>OZ021732.1:21765687-22230687 GCA_963978545.1 Linyphia triangularis | reverse complement strand
AAATATAGTCTATAACTGGATAAAAAATAACAGCAATTTCCATAGAATGGGGTCCAGAAGTTTTTCTTCTTATGTTTAGCAGCAGAATTTTCGTTTCATTATACTTTTTTTTTTCTAACTTACCTTGCATTATTTTTCTCAATAAAAAAAAATCTTTTCTCTAGACTATCTTAACATTTTTAAAACCTTTTTCTCTTTTTGTATGAATTTCACTTTCCTTGTTTTCCTTCTCAATTTGTCTTGCAAGTAAGATTTTGTTCTTCTCTCTAGTAATTTCTTCTAGAAGAAAATATTTTTTTTATTTACAGAATCTATATTTTTCTAAAACTCTGATGTCCCAGAAATTACAAGTAGCTATAGATCTGCAACTTCTGAATCGTTTTGTCTAGGAACATTTTTTCTATAAACACTATCGCAAGATCCATCATATAAAACTTTTTTTGCAATTTTACTCCTAATTTTTTATTCTTACTTTCCCAGACTTTATTCTTAATACTAAATTGTGTCTCATTTTTTGATATTTCAAAAGTTTCGGTTCAATTCAAACTAAAAATTAATAGACTTAGTCTTATTGAGATTTACATAAAGAATAAATAGTCTATGCAAGACTACCATATGGTTGACCACTTATTGCAATGAAGTAAAATTAGTTTTGGAGCTAGGTTTGTTAATGTAAAAGTGAGAGACTGTTTCTTTTTATTCAAGCTACATTTAACAAAGTAAAATAAAGAGTTTTACTATGAACAACTAATTCTATTAAACTTAATATAAAAATTAAATTCCAAGTAAAACCTAGTATTTAAAAAAAAAAAAATTAAAAAATTAAAACCTGAAATTTGTTGAAATCTGGCCTACTTGACTTGTTGAAAGTTATAGTAAAATTACTTGCTTAATGAAACTTGTCGTTACATGAAACTTGTTTACTCAACTATATATCAACCAAATAACAGTTCCATTGGAGAAAAATTCAAATTGCTCAAATTGTGTCCTATGTTGAAATATACACTAGTTTCCTCTACCCTACAATATGTAAACTTATTTTCCAAAGAATAATTAATACGCTATTTTTTGTTTATAGTGATTCTAAATAAAAATAACATAACAATAAATGAAGTTATATTTGTTATATTCCTTATTCTTCTAATTTCGATTGACTTTGATTGTGTAATGTACGAAACATTTCGAGGGGCCCCATTTGGGTGTTAAGGAGGGCTATAATACTCTATTAGACACAAACAAATGTGAGCAGAGCGAGGTGGGCTCTCGCCGGGGAAAAATACATCTTTCTTTTCCCCGCTCTGTGAAATTCGGTATGGTTTTGTTACTATTTTATGTTTCTTGTGATTATGTTTCATTAGTAGAAATTTATGCATAGTTATTTTTGAAAGGTATCTTTGTGAATAAATGCAGAATAAGTTGTTAGTTGGATCATGGTCTCTTTTTGTTTCACATTTAACACAGCAAATGAATAGAACCATATATAACAGAATGCTAACTTAGATCTATGCTCTTTTTATTACGAACATTTGCATTTTTATTATAAGGAAGTTTCTCGCCATGTATTGCTGCATAATCTTGAAAACATTTGATATTCAATTGTGATTACATTTACATTCAACAGCTCTTTGTTTTAATATAGAGATAATAACCATTCAGATTTGCATGATATTTTAAGTTAAATGAATTTTTACTTGCTTATGTAAATAATATTTTTAAATTTATAAACTTCTACAATATTTTTGAACTGCACTTAAATTTAAATTTTAAAGTTATTAATTTTATAAGATTTATTTAACTTTTAAAATAGTTTTTAATAAAACACATTTATAAGCACTTCCAATTTGTAGAGTATTGTTCAAAATAAAGTGTTCGAAATCAAAGATTAAATTTTTTTAGTTAATTTAAATACTCTTATTATTCTATTACGATTTTATTTATAGAAGTTAAATTGTAGCAGTCACTGTTCTCAATACGCTAATTCTTCATTACTTTCAATTGCTAAACATCAGGACCAGATATGAATCATATACAATTAGTGGCATTTAATGACTGAACATTTTCCCTGAGATCAAGGGAAAAAAATTCGAAAACTACAGTCGATTTTGATTTTTCTTATAAACAAAAATGGAACCATCAAGTTGACGAATTTGAAGGCAAAGTTACAAATTAGTCTTGTACGCTGATATAATACAAATTTCATAATAATAAACTTGCAACTGTTAGATTTTTTTATCAAATTTTTAAGAACAAAAATGTTGTCATGTCGGTGGATCTGGGGACAAACTTGGACAAATTATTTATATATATATATATATTCATTTAATTTTAATGAAAACATTCATATGAGTAAAGTATGTGGCAGCGTACGTTCCACAGTGTATTTATTAAAAATGTACGTGATTTTATTTATTCATGTTGAAATATCTTTTAAAACAATTTTGGCAACAGTAAAAAGTTTCAACAATGATCGGTTACAATTACTTAACTTATAGTGTTACTACGCAACGCAAAATTGAATTGACTGAACCACGCTCCATAATGAATTTATGATTTCACGTTCAATTATCTTTTATTTATTTTAATTAAAACAATTTTGGCATCAGGAAAGAGTTTCAACAATGATCATTTAAAATACTTTCACTTCCAGCGTTACAGAGTAAGACAGGTAGTGAGGCCGTGAGTCAGTGATCAATGTAACTCTTTTATTGAAATATGTCATATCAATGAACTTCTAAATGTTAGATTTTTTATTAAAATTTTATAAACACAAATGATGCCAAGTTGGTAAATTTGGAGACAGACTTAATGATAAAACATGCTTTCACTCTCATTTTATAGACAATAGACATGTTATACCAATGAAATTGATATTGTTTGAAAAAATTCATTTGAAAGTCATAGGACACTCACTTTTTTTTTTAATTTAATTTTTTTAATAGTTGAGTTGAATTCTCAAAATAATAAATAAACAGAACCAACGCTTAACTATTCTAATACACGCTTATAATTGACATCAATAGGGACATTTTAAAACAAAATGACATTCTTTGAAATTAAAATAATCTAGCCCGTGCTTTCGTTTCCAAATATGCATTGGCGTTTGAAAGTTATTTATTTCCACATACAATCTTCTTTTATGCATTTAAAAAGAAATAGAAGTACTTGGAGTTTAGCGATAAAAATACAAATAAAGCACACACAAAAAGTAATGCAAAGCAACGAATTCATGAATTATACATACTTGTTCTTCTATTCGAAGAATGTCACTGGAACATACTTAATGAATTTTGCAATAATTGATCTTTCGGCGTTTTTTGATAGCTGTGATTTTTTACGCAAAGAACGGAAGTCGCTTTGACTTTCTGGCGAAAGAAAATAGATTTTTGAATTTTTCATCCTACTCGTATAATACCGGTTCTCGGTTGAATAAATTACAATAACTTTGAAATTCGAATCTGAAATACCATTTTTTGCCACATTTTTCCGTTGGTTATACGTTATTTTCTTTTACCATTACATTTCCGATTCATTATTTGTTCTGACAATTTTGTTCTCCTATTTTTCTTCTTAAGAAGAAGAAATTGATATCAGATATTGCCAAGTAACATTTATTTTGCGTATTGTATATTTTATTTATGTTTCTTGCTAGTTAATCAACGTATTTATATTTGCCTTAAGGTATACATTAAGGTACCTTAAGGTACAAATAATTAAATTACATTCCTAATAAGTATTATTATTGTACGTGCTAATAAGAACTCTGTTAAATTTTCGCTTTTTTCCCCTTTAATTCATAAAGGTGTATTGGTTATTGATACATAATATAATTCATATAAAAAAGAAAGTTAAAAAAGTACAGGGCTAATGTTAGAAAGTTAGAATCCATCTAAAATTGGCATGAATGATGAAGATAAACCTTTCTTTGTTGAAGTGGGTTTGACGAAACAAATTATCAAAGTTTTGATTTAAAGTATATTGGATATTGGCTGCAAATGATAAATTAGTCCAAACTTTATTGAAATTGGCGATTGAGTTACAGTTTTTCTATATTATGTCGTAAAAGTTGAGAAAGTGTCTCTAATGTAGATTAAATTTTGTACGGAGTGTGGGAAATCCCACAAATGAGTTAGCTAAGTTACATTTTATAATTTGCTGAAACCCTCTACGTTCAATTGCTGAGTACAAAAACCATTAAAAAAATAGGAAATAAATAAAATATGAAAATGAACAATATTTTTTTTAAAATGATCGTATAATATCGATAACTCTGTGTTACTATCATGGAACCTATTCATAGTAAGCTAGCCTTCCTTGATAAACTCAGTATCTAGATTATTATTTACAAACTAAACTTTTTAATCGATGATTCTGTTCTTCAATAGGTAAATCTAACATAGTAAACATTTCATACAAAGTTTTATTAGCACAATCATCTGTCTGACCGTCTAAGAACAGCATTTATAGGCCAAATACAAACACGTGTTATGCGACTGACAACGGGTAAAGACCTACTAATGATATAAATATACTATGTCCTCGATTTGGTCCAAAAAAGAGAGAATACAACAGGTCAAGAATTTCATCTCAAGATTTTAAACCTGGATGGGAAATATCAAAATATTCTAGTGGAAAGGTCCCTTAGATGCGATTTCATATCTTTAAAAGTAAGAAAAAATCGTTATGGAGGTTATAAAAGCTGAGTGAGGTCCCTTAACGAGATAGTCTGATTTTTTTCCCCATGATTCTGAGTATTACGGTGCCCTAGCTGTGACTATTTATTTGTTGTTGCTAATTTTCACAGCTTATCTTTGATACAAAAGACGTTGAGGAACTCGGATGCATAAGATTTCGCGCATAGTAATGAGTATGCACTGACGAGGCTAATTGGCATTTATTTCACCCTGAGAAAAGTCTTAGACTGCGAAGGAAATTCCTGAGATAGCCTAAGGAATGTCCGATGCTCATCAATATATTCCTGCATACATCCAATCGCACTTTAGGGACCTTCCTCGAGAAATCACCTCATGTTCCCCTTTGATAAATCCCAATCACTTTGTAAATCTTGAGTTGACCACTTGACCGGTTTTGTCATCTCCTGGACCAAATCCAACCACCATGTCTATTTCCCTCAAGTGCACAGTACATTTAAATTATGGGTAGGTCTTGACATGACTTTTGATAGTATATAAAATTTGTGATAATATCCTTATATTATTACAATTCGAAACAAATTCCTGCTCAGAAATTCACCCGGAAGTTCCAGAAACGGCAATTTTTTACTCTAATTGCTACAGGATGTGCCACATTACTTTTAAGGTATCAATGCTTTTACTAAAATGCCATAAATTACTGAATGTTCAACGGGGAGGGGGGGGGTGGAGGGAATCCTTAATATTTGACTGGAATCTGGAATAGTAAACAAAAAAATACAATTAAATGTATCGGATTACAAACAATGTTTTCAACTTAGTAACATTTTTGTTTTTAAAAAAAACTTTAAATTGGTAGGGTTTGCGTTATCATATATCCTCAACCTTTACAGAATATCATTTCAGTTAATAAATGAAGTCAAATTGTACAGCCTTAATATCTTCACCTTTTTCACATCAATAGAAACTTGCGTAAAAGCGACGTCTTAGTGAAAGTGTGCATCACAATCAAACTTATTATTTATTCAAAATTTCTTTGTAAGCAAACTCGTTCAAAATTATACTGGAATTTGTACACAAATAAAAATAACATACAGAACATAGTAAAGATTGGAAAATATTTATGAAAATAGAAATAGAAAAAAATTGCAAAGTAGTTGTTTAGTTTGTGAAGCATTCATTTGATGATAAATTTAATGAATAAGTTATTAAGCACGTTCTATATCTGAATAATAATGTATAATTATATATACATTAGTATACTGTGTTTATGAAATTGTCTGTGAATATAAATCCCTTGACATATTCGATTTGTGTAAAAATAAAAAAAAATACACTAGATTGTAGAATCACAACACATACTAAGGAAGCCTTGAATATATTTAACTTAAGAGACGATAAAATATAGTTAAAATATTCAATAACACACTAACAAAACAGAACTTATGCAACATATCCTGAAACGGATTTAATATAATTGGCTAAATCCCGTCTCATTGTTATTAGAAATCTACAAATAAGTGATATTCCGCCTACATACCGATTCTAATTACTGAGATAACGCAGAGGAACATACTAAGTTACTAGTCTATGCAAAGGGAACTAACTTCCTCTATACATATTTCCCACCTTATTCAAATTCTAAGTTCATACGGAACTACTCGTACACACCCCATGCAGCGAAATTTTCAATTGTAGTCTCTCAACAATACCCAAGAAATTAATTGCGAAATTCAATGCAGATATGCCCCATCCATCCTATTCGATTATCTGCATCCCACACGCACAATCTGACAAATCTGAGCAATTCCAATCAGATCTACACACCTCCTCTGGCCAATAAGAACGATGGAATCCACCTAGTCGAACCATTTATAGACGGAACAGAGAGCCCTCCTCTGTTCCAGCCAATACTGATTTCACCTATAGCCTAACTGAAATTGCTGCAGTTTGGGTATCAAGTTGGGACCTCTGCACTTCCTTGTGTAAGCGTATCCTATTAAGTGAAGCTGTGAAGCCCTAACACCTTCCAGGTGGTAGTGAACGGGTACTGCATACTGAGTCTTGTTAACGGCTCCTATTAAATATAACTGGTCCCTAGCTATTCATTAATAAGCGCCTATTCCGTGGTTGATTATTAACAATGTGCGATGACGTCCCTGGTAGTATGAATAGGTAATGCGGTAAGGGGAATTGTTGGAGTGCGTGGATGTTAGCAGCGAAACGTGCTAAAGATAATTGTATCGGATATTGTAGTTGATGCAACCTGTAGAATTAATCATTCCAGAAATTATGTTTAAGTGAATATAGATAGTGGATAGGTTATAACTATGATAAAAGTGTTAGGTGCAATATTCTTGGTGCAATTGTTTGTTTAGGTGCAATTGTTTGGCTTTAGTATTCTTTTCTGAAAAACTTTTCAAAGTGACAGTCCAAAATTTTCTTCTACCAAACATTTTTTAACAAAATTTCTATACCATATTCTTCTTTGGCCTTGGAATTTTTTTGGCACTAAACATCTTGTATATTAATACACTTAAATTCATATATATTGAGGTAAAATGGCTTGATCTAGGCTTTAATCCAATGTCAAATAAGTGTGTCATAACATATGCAGGAATAGCACAGATATAGGAACTGGTTTAAAGAGCTTTCAAGCATTGTAAAGACCATTGCTTTACTTTTATTGTTGATTGTATTATTTATATTTTAGAAATATTTTTATATTATTATGCATCTATTGATTGGCACACTACACTGTTTCGATAAGGACAATATTATGTATGATTTATCCTACATATCTCAAAAAATATATTTCACTTGAATGTTTGACATAATGAAATAATTAAAAAAAAAAAAAAAAAAAAAAAAAAAAAAAGATTGAACTTAAAAAATAAACATTTATGTCTTATACAAAACTATTGGGTGCGGTTTTTTCTTCTATGATTTGTAAGCATAAGATTTTCCTTATTTAGCACTTCCCCATAGAGCACTGTTTCTAATGAACTATAATGTTCGCGATTTTTTAACAATTTTTAACAGCATTGAGTACTATTTCAGTTGAATAAGATTTTTTAATAAACACTATTAACTATTGATGTAAGCATAATTAAGTGATGATACACTGTAATTAAGTGATATACTTTAATGTAACACATATCATTAATTTTTGTTCGAAATAAAATTAGTATCCTACTACCCTACCTACCCTACTTTAAAATTGCATAAAATATCCACTGAAAATCGCGTCCCTATCTTTTTTACTTTTCAAATATATTACTGATTTGTTTTTAACCCTTTAAATCCCATGGAGTCAGCGTTGTGGGTTTCACAAAACCCCGATGACTTTCCATTCATAAAAACTGGAAATGAACTCGCCTGACTCGTTCTCCTGTCTGCCACTCCTGGGATTGCTGTGTGGGGTCACTGTCGACCATTAAAAGATCATTACTATATGTATACAGCCTGCAATAGGGGTGTGCGTTGGGTCATCTGCTTGATATGTCAGAGAATTTAGTTGGCGTCTTATCAATGAAACAAACGCCACCGCTAAGTACATGACAAGATTCGCATAAAAGAAAAGTCCCTGACTATCTTACTCCATGTCCAAAGGGTGGGGCAGTTTGACATTGAGTACTTTAAATCCATGTCTCCCCTCTACATGCCCCACAATAGCCTATTGTTGAGGACCGTCACGCTTTAAACAACTAAGGCAGGGCAGTTCCCCTCACTTGGAAATATACGTTTACCCCTGCAACCGCCCGAAAGGCGGTTAGCTGGGAAATTCTCTACAAGGCGGTATAGGGCGGGTTGGGATTTAAAGTGTTAATGATATTATTGACATTAGCAACATCAATACGTAGTTTGGAAGACAATATCAACTATTATATCAGATGTGATCGTACAAAGATATCATTACTGCTGAGCCAAAAGAACACTGATTACTAAAAACGATATCCTGGTTTATTATATCAATTTTAAAATTTACGTGCATTAGAAATACGATATATTTTAACGGATGAAAGCGGATCATTATTCCTATATTATATTTATAAGCTAACTTTCTGCTTATCCGATATTAATTACCATCAAACTCCTATCTGACTTTCAAAACTGTCTGATTTCAAAAGGGAGGTAGGGTTTAATGGAAGGATCAAAGACGTCAAAGGAAAACCGATACCAACATCTATCGTTTTTGGAATTGTTGCGAAAGTTAAGGAATCAACTCGTGTGGAAGGAATCGGATTGGATTCGCATCGGCATGTATCGTGTCACGCGACATCCAGGATTTGGTGGAAATCGACCAAAATCTTTCTTGCACGAAGCAAGGGCAGAAGATTAAACAGACGGTGGTAGGAGAACTGTTTTCCCCTTTTGCTGGATATGACGTCACTAGAGGTGAATCACCATCGGTCAATGTTAGCATTGAGAGCGAATCTTTGAGGATGAATAACTAATTAGGAAAAGTAGTATCGATATCATAGGGAACCTCCTACGATACGGGAACTTACGTACATCAAACCTAGTCCTTTGACAACTTGCGGTTTTGTATAAATCAAACTCCTATTTGCTTGTTTTTAAAGAACTGTTTATAGAAATAACATTGGTTTTCTGTTCTTAGAAGTTGGTAAAAATACCAAACTATTTGGGCAAAAGAAGCATTAAATACATAAAATGATTCGCTCTGTTGATTTTGTGGTATAAATGAACATACATTTAAGAGCAGCTTAGTCAAGTAATGCATAGTTGCCATAGTGTCTCTTTTAACATAAATCTAATATTTAAGGTGGCTTTTCAAATATTGGCTTTATGATAGTATACGTTAAAAAGTTCGAAATTTTAAAGAGAATATTTATTCAAAATTTTTTATCCTGCAGTATTCTTGAACTCCGTAGTTTTTAGATGATATTATGTTCTTTACAATATTCAAAATATGTTTTACAGCCCGTTTATCTTTATGAAGATATGGCAGTGCTGAATGCTAAGTAACGCCAACTTCAAACTTGATTTGTGAGGATAATTAGTCGGTTTAAGATTTTTTTAAAATCAAAAGTAAGTTTAGTTTGAATGAACGTATGTCAACATTTTTAATAGAACGTATAGTAAATAAGTTAAAGTATGGAACTTACCAGGATCCAGTTTATCTGTGAAATATTTTTTTTTAAATTTTGAATTAAAAATTTAATGAAAAAAAGAAAAAAGAAAAAAATTAAGTTATATTTACATATGTAGTCGGTCCTATGCAACATAACAGAAAGTATTATTTATAATTAATATTATTATACTAAATAAAAAAAAATTAGTTGTATCTGATGACAAAAGATCTTAACCCATTGAGCGTCCAGGGAATAGGCGAAATTGTACAGTTGTTTTCCCTGCAATAGTTTTTAAATTATATTTCTGATTCAAATATATAGTTAATTTATTTTATTTTTTATTCATTTTGTTTTAAATGGAATTTTAAATTCTATCCTAATAAAAATTTTAAAAAAATATTTTATTTTAAATTTTATTTATAAATTTTAAAATGTTGTGTATTGCTGAAAAAACTGGGGATAAAAGGACGCGATAATCTGGAACAGCTGCTCTATGGGAGTGAATAAATTTCAATTAATTAAATATCATCATATGAAGAAAGTATGAAAAATCTTGTAATAAGCTTCAAAATTAAAGAAACTTTTTTTTTTTTTTTTCAATACATACGATTGACTTCTAACTTTAATTAGAAAAAAAACGACATCTACACAATCTTATATGTTATTTAAAATAACATTTATTATAAAAATAGTAAAAAAACATTACTCTACTCACAAAAATATGAATACTTTCTTATTTCTTTTGACTCACAACCCATAATAAATTTTGAATAAAAAATTGAAATAAATTATTCTTCCTATATAATACGTGTAAGGCATTTACGCTGGTCACGATGTTAAATTCATGTGTGACATATTTAAAAATGATTTAATGCTTATTCCACTTTTTACTGAAACTGAAATGTGTTTACTTAGAAAATGCCTGAAATAAAATCATTAAATATGTATTACTTAATTTTTCATATTTTTAGTTGTACTTTCTGAAATTTTAATATTAAATATTACAATTTCAAAAAATCAGCCAAAAGTATAGAGATACATGCATATTTTAGTACCACGTACGTGCAGGTAAAAATATAAGATGGTTTCCTTTCAAAATGAGGTAAAGTGAGTTAAAGCTGAGCTGGTTGGTTATTTTCAGATTATCTAGCGCCATCAGCAACACGAGGGCTATATAGAAGTCTAGAAGCTAGCACGATAACCACTATACCGCTTTGAAGCTGAATTGTATATGCACATAGTAACTTCCATATAAGGAAGTTTCATATTATCGTTACTTGGAAAAATCAAAGATGTGATCGAAGGGTATATGCTTCATATGATTCCTAGTTTCACTAAACAGATCTTTGGTCTTACCACCTACTGAGGTCATAAAAATCCCTCATTTCAAAGTCAGCATACGCTGTATTTAGAGTTACGCACTTTAATTTCAATTCATTTAGCTACCGAGATGTCCCTAAGCAATTGTTTCCATAAGAAAAACAAGTAAGGAGAAGACAAAGAATGAGAATTCCTTCCGTATTATCTGGATGCCTTGGGCTTGGGTATTTTCCATTCCGATTGGGTAGCAACCGTGCGTTACTTTTGAGACCCTTTCCTTTTAAGTGAACTTTTATTCAAAATAGATCCTGCACGTGGTTGCATTCCATTGGAGGCAAGCATTGATCATCCATACTACCATAAGGGTTTGTGGTGGAAGCAAAGAGGATTGAAGTCTGTCTATTTGGGTTTTGAATGTATGGATTGTTTGGACAAATTATTTGAATTGTACATAATTTAAACAAAACTTACTGTAAATAGAGCAGTGTAAAATGAATTAAGTGGAATGGTAGCAAAATATATACGAATTCAATCGGAAATTTGAACCAGGAGTAGGTAAATTTGGAATTTTAAAAAACATGGCGATAATTTGTTGCGCCATTTTTCCTATTCAATACAACCCTGCCAAAGGAAAGTGGACGATTATGAATTAGTTAAAAGTGAAAAGGTGTCAATGAGATTCCCTTACCCTCCTATTACAGTTGTAATAGATTGGGAGAACTTTTTATATTTACTAAAAACTAACATTTTCAAATATTTACCTTTCTTGCAAGAAATATATGCAGAGTTTTAAAGTAACTTAATTAATGTAGGAATTCAAATTTAAACAAAAATCTAAGGTGGTAAACTAAAGTTCAAAAATGTAGTGTAATCAGAAATGCGCTTCAAAAAAATTTCATCTATCTCACTAATTTTGAATAGTAAGCCTTTTACCTCTTATTTGTTTTGGTGGCGAGCTAATTTAAGTGTTTTGTTCAACAAAAATAATCTCGTTACTAGTTCGGAGGATAAAATGTACCAATAAAATATCAGAAAACTATTAGTTAAATAGCACTCCATTTAAAAAATATTAAGGGCATAAGTATTGATAATACGCCAAATGTAATTTATTGTGGCCTATTTTTGATTTCATAAATATTTGGGGCTGTCAACTTAGCCGAGAGTTTTTGAAATCACTATTTTGAACTGTGATACTTCGCTTACAAAAATTACACTTCGAAAATTCTTAATATTCATGTCTGAAGAGCAAATTGCTTACTCTCTAAAAAGTATTCATGTCCTCAGTATGAGTAGTGATCTAGTATTAAGGTACTTCTTTTTGAAACAGTGAAGTACTTATTAGAGAATAAGCAAAGTACTAATTTTAAAAAAAAATGCGAAATATTTATTTTAGAAATAGAGTACTTATTTTAGAAGCAGTGAAGTATTAATTTTAGAAATAGTGAGATACTTGTTTTCGAAACAGTTGAGTACTTATTTAAGAAACAGTGAAGTACTTGTTTTAGATACAGTGAAGTATTTTATAAACAGCGAAATACTTATTTAAAAAATTTGATGGTTGTGTATAAAATAAAAAATTACATCCATAGAATAAATTATCACTGCCATTCTTATTTTTTAAAATTAATAAAATAATTTGGAAAACATTACATTTTTTAATTTGTAAATTAGTAGAATTAAAATACGCAGGAATGGTATACAGAGGAATGAATTACGTACCTTTTTTTCAGAATCTGACATTCTTGAAATAATGGATACATTTTTTTGAATTTAAAAAGTAACAATACTCATTTGGCTAGAAATTGTAAGATAACAGAAAATAGCATATTTTAAGAAGACATTATAAGCTAATTTGCATACAAATATAAGTTTACAAATTTTTTGTAATGAAACTTTTTGAAATATCAATTATAGAGAAGAATATTGAATGATTTATGAGTTTACTTCCATATAATATTAAAATTTGAATTTAAAAGGTACCAGTACACGTTGAATATATCAAATTTCAGTGAAAATACGCATTTTCGTTTTTTTATTCTAAAATGTTCTCCAAATCAGTGGCTTTAAAATGACACCATTTTATTTAAGAAATTTAAAATAGTTTTTAAGTTTCGTTTATTTTAGTAAAGGTATACAGCGAATTATTTTAGTTTTGTTTTTTCGCTCCCATTAGGCTTAGCGAAAATATTTATAATGAACTAAATGTATATCACTACTAATAGTTACTTATGTATATTTTATAATTTAAGAATAATTTCAATAGTTTAAAGTGTAAATGAATGGCAACAAGGTATAACTTTAACTATAACTGTAATTTACCAACTGCACCAAACTGTGTTTTGCCCGAAAAATCCATCGATATAGATTAACAAATGAATAGACTGTTTAACGCAGGGGAAACGAAGTTGTTGCCAGATGTCGTTGGGTGGACAGAAAATACGGATTGCCGAGGATTGAAAATAAAATATTGGGTTTTTCACAGCAGAAATGCCAATAGTAGACCTTAATTAGTAATAATGTGCAAAAAAATATCTACTCTAGTACTTTACAAGGTTTCTAGCATTTCCATCCAACTATAAAAGTGAACTGTGATTGTTTAATCATCCCCCCATCATCCCCAACCACCGGTGCGTTTTTCTTTTTGCATCGAGATCGGAAAAGTCCATCCAGTTGTTTATATATATCGATGGAAAAATCTGGATTGAAAACTTCAAACTCAATTTCTAAAGAACTTGCTTTTGTCACTGTAAGACTATTCTACCTGTGATAGCTTCACTTTAAAGTAACCGTTTTTAACAATTTTTATCGCATTTTAAAG
Source organism: Linyphia triangularis (assembly GCA_963978545.1). Classification (NCBI taxonomy): domain Eukaryota; kingdom Metazoa; phylum Arthropoda; class Arachnida; order Araneae; family Linyphiidae; genus Linyphia; species Linyphia triangularis. The sequence continues at coordinate 22,216,804 of OZ021732.1, read as the reverse complement.
GGTATATGTTACAGCAGAGATCCTACTACATTCAAATATATATATCTGAAATAAACAACTTTGAATTTAATTTTTAATCTTGCGTTTTTTGAAAAAAATTGCTTTTTTTAGTGTTTGCAAAAATATTTTTGAAAATAAAAAGTTATTTGAGTTATAGTCATAATTCTAGTAGGCTCCAAGCGGAAGATCAGAGCATATATATATATATATATATATATATATATATATATATATATATATATATATATATATATATATATATAATCTTAAGTAATCGTAATAATTTTAAGTAATCGTAATTTATCATAATATCAAAAAATTTATTTTTAAATTACAGTTTACATTTTATATACTACTAAAATTAAAAATCTGAAAATTTTCATTTTTAATGCACTGGAAATCCTAATTTATGAATTGATAATTTTAAACAAAAAATCATATTTTTTATTAATGTACTTGAACTGGTCCAAAATTATTCGGATAATTGACTCAACAGTTTAAAATAATACATTTATTTTGTATATTCATAACTGAAAATTAAAATAAAATTACATTGTGTGGAAGTAATTTAATTTTCTACCAATGAAAATATTTGTTTCACAATATTATTAGGATTACAATGTTTAATTATATAAAAATTAAAATCAGTTTAAAATTGAAGAACTTTACATATCTAAATATACAAAATATTTCGATTTATTCGAGATTTATTTTAACGTGAATTAATTCAAGCATTTTCATTTGGAGCTAAAAAATAAAATAATGTGGCATGAGTAAAAAAATAAAACATTTTTAACTCAATCAACTTTCTAATTTGCAATAGCTTAATTAATAATTTGTAATCTAATTTTCGTATTTAATTGAACTTTTAAATTAAATTACAAATTGTGTTTTGAATATTAAAAAACCACAGTTGTGCTTTTTGTATTTCATCCTCTGATTTAATGCAATTTAAACCTCCCCTCGAAATAAATAACGCCTCAAGTAATAACTTCAAAATGTAATTAGATTTGTTCAAGGATTTTCTAAACAACTTTTGCTCTTTTAGTAATACCTGTTTAATGCTTGAACAAATCGAATTCTGATTTTAAATTAAATTAATCTGACGCAATGTCGGGAAAACAACTTTTGAACCAATGTCGATCTGATCATGATTCTTCAAAAACAATTAGTCATTTTTTTCCCTTTAAAATTTATTATATTCTTTTGCATACATCAATGATAATTAAACAAATCCTTTTTCTTGTTATTATTTCTAGAATAAGTGGTAGTTTTTTAACTGTCCAATTTAGTGCTACTACTTAAATTCTTATTGAAATCTTTATTTTTCTTTCTCTATTATTGCTTCACATACTATTTTTTTCTAATAAGCAAAGTACATTAGAAATGGCATTGAAATAAATAGACTTTAATAGAATTCTCAATGAATATTGTATTATTTCAGCCAATTTAATTAGATATATTTAAATTAATTCTTTATTGATCTAGTTTGCGTTATGGATCTATAAGTCATATTTTTTATATATATAATAGAAATATTACATATATAAAAATATGACTTTAATAAAAAATAGGAGTTTGTAATAGAAATATTTGCCTAAAATTTCACAAATACTATTTTGGTTTAAAGTAAAATTATGGTACCTTTCAATGCATTCTAATTTAAATCTGTCACTTAGTTCTCTGTTTTCGAATTACTTTGATGGAGTTATTTTCCTTCCACTACAATAAGTTATGAAATGGAAGTTAGGATTAAATATAATACTTGGGACTACTTTTTTTTGTATGATACTGCAAAAGTAATTACAAATTGCTGATGCTGTGAACTTGAAACACGAAACATGCTCATACCATTGATAAGCATGATAGATTGGGTAGACTGCTCAAGTGCTCAACTCAACCCTGAGAAATTGCAGCCGTTGCCATCGTGGTTGCCAGATGATTAGGTGGAAAAGTGAAACGGATCCTAGTTGATGGTTTTCTCTGGTTACCATAAAAAAAATAACTAAATAATTGATATTCCGAGAATAAAAAGTAATTAAGAATTCAATATGATTCGAAGATTTGGACCAACAAATAGAACTGACTGAAATAATTCAAAAAGTAAATTTTTTTGGTATAAACTGAAGTTTATTCTTTTTTATTCTTTAATTGAATTTATTTTAAAACTAGCTGAATACCCGTGCTTCGCTACGAAATTTTAATAGGGGCAATTTTTTAACTAGCTACGTAGCCAAAATACGGAGATCCGTCATTGGTGTAGAGGTCCCAGCTTTCGGAGCTTCGCTCGCAGGAAGGTTCTTTTCTGCTCAAAACCTAGTTCGTTTCACTCGCTGAATAGTTCATTAACACATAAGCAAATGCTTACTTCACTCGTTGAAAGGTCCATTGTTGCGTAAGCTGAAGCTCACTTCACTCCTAATTGATACATAAATCATTAATATTAGAAGACCCTCCTCTGTCGAGGAACAAAGTAATTTCCACGTTAATACGTGTTTGAGAAAAATAAAATTAGAAGGCCAAAACTACTTATATTGAAATTTTCAGAGCTCTAGGCCTTTCAGAAGTCGCTTTTTGTAAAGATATTAATTTAAAAACAAATTGAAATTTTGATATTCTTTTTGTCAAAAGTCCAATTAAATGGCCAAAACTACTTATGTTGTAAAATTCAGAAATGTAGCCCAACTAAAAATAATTTTGTAAAATATTTGTTAGATAATTAAAAAGTTAATTAAAAAAAGTTATCAAAATTTTAAAATTCTGTTTTTCAAATGCCCGAATAGAAGGGCAAAACTACTTATGATGAAAATTTGAGAGCTGTAGCCCTATTAGAAATTATTTTGTAAAATATTTATCAATTAATCAAAAAAATTATTAAAAAAAAAAAAAAAAAAAACTATTCCAAATTTTAACTTTCTATTTTTAAAAAGTCCAATTAAAAGGTTGAAACTACTTTTGTTCAAAATTTCAGAGATGTAATCCTATTAGAAGTCATTTTGTAGAAAAATTATATTTATTTAAGAAAGTTAATTAAAAAATTTCTAATTACAATTTTAACATTCAATTTTTCAAAAGTTCAGCTGTACCTCTATTTGAAGGCACTTAAAAAAAAATTAATTGAAAAAGAACTAATTAAAATGTTAACATTCTGTTTGTCATAAGTACAATTAGAAGGCCAAAACTACTTGTGTTGATTATTTCATTCTACTCCAATTTTAAGTAGAATTCTATAGATCCACAGAACCACAGACAGAGAGACACACAGCTTGTTTTATTAGTATAGATTAAGTTTGATTTGCTTACAATAAAGTATATCTTATTTGCATTTTGCGAAAATACATTAAATGCATGCAAAGCATCTTGGAAAATATACTAACATAAGAAGAAACATTAAAAGCATTATGATATTATAAATATTTTTGTTCTATAAAAACTAAACAAATTAATTATCTTTTTCAAAGATAGTACCTTATTTCAAAACTTTACTGGTTAACAACCTTCAGCTTTACTAACAAGAAACTTTTTCTCGCAGATACTATTTTTCTTTTATGAGAATAAATCTCCCCAGATAGTGTCATAATGCGACATGATATGTTTTTTTAAAAGTCCCTAGAGGATGTTACACTAAGCAATACCTACACGTTCTCTTTCTAAATATTTACTTTGTACACAAATTTGCTTACCCAAGGGGAGGAATTTTCCCACTGTTTATGAACTAATGTTGACTGGTATCCAATACAACCAATTGATAACATACACGTTTCTGGACTAACAGAGAATAAGAGTTTAAATGGTTTGTGGGACGGACTTACTGAGTGCGTAAAAAGGGAGACCAGGACCATCTGGCCCTCTTCTTCATGAAGTTTTGATTGCTTGTTTAACCGGAGTCCTCGATCCCACCTCTTAGATATACTGATGTAGCACCTCTAAGCCACCCGTATGTGACCTGAGATGGATCCCCCGAGCGTTGCATTTGCTTAGCCATCCGCTGAAAGCTCCGATGTCTCACAAGCAACGCTCTCTTGACTTTGTACTCTTACCCTTTTTTGCTTTCGGCCAGACTTTGGTATAATTAACTTTTGGATTTCAACCTACCTTTTATAATAGTTTTGAGGGACTAATCATTTAGCATGCTATTTTATTATATTACTAGTAGGATTTCTATTGTTAGTACCGTATTATTTATTAATAAATAGATCCGCTTTCTGTCAAATGCATCTTTGTTGTTTATTGCAGTTTTCTTGTCACTTTGGTGTGCGCCATTGTTTGATTGCACAACGTATGGGCATTACGGCATATAGTCTAGTTGAAGACGTTAGTTATAGAAGCAAGAGTAACCGACTTAGAATAGAGGTGATGCAAGCAGGATATTGGCATCTAATAATGTTACAATACGGCCAGTGTAGATATCTCTCTCCTGTATTCCTCCATGGAAAATGGAGCTAATCTAATTTCTACAGCAATAGACAAAGGTCGACTTCATAACGGGAGCTATCCTCATGATAGATAGACAGAACTTACATTAGTAGATAAAAATACATAATTTATTTTGGTGTATATAATATTCTATTTTAAGGGAACTTGTGTGAAAATTACCTCATTTTGCTCTCAAATGTTGTGAACTATCAATACATCCGGTTACTTTTAGCTCACTCTGTATATCGTCTAAATCTATTCCGACTCCAAAGCAATCCAATAATAATTTCGAATATACTAATCTTCCCAAGCAAATCATCCGATCTTCCCAACTCCTACTAATTCCTCGAAGAAAGCGATAAGACTCCCCAAAAATCCCGCCACAGTATTCCGAGAGATAATTATCGAAGGACTAACAGTCAGGCCCTCTGATCCAGTGTCCGGTACCTTAATCTGAAATCGATGTCAAAATGAGTTTGGTTCCCGGCGGGAGAGGTCGCAATAATTGTTGGTGGACCACTCTTTTCAGAGGCCCCGGTCGCCAGCTGCCGAAATAGGATTTTGATTACACGGAGACCCCCCGCCGAAAAGATAATCAAGATCTCGGATAAAAGAGAAGATTCTTAAGTGAGACATGCAAGACGGAGAGCGGGATTTGCAGGATGAGAAGATTGAATAGGGTCATGATGATGGTTTTGAAAATGGATTTAATGTCCCATTTTCAAAATCAAATTGTTGTGGGAACTATTATGGCGGAAAAGTGATTTGTTTTGGTTAAATGTGAAATGGGACTTGTGTACAGTATTTAGTTCTTTTATCGTAAAAAACGTGATTGTAATATGTCAAAATGAACGTATGCGCTTGACCCCCCCCCCCCCCCTACTCCCCTCTACTTAAAGAATGGGTTTGTGGATGAATAGAATCACTGATGTAATTCAGCGGGAAATTGCCATGACATTCTTGTTGATGACCAAATGAAAAAGAATTAAATACATAAGCATGAAATGTATTTTCCTACTGTTATATGACATTTATTCACAGAGTTAAAAAACAACTATTATTAATTTGATTATTTTAGAACATTTGCGTGTAGGATGATCCGGTTTGTGCATAATTGCAAAGAAAAAAAATCTGGAAGTTTGTGAGCACACACACACAATTAAGACAAAAGCAGTAACTTATTATTTAAGGAAGTCTGTTATTTAATTTTGCATTAAGCTTTTAACATTTTAACATTTGCTTGGGGTCTATGCATAGTTTACCCTGAGTCTTAAGTCTATGCCCATTACAACGTATTTTTCTTTTTATTATTATTATTATTTGAGTTTTATAAAACATCTATACATCACTATAACTGAAAAACATCAGCCTGCATCTTCTTTTATACAAGCAGGCGGAGTAGGTACATGCCTACACAATACCTTTTCTGCACATACCCAAACATTAAGTGGGGACTGATACCGGACCATACTTTTGACCAATTGAAAACAATAACCCATGAGCTGAAGGCACACGGTAAATAATCTTTTCTTCAGAAAGTCAAAAGTAGTTAGTATTTTATCAAAAAGTACACTGCAGAGGGAAAAGTGGGACTTAATTAGATTTAAGCTTCTTAATCATTAAGGGTAACTTTGTTTATAAATCATTTAAATATTTTTTACTTTGTCAGGAAACAAATTATATTTGAACTACATGGATGCTTGCAAGATCATTTAAAGTGTCATTTAAAATTTACATTTCGTAAAAATAAAAGAATCTCAGAACCTAAGAAAAAGAACCTCTTGAAAAGAATCTCAAATATCTGCCTTGACGTGCCGAGTTTAAATTATTAGAATTTCTATAATATCTCTTGTGTTAAATATGTTTCTAGTTTTAAGTTAAGAATGCATTTATTGTTTTAATTTGAGCTTCCTATCGAGAAATCTGATAGAATATTTCTGAGAAGAGACAACACATTTATCAAGTGGTCGATAGTAGATTTAGCAAAATTAAACACAAACCTATGGATTGGAATTATCGTATTTAAAAAGCAACAAATTCTGTAATGCAATGTTATTCAGATGTTATACAATTTTGTAGTGCAACGGTAATGGTTCAAACTGTTACAATGAAAAGTCAGAATATTTTGAATAATACAACCTCATGTGATAAAGAAAAAAAATATCTCAAAGTTTATAGTGTTTTCTTATTTAGCTTAAGTCTGTCAAAATTAAAGTATCATATTTTCAGAATTTAAATTGTAAAATAATTTTAGTAATTAGTAATATATTAATTATGTTATTATTAATTAATTATTTAGTTTTAAAAAATACATAATATATGTGCTTTCCAATTAAAAAATAATTCCATTGGAAGATTTGTTACCTAAAACTGATAATCCACTGGATAAAGTCAGTAAGTAATAACAATAAAAAAAAAAAGTTTTTGCTAGTTACAGCATTTTTAAAAATACGTAACGAGAAATATTATTTTTTTAAATATATTGTAAGAGCAACCATCAGCCGTCAGCTTGCACTTGCCATAAGCCTAAGGATTCATTATTTCACACAATAGCTGAAGGCGTACAGTTAAAATGTTTAAATATGAAATTTTAAGTAGAATAACAAAACAAACAAAAATTATAAACTAAATTGAAAGGGAAGATACTTAGTGGTTATTTTAATATTATCTTTTTAATTTTTATAATGAAGCTTATAATATTTTTAAAATTACTATAAAAAACAGTTTTTTTGTCTTCAAATTTTGTTAATTATCTTTTATTTCTCTTGTTTTCTTGATTTAAAAAAAAAAATCATCTATCTTAAAAGCAATGCTTCGACATATATTGTGTCCAAAAACATAAAGCTTCATGTCTATCGGTTAAGGGATAACTGGCAATGCAAGAAAATAGTTTTTAGTAAAATGTTGAACTAAATTTATATTTTTTTTTATTTGTAATAATTAACTGATATCGAATTTTTGAATTCGTAAAGAATATTCTATAAATTGTCTTTACTTTCAGTCCCCTTGTTGGCAGTAGTGCATTTCCTCGATATAATATTATCTCAGTTTTTACTGTACAAAACCCTATGTTTGGAAAGTAATTACCGTAAAGAAATACAAAACACACAAAAATCGATCTACTGCAGTCATTCAAAAGATCGAAAACATAAAAACAAAATTTGTTTTGAGATCATAAAAAATATAACTTATATTAATAAGACAAAAATAAAATTACAGAAATCATTTTTATTGAAATTGATTTGTGATGGGAATTCAATCCCCAAAGAAAAAAAGGATATATTTTTAATTAATGATAACTTTATGCATGGAAACTCGATTATTTAAAACCGACATCTAGTCGAAAATTGATCATTTCAATCGTTAACCGTATTAAAAAAAAGAAATTTTTCGCGTTTTACATTTCTTTTTCCTTGATAATATATCGAGTGAGTATTTTTTTTTTTTTTTTTTTTTGGCATTTGATGCAAACATCTATAATGACTTTTACCAATGTCTTATATTTTTTGTGAAAATTTTTTCGGTAAAGAGAACCATAATTTCATTTTAATCGATGAAATGCGTTTCTGTTTTCATAAGAATACAATAACCAGTTTTTTTTTAGTTTTAATAACTTAAGTTGTCATAAATGGCTAACTTTCATTGCATAAAAATTTTATTGTTTTTAAATGTCCTTAGAGATCGAAAAATAAAAGTGTTGTGAGTTGTATTTAAATATGCTGCTCCTACATTAAGGGATCTTGTCATTAAGTAAATATAATTTACGACAATAATTTTTAGATTTTTGTAATAAAATTATTTAAAGCTTAAACTCTTAGATTAATATAACTTCAATTAACAGCATAAAAGAATAAAGATTAGGAAGAACAACTTAAATTTAACATTTTAAAATATAGCTATTTTTTTCAGACTGTGTTTGTTTTTGTTCTGATACTCAAATTTAGTAAATAGTGTAATTAAAAACACTTTAGTAGATTTTTATCAATAGTTTGAATATATAAATAAATTTTTCAATTAAGTTAAATAGTTAAATTATTCGTTAGTCGTTAATTCTTTAATCGTTAATATTAGATTCGATGTCGATTTGAATTTTGAATACAATTTAGAAAAACTTCGCTATTACTTTCGTTGACGGACGGATTTGAATCATATTAATCTTTTATATATTTTTAGTATTTTATTATATATATATATATTTTCTGTATATGAAGATTTACAGTTCTTAAAGTTGACGATTGGAACCCATACCACTCAATATGCCACTTCCGGAAAAAAGAAAATTAGGGATGTGGAACATCGCACAACTTTCAATTTCACTGTAATATTGGTCATTGCATTAATCCTTTAAATCCCACGGAGTCAGCGTTGTGGGTTTCACAAAAACCCAATGACTTTCCATTCGAAAAAACTGGAAATGAACTCTCCCGATTCGTTCTCCTGTGGGCCACACCTGGGTTACCTGTGGGGTATCGATTAAAAGATCATTACTATATGTCTACAACTTGCAATAGGGTTGTGCATTGGATCATCTACTTGATATGTCGGAGCATTTAGTCGGCATCTTATCAATGAATGAAACTCCACCTATAAGTACGTGACAAGATTCGCATACAAGAAAAATCACTACTATCTTACTCAGTGTCTGAAGGGTGGGGCAATTTGACAATGAGTACTCTAAACCCATGGCTCCCCTTTACATGGTCCACAATAGCCTATTGTTAAGGACCGTCACGCTTCAAACAACTACTGCCGGTAAGATTCACCACTGTTTACACCCCTCGACTCGATCAAAGGGCGACTGGCTGGGAATTTTTTTACAAGGCGATTTAGGTCGTGTTCATTAAATTAAAAATGATCAGTTAGCGATATTTTTGGCAATAATTTTTACATGGGCAAAAATCCCGCCTAGATGGCGAAATTGGCTATGTTATTCTATAGACATTATGTTGCCCTTGGCGTGATACAGAAAAAAAAATCAAACGTTGATGGGCGATGCTCAAGGGCGCGAGAGCTCTGAGTTAAAGATACTCGTTTTCCAACTTGTTTACCCTTGTATCGCATTTCTACGGGAGTTTCAATGGTAGGGTTGATTGAAACACCCTTAAGAGGTATTAACACAGAGATTTCAATCAAAATCATTGGAGCCGTTTTTTAGCAATTGCTGAAAAACATGATTTTTTCATGAATTTTCATTATTTCAACCCTATGCGCATGCGAGGTTTTGACGAAAACCCCTGGTTAGTGTTGCCATGGCCACCACTAACCTGCCCACAAAATTTGAACATCGTAGGTAAATTTGTCCGGGAGTAATGCTGACACGTATTGTACACACATACATTTTTTCCAAGACCACTTTTTTGAGATCAGAGTGATCCAAAACTTGGACAAATGCAAAAAAAAAATCGATTTCTGTTTTTCACCGAATGGTATCCTTTCATTACCATAAGTAAACATGAAGGTAATTGAAAGTAAAAGACAATCGACCAATACAAAGAATGAAAATGAATAGGAAGATAAAAGAAAAAATAAATAAACCTTAAGTATGAAGAAAAGAAATTGGAAAAGAAACGTTTAACCAATAGAAGACGGTATTAGTTATTTGCGACTGCAGAGAAAATGGAATAAAAACAGGACGGATAATATACCCGAAGCCAGATTAAAAAAGAAACGAAAATCAGTATTGATGGTAAATCAGTCTCAAGAAAAAGTTCTTAGGAAAGGAACGGCTTATGCGGTTGCTTACCTGTTTGCAAGGAGAGAAAGGAACAGAATCGCAAATCAACTTTAAAGCTCGGGAGCTGACGAGTCTAGTTTGAGTAGCACCCTGTAGAGATTACGAAGCTAACTTTTGGAATGCGTCTGGATTCTCATGAGGTTGTTGAGCGTTAGAAAGCTACCTAGTGTAGTAAAATATAACTTTAAAAAGAAATATAAATAATATTTACATTATATATAAGAAAGTAGTGTAATAATATATTTTCTTACGTATTTTTCTCATAACTTCCGTAATTTTTTAGTTTTATGTTCAATAATAACCCTTTTCAAATTAATTTGAATATTTCATATACGTTTCCATGCATTGACATTTTTGTAAAGTACCATGTTATCCTTTCTTACTTTCCAAACCCATCTCTGGCATCTAAATGCTCCCAGAAATATATATCAAAACTATATTCTACGTCAATGTAGACCATTAATCCTTCAGTTCCAGAAGAAACAAAAAATCTGGATCGAAAAACTTGATAGATGTTGAGTGATACGAAAACTGGGGTTTACATGCACGAACTGGTATCTAAAACTAAGTTAGTTCTAAAAGATGGCAGATAAAAGACCATTTGATCGCCTGCTGTCGAGGTCTATTAGCGTGCTGTAGGAAGAAGAGTTGGAATGCTTCCAATTACTATTTGAAATCGTTTCGTTGCGTTTGAGGTATAGAAACATGCTCTGAACTAAAAACGCTTCAGACAAAAGAGTTGGGTAACTGTGTTCTAATGTCTTGAAATATAAATATTCAGTGAAATGATACTTATGGATTAAAGTTATTAATGGCTAAATATAGCATGCAAATAGCTGGATGCAACATTGAGCTCAATCACTAGAGTCGACAATTTTAACTAATCATCGTTAAAACAACGATTTTTAAAATATTTTTTCAATGTATTAGTGAGCCCATTTGCAGTCTATACATTTAAGATTACTGTGATGAATTACCTTTTTTAAAGTTCATCAGAATTGGATGTTGTATTAGATTGCTAAGCAATATGAGGCTCTTAAGGTTTCCTTGAAGTGATTAAATAACAATTTTTTTTTTCGTGCTGCCATCTGTTGTATATTATCACAACTTCTTAATTTACCATTTCCTGTTTTTTAAGTTCTATTCTCGAAAAATAGCACAATGAGGTATCTGTCAAAATCAGAAGACATTGTTTTTAAATCGATAAATCATTTATCAATATTGGTTTGTTGTAATGAAAGAAAAGTGTATCTTAACCAAAACACAAAGATCAGAAATATTATATAATGTATTCCATAGATTTGATAAATTTTTTGGCAGCATTCACAAAGCAAATTTTTATTCCAGAATATTGTTCGCCCCACCATTAATCCTTTAATGATGAGGCGAAGTTTTTGACTGGTGGAACGATCAAGAGTTCTTTAAGCTCTCATTCAAGGTTATGGTCAAATTTAAAATATTTAATCAGGATTAAATATTATAAAGTGCTCTTTTTATATATTTGGTTAGATTACATATAGATTAATACCTGAATAGCTGTAAGGGTGTCTTGTATATGAAAGTAACGAACTCAAATCGGTAACCAATGCAATTTATTTCTGAGATTCTATAGTAGAAAATGATCAATTTCTAGTCTAATTTTTTTATATTTAAATGCAAGTGAAAACCAAATACATGATGTTTAAAAAATTAATAAGTATTGTTGCAGAATTAATGATGACATTTCTACTAGATTTGTAATCAATGAAAATTTAAATTTAAGTAATTCAATCAGTATTTACAACACTGTAATAGGTTACATTTTACAACAAAACTGGGGTTTGCTGTTATTTTATGCACCCAGTGTTTCAATTGTCAGTTCTCTTATAATTGAGATAATTAGTCTAGTTTTCCCATAGCAACTGAAGAAAATCAACTTTATTTGATCATATGTTCGTTATTAAGTACAAAATGAAGTTCTAATTACTATAACCGAATTTATTTTAATAATTTAACATATATTTATTAAAATAATTATTTTTAACATTTCTTAAGAAGCTATTTAATGATTCAAACGCAATCAAAATTCTTACCAAGATCAAAGTAAAGTAATTTAATATCATTCTCGCAAAAAAAAAAAAAAATAATAATAATAATAATAATTATAAAGTATTCTATAAATACTAAAATATTATAAATCAAACGCCTAGAGATATAAATCTTGTCACATTAAGTCATTATCATCTGTTCAGTTAATTTGTTATTTAATTGCAGACTTCTTACAATTCGAGGATTTGTCCAGGGAGTTTAATAAAGGATAATATTCTTATTAAAAAAAAAAATATTTACAGTAATATTGAAATTTGAAACAACAATTGATGTCATTATTTTTACTTTTAAGAAACAAACCAGCAAAAAAGTAATAATTGATATATTTAATTATCAAGATACTACACAATTCAATCAGTATACACAATATCTAGTATTCAAAAACAGAAATACACCTTCAATTGGGCATGAACAAACATTCAAAACTAAGATTTGTATGGTAGGAAAGAGACTTAAGACTTGATGTATGGTAAGAAAAAATCTGAACGCTGGCTACACCTTTTTTTGATTGTTGAATATAAAACTAAACTCACCACTTTAATTTATGAAAGGTATTGATAATCTTGTTTTTTTTTTTTTTTTTTGGTCATTAAACTTCATAAAAGAGACAGTTAACCCTAAGAATGTTTCAACTACCATTTTTTTTTCTATGTATAGTTTGAAATCTTATAAGTATATGCTTGAAAATTTCTATAAATGAATTTATGCTTCAATGGATTACTTAATATTTTATATTGGAAAATAGAAATGTTTAGTAGATGTTCTGTCGACTCAGCATTTGGTTTTCCTTCATGTTATGTATTTTGAAATAGTAAGTGTTTTTTGCTTGGCTAATTCAGCATTTGGTTTTCATTGATATTAGGTATTTTAAAATACAAAGCTCTTTTTTTTTGTTGACTCAGCATTTGGTTTTCCTTAATATTAGGTGTTTCAAAATACTCAGTTTTCTTTTGTTTTTATTTGAGATCTGTAGAATGTTTAAGCAAGTTTTTAAATTTGCATGAATTTCAAATTTGTATTAAATATAACTCTATACGTTGATTTTTGACTTAATTACTAAAGTACATTTGTGTAATTTTTAGGAATTTATATGCGCTATTATTGAATAATTATTTATTGGTCTTCAAATACCGACAGCATGCTACAGTTCAATAATAATATTGTTATACGGTATTTTAAATTATCTAAGTAAAATATTTGGAGAAAACAGATGAATATTTAAGAAAATCTTAGAGTTTGAAAAAGTATAAACACATTAAATAATTAAAAATTTAAAATTTAAAACAATTAAAGAAATTTTATGTGAAATATTGTTTTTAATACATTTAAATAACAAGATTAAAAAATTTGGACGAAAAATAATAAAAAGTATAGTTGAATTATCTTTGAAAAATAAACTTTAAAAAGTTAAGTACCAAACTCACAATTTTAATTTATACCTAAATTTAAAATCTAAACAAACTTCGGGACTTTTAATTGAAGATAAAGGGAAAGACACGTAAAAATTTTAAAATACAAAATTGAAAGCGAATTCATATATGATAAATCAATTGATATTTTATTAATTTTTTTATTTAAAACTTTCGTTAAAGCAAGTATAGTTTAAAAAGTCTTTATTTAAAAATATTCATACAAAATTATTTAAAATTTTACAAAAAGAAATACAATTTTTCAAATCAAACTTAAAAACATCTTACAACTTCCGATATACTGAAATTCAAGACAGATTCTTCCTTAATTTATTTAACAATATTTAGGTATTGGTTTTTATTTGTTTCAGGAAACATATTTATTGCACCATTTTATATTAATATTTAACATCATTGGAAAGTAAAAAAGATATTACACTCAGTATATTCATATAAAATGTGCTTACACTGTTTTATTGGCATAGGATGGTATCAATTCAAGCGTTGTAAAAATGCTCTCCATTCTTCTTCAAATTAAGGATGTTTGTACAATTGAAGTTCATTAACATACTCATTGTAAAGACATTGAAATCCACTTCTATAAAAACAGATATTGAAATGACACAATTTTCGGCAGTCGAGTCAAACATAAAATCTATTTATGTTTTAAACAATAATTTCCCAGGAGAAACAATTGTACTCGATCGTGCGTTTTCAACAATATGAAAAATTTAATTATAAAAATGGAGATGAGAAATGAATCTATCATTCCACAGGTGAACATTTATCTATTCAATTTTTATTCCTTCGACTTATTCATCTTGGATTTGGGTAGCTTGAAATAATTCACAGTGTAGAAAAATTAAGTATTCTTGTTTATGAATTATTTTTGACAATGATGGTTTAACAATTCAATTTCAATAATTATATGTTACTCTTATATTTCTGTTTGAGTGTTTGCATATAAATCTATGCATGTTTTACGTTTTCAGATAATGTGCTTGTTGTGATGCATATTAACTACGTTTGATATAATGAATGCAAAAACATTTCCAGTAGCAGAATCCATTCAGGTTTCTGATTTCAATAAAAAGTTACTTAAATTTATTAACAATGTACTTTAATATCTTGTACAATATTTTCCTAATAAAAATTATGTTTTAATGACTGAATTCAATAAAGCTTTAATAATATTTCCTGAATTCAATTAGATTATAATAATATTTCCTAAATTAAGTAAGATTAAAATAATATTTCCTGAATTCAAAGTTTTAATAACATTTCACGATTTCATTAATATTTAATAACATTTTAACTGTCCGAGTTTGGCCTATTTTCTAACTTTATGTAAGACATTTAAATCTAAACATATGTTAAATTTTCTTACATTGGTTTCCTAAATTCGATTTAATTACAGGAAAACATGCTATTTTTTTAATTTACTGAAAAGTTGGTTAAATCTAAACTTATTTTAATACTTAACTCGTTCAAATACTAATTTCCTGAAGTCCTCAAAATTTCCTGAAGTCATCAAAATTTCCCGAATATATTACAATTTACAATTTCTTAAGCGGAAGCCTCGATTATTAGGATTATTATTTCTGTATTTATGTGGAAAGAAATACTTTTCCATGTACGTTCTCTTTTATTTTATAAACACCAAATAATTAATATATAGAAATTATATATTAATGTTCAGCTATCATGTATATTTACACAAGAAATATTTTAACTTAAACAATTAAAAAACCTAATAAATTGAGACTTTATACGCACTCCGTACAGGAGTCAGCCCCCTCTTTAATTCTTAAATATTTTCATTTCAAGAAATTTGATTCTTTAAAAAAAAAATACCCTTTTAAGTCAAATAAAAAAAAAAAAAAAACTAACTTAAATTTATGCATGTAAAACATTTTTTAGAGCTTAATATTTAAGAAAATGTACCTCGAATATGATATCATCAAAGCAGTATAGATAGAATTCAAAAATAGGTAAACAAGCGCAATAGTTAAAAAAACCACTTTCCAGTTATGTACGAGTAGTTGTTATTTTCGAATACAAAATACGTTCTTTAAAGCTGTGGGAAATAAGAAGTTTCATTTAAAAAACTTCATCGCAAGTTGAAACTGTCATAAAATATAATGGCCCTATTTTTCAGGGATCGCTAATTACCTAGATCAAAGTTCCTGTTATGTTAGGAAACAAAAATAGTACATATATTCTATATCTCTCTATATATATATTTTTAAATCCTATCACAATTATTTTCTTTCTCTAATGGATAGTGTTAAAAAAGGGCAAAGTCTTTACAAAATAGTTAAGGATATTTTTAAATTGTCTGCTGGGTTGAATAATACACTATCTTTTGGAAGAGTTCCTGCTTCAAAACATCATATCATTAACCTAAATAAGGTTGTCCTCTTAACTAAGTGCAGAGGAACGGTAATTTCGGAAAAGGTAGAAAAAAATGTAGCTAAATTATGACCAGTATTCATAAAGGTGACGCTTAAAGTGGCGTTATGATAAATTATCACTAATTCCTGGGACGTGGGACAGAAAAGCAAATTATCTACTTTGTAAACTTCATTAGTTTGCGGATCCAATTTGAGGCTCCAAATTATGAACAAAGTACAAGCAGCGCATTACGAGGAAAGGCCACAGAGGAAGTGAAACTGCGTAGAAATCGATGTCGGAAATACATTAACCTTCGACACTGAATTGTTTGGTCGTTGTTGTTGTTACTGGTTTGAAATGAATTAACTGCCAACCTAATTATGTTTATTTATCGGAAAGGGCTAAGAAAAATTAACATTTTATTGTTGTACCTGCTGAAATGTAAATATGCATGTAGCTGTTAAGACAATGTCGGAATCAATATAGCTTGTGTTTTATTTAATTGCGTGAAAGTAAAAGTGAATTAAGTAAACTTGATTAAATGAGTAAATAGTTATTTATTGATTTACGGGCATCAGTCCCCATTTCTTAATCATGTTTTGTCTTCAAGTCACAGTTAGGAACTTCGTTTTTCAAAGAAAAAAGAACACAGTTTGTATCAAATAAAACTGACAAAATTTTACTGTATTTGCACTGAATATTTACATAATTACAACATTACTTCAGCTACGATGGATTTTAAAGCGTTGATGGAGAATTGCTGTTAGGTAATCAGGACACTACATGTATTAGATTTTTTATGCTTGTTTAAAGTCACGAATAGATATTTTAAATCGTTCTGTCACATAGAAATATAGAAAAATTACCCTGTTTTCAAGACTGTAGGTAAAGTTACAGTTTAGAGTTTTTGCGCTTAACTAATTAACCTATAGATAAAATCATCCTAACCTGACACTTTGTACTTAGATGGAAATACATTATCTGGACGCTTCGATTGGTTGCAAGGAATTCACAGCCAATAGGAGCCTTTACTAAATGTATTTTCATCCGAGTACCTAGTGTCAAATTAGAGTGATTTCAACAATAGTAATGATTATAAGATTCCAAATGTAGATAATTGTGAGTATATTCCGATTACCCATTTTCATTAGTAGCTATATATCTTTTTAAATATGGTTATCATTTATCACTCTCGAAAGTAGGCTATAAATTCAAATAGTGGCTTGAAATTGCAGATCATTTAGCGAAACATATTTGTAACCATTAGTTTTTATTCATGAAAAAAATAGTGTTAGTTCAGTTTTCTTAAGCAAATTTGTTTATAAATACATTTATAACTCTAATTTTGAATTGCCCATTGTAAAATATCCATGACTCTCTTAAAAATGAAAAGTCTTATTTGAGAAGTCTTTGGAATCATAAATCATTCAATCTTACGTTGAAATTTTTAAAAATATGTTCATATAATTATTTCTTAGATGTAGAAAGTAAAATCCTTAATTTTAAACAAAACTTTTTCCATATTATCCTACATTCAACGACGAAATGTCCTTACATAAAAAAACTAAAATGCACTAATTGATTAATATTTATATTTGCATCGATAAAAAATTATTGTTATTGAAATGATAAAATAAACTTAACGTTAAGAAATAATATATTCTAGTAAAAAATAATTCTAAAAAAGTATACAATTAGTGAACATCATTGTAGTATGTTGCATTAAATTAAAATAATTAAAACTTTTTCTTTTTAAAATATCTTTTAATTGAGGAACTCTATGTTTATTTAAAATAATTTTTTTTAAACAAAGCAACAATTAATACATCTAATTAATACATTTTGAAGAATTTTCTGTTTGAATTTTATAGTAAACATGTTTATATCATTTATAGGCTAGTTTAAAATGAACACGTGGCACAAAAATGAATCCAAATGCCTTTAGTTTTGGCTTAATAAATTTTTGATTCAATTAAACAAATGTTCAATATGAAACACTTTCCCGCAAGGACTTGTATTTTGTATGATTATAAAAATTATCAATGGTTTAATATTACTATAAATAGGATTTTCATTCAAAGAAAATACCGTCATACGCTATAACCTATTTTCTTATTGCTGAAGAAACTTCAACTATTAGGGCTTCGCGCTCTTTACGAAAGATTCTTAATCTTATTAAAACATATGTGCTTGAAAAGTATCCTACAGAAACCTTACAGTAGGAGTTTACTATTTATATTCTAAATTTTAAAGAAAAATAATAAATACGTGAAATATATAAAAACAGGGCCAATTACACTGCGTTATGTGCAAGAGTGTCAAGATGAATTTTCAGCAGCAATAACAATTTTTTTTTTGTTTTGATGCTATAATTTTTTTTAATTGTGAATGCCAAGAAATGCGTCCAATAATAATATACTTTATAAAAGTAAGCTGTTATGAGTTTATTACGCACAACTTTAATTTGTAGTCAATGTTTTAAAGGGGACTCTCGACATCCTTTAATGTTAAATTGCATGATTTTGGTACATCTTTCCTTGAAAGTTCCTAACATGCGAGTTTGAAATTTTATTATACAAGTTAAATAAATCTTATAAAATATATTGATGATTAAAATTAGTAAAAAATATGACCCGAGTTCTTCTAATAAATTTTAACAAATCTTACAATTATTTTTAGAACAACCTCTTTTGTTTGTAACACTTTGGTAATTTAAAAAATTGTTATGAAAATAAATTATTTTTTTTAACTTCAGTTTGATCCGTAGGTTATGTACCACAGTTTCATAAAAAAATAATGATATAGCTCTACTAGTTAGTGATAAAAGATACATTGAAATTCAAAGTATCACTTCCACAAAAAATCTTAGTTAAAAGTAAAAGTCTTATATAATTAAAAATCAATAATTTGCTTTAAATATATATATACCATATTTAATATATGAATTGAAATACAAAAAAAAAAAAAAAAAAAAAAAAAAATCGAAATTTTTTAAGGTTATTGATCCACCTCAAGTATTATTATAATATTTGCAACCCGAATTACGATATGGTTGGATTTTTATATCAATATTAGTCGGATCCTAGTTCGGGTTTGTAATAATACATGATGGTAGGCCATTAAAAGTTACACCATATCATGAATTAATTATTCTTTAATATGAATAATTTAATTTGTCTTCTTAAAATATATCTATAACTAAGAGCTCATTGATATTAGATATAATTGATAATTTGTGTGCGGTAATTTATTTTCGTTATAGAACCCAAATTACCTTTTGAATCCCCTACATTATACCAATATTAGCTATTCTAACACTTATTTCTTATAAAATCAGTAAATATGAAGAAGATGCCCCATCATTTTGGGTTACAGGTACGTAAATGTCAGACCAGTAGGCAAAGCAACGTTATGATTGACTAATTAAATTTCAAAATTCGAATTTTGCGTTATACGTGTTATTGTGATTGATTACGCTCCGTTGATGACGTCAGAGATTATGGAGAGTTATCTGTGACGTCGTCATGCAAATATTGTTCATACATAAACATTGAAAAGACAACAAAAAAAAATATTTTAAATGAGTTGTTATACTTTATTTACATTTTTGAAAGTGTAAAACATTAAAAATGATTTAAGAATAAAACCTTTGATTCAACTAATAAAATTCCTGGAAATATGTAATTGTTAGAGTATTACTGTAATGTGTAAGAAAGTTTTAAAAAAAGTGATCATTTACTCATTTATAAAACTTTATCAAACGATACTGTGATAGTTTATTACAAATCGTGTAACATAATATCGACAATTAACAATTGCACACTATCCAAAGAACGCTTTTACGCAACTTAATATGATCAATTTCAGCTATCTCACAAATCATGAGATAAAAAAAAATATCAAGCTATTATTTTTTAAACTATTTTAATAAAATATTATTAAAGCCAATACATGCCAGATTTACAACAAGTTACGACAAACATGTAGCATACTCATTATTTCTCCAAACAGTATATAACCACAACCATTCTCTAACTAAAAAAAATCCTAGAGTCACAGCAATGACGGGTTTTACAACTATAGTCCGGGGAATAGAGACTGAAAAAGGGGTCTTACCTTGCAAAAGGTTATGTAGTTCTGATTTTTTAATATGTTATAAAGGTCGGTCCAGTGGTTTATAAACCAAGTTTTCGACCTCCTAACCCTTGTGCGTTCTCCGTGGTGCACCAAAAACTGAGCCGTTTTTCAGTTTATACGTCATAACTCTTTGCCAATGCATCTTAGAAACAAACATTATTTTCAAAAGTTGTAGAATATTAAATTATCTACAACTTTTGTATGCTAAGTTTTTTTGTAGACCTATTATGTAAATAGTTATGTCGCATCAAAGTCAAAACTTTTTCGTAAAAATGCTACTTTTTTAAGATTTGTGTTAAGTTTTTTGATTATATCTTCATAATGGTACATTTTAGAGAAAAAGTTTGGAAAAAAAGTTGTAGAACAATAAATTTCCTACAAGCTTTCTATATCAACTTATTTTCTAGGACTAATAACAAAGGAGTTACTCTGCTTTATGTATTTTCCGTGGTGCACCACAAAAAAATACGTTTTTCAGTTTATAGATGCAATGCTCTCGCAATGCATTTTAAAAACAAACATTAAATTTAAAAGTTGTAGAATATTAAATTTTATACAACTTTTGTGAACAATTTGCTTTTGTAAAGCTATTATGTAAAGAGTTGCGTAGCATCAAAGTAAACACTTTTTCGTAAAAATGCTGCTTTTTTAAGTTTTTTGCCGAGTTTTTCAATTATATCTTCATAACAATAAGTCGTAGGGGAAAATATATTAAACAAAAGTTGTAGATCTATAAATTTGCTATAAGTTTTATACAAAAAAGTTACTATCTAGGACTAATAACTAAGGAGATACTCTTCTTTAAAGGTTTACGAGATGATAACCTATAATATTTTATGTATAGGTAGGAGTTTAAAAATAGCTTCTTACTGCATAGTCTGACAATTTTAATAAAAAAATAAAACAATATGTATATAATACTAATGATAATGTAAAATAAAAAGTGGAAATATATTAAATAATGTATATATCTATAAATAATAATAGTAATATAAAATTTACCATTTTGCCGTGATGCACCAAAAATTTCTGAATTCGGGAATAAAAATGAGAAATAGACTGCATTCAAGTGGCTGATTCTAAACTATGTGGGGTACATATATTTTGAGATAGAATAGAAAAATCACAAGTCGGGTGGCATTAGTGACATGTAAAGGAATTCTTTTAAGGACCCAGTTTCCGCGAAAACACCATATACTGATGATGGAGATTTGCCACTGCCGAATTCAGGGTAGAAGATTAGAAGAACCGAAAAACCATTCTCAACCCTCCCCACCACTAACTATCCCGACAGAATATCAACCACTCAGTGTAGTTACTTAATATTGGAATACATGCGTTGTAATGTTGGCTGCTTCATCATATCCAATATTACAGGAATTTGCAAAGATCTTCCTAGATCCTAATGCCAGTGTTTCAAGAATCACCAAAGCAGTATCAAGCAATCTTGTTGCTCTCTTTGGTGGTCACAGGGCAACAACTTGAAATGCTTTGCGTTATAAGCAATTTTCCAAATCAACAACTGGGAGCAAGTTAAATCTGTCAAAGCTACCTCCGACACAAGAAGCTGCTATGCACCATGTCTTTCGCACATACCATCAAGTAAAGACATGGATGGGCCAATTGAAAAATCCTCTGGTCTGTGGGTGGAAGATGGAAAGTAAAGGATTTCTTCCTATTACAACCACCAGGGATTCAGCTCCTCAATTAATTCTGACCTACATTTTCTGACAGCGCAACATAGGATGCACTAAGGCCTGCGGTTGTAGAAAGGCCGGTCTCAAGTGCTCCATAATATGTAAAAACTGTCATGGACAAACCTGTGACAATACAGCGAACATCATAATTGATGACATCATAAGATGACCCAACATAACTCTTAATTCAAGAAGTAGCGGAGGAACTAGCCGAGCCTTCGTGGCTAAACGAAACAAAATTTAAGAATTTATAAGTTTTCTAAATTGTAAGTTTTATTGATATTACTATTATTATATATAGATATATACATTTTTATAATATTTATATTTTTCGATTTATAATACTATTATTTTAATACCTATATTGTTTTATTTTTTATTAAACTTGTCAGGCTTTGAAGTAAGAAACTGTTTTTAATATTAGATCTTATCAAGTAGCTCTTTTGTTATTAGTCCTATAAAATAACTTTGTATATAAAACGTAGCAAATTTAGGGTTCTACAATTTTTATGATATACTTTTATGGATATCATCTAAAAACTCGACAAGAATCTTAAAATGGTATTTTTACGAAAGAGTTTTTGCTTTGATGCTTTTCATACAATTTGTTTTTCATGCAATAGTTCTACATAACAAATTTTGCACATACATTAGAGGTAGAAAACTTAATACTCTACAACCAAAAATATAATTCCCCCCCTATAAAATGCAATGGAAAAAGGATATGATCGGTATACTCAAAAAAATTCAAAATTTCAGAATTCAGAAGGTTTTTGGTGCTCCATGGCGAAAATGGTAAATTGATATTACCGTTATTGTATATAGATATATACATTATTTAATATATTTCCATTTTTTATTTTACATCATCATTAGTATTATGTAAATATAGTTTTATTTTTTTATTAAAATTGTCAGACTATGCAGTAAGAAGCTATTTTTAAGCCCCTACCTATACATAATATATTATAGGTTATCATCTCGTAAACCTTCAAAGAAGACTAGATCCTTAGTTATTAGTCCTAGATAGTAACTTTTTTTGTATAAAACTTATAGCAAATTTATAGATCTACAACTTTTGTATAATATTTTTTTCCCTACGACTTATTGTTATGAAGATATAATTGAAAAACTCAGCAAAAAACTTAAAAAAGCAGCATTTTTACGAAAAAGTGTTTACTTTGATGCTACGTAACTCTTTACATAATAGCTTTACAAAAGCAAATTGTTCACAAAAGTTGTAGAAAATTTAATATTCTACAACATTTAAACTTAATGTTTGTTTTTAAAATGCATTGCGAAAGAGTTATGATCTATAAACTGAAAAACGTATTTTTTTGTGGTGCACCACGGAAAATACATAAAGCAGAGTAACTCCTTTGTTATTAGTCCTAGAAAATAAGTTGATATAGAAAACTTGTAGGAAATTTATTGTTCTAAAACTTTTTTTCCAAACTTTTTCTCTAAAATGTACCATTATGAAGATATAATCAAAAAACTTAACACAAATCTTAAAAAAGTAGCATTTTTACGAAAAAGTTTTGACTTTGATGCGACATTACTATTTACATAATAGGTCTACAAAAAAACTTAGCATACAAAAGTTGTAGATAATTTAATATTCTACAACTTTTGAGTACAATGTATGTTTCTAAGATGCTTTGGTAAAGAGCTATGACGTATAAACTGAAAAACGGCTCAGTTTTTGGTGCACCACGGAGAACGCACAAGGTTTGGGGGTCGAAAACTTGGTTTATAAACCACGAGACCAACCTTTATAACATATTAAAAAATCAGAACTACATAACCTTTTGCAAGGCAAAATGTCTCTATTCCCTGGACTACTAGTTAAAAAAATAAAATGGAAAAGACATGAAAACTATAAGAACAATATTATTTACATATTAATATACTTAAAAGGTTCTAAGATGGTGATTCACCAATTTAGAAAATCCAAATGAACCACACACCGATGCACAAAAATATTAATAGTTTTCTCCAACACATCAATTCTTTGCAAACGGCAAATAAATTTATTCCCATGTCCATGCTTTTCTGTAGGAAGCGTTTATACTTCGCCGTTGGCACCAGAACGAATTCAGTTCCCCGTTCAAAATGACACCTCAATGTGTGTTTGCGTTTAATCTTAAACGACCGTAATTAGTTCTAGTTGAATTAACTACTTCTGTGAGCAGTCTTGAAAAGATTAGTGGTTCTCAGTGCATTTGTAGAGGGATGCACAGGGTTGTATTCACTTGTTTGAACTCATCGTGAGTTGGAGGGAGGGATTCATTAGAATTATATTCTATTGAAGAGGGCGCTGGTTTGTATGTTTGTAGGGCAGTTCATGTGGATTAGCTGTGCATTATATATAGGGAAGTTGGACTAGATGGAGGCGTTTAGTTTGGAGTAATTGATGGTATAGTTCTGTAGGTACTTTTGATGTTGAAGAGGAATCGTTTAATCTTTAATATTTTATTATACCATGATTTTAATGTTGATGATAGAGCTTATGTAAATGGCTCACCGGTTTATTATTCCTGGTTTGAATATATTTTATGTAATAGTAACTTTTGAAAAGTTAATTCGAGTTGATATAAAGTTATTAAAGGGGGGGGGGGGGGACTGGAAATTAAAAAGTTACCTTAAATTCCATTGGAGTAATATTTGAAATGTTATCAACGAAATGGTATAACTTATTGGGCAATGTGTCATTTAAAAGATTTTTTAAAAATTTATTTGTACAAAATAACATCTCTGAAACCAAACCACTTTTTAAAAATTAAAAATGCTGTTTGTTTAAAAAAAAAAAAAGTTAAAACTTTTTCTCAGAGTCTGCTCAATAATTTGTTATGAATCTTTTTTCTCTTAGATATTGAACAGAAACAGGTGAATGCTTTTAAAGAAATATAAATTAGATTACTTTTTTAGTTATTGGAAGTGTTTTTGTTTGAAAATTTTACAAAAAAATAATTAAAAAAAAATCTTCATAAATATAAATTATAAGCAAAACTATTATTTTACAAATGCATTTATCTTTTGATATAAAAGTATTTTGATATTAACTGGGAATTTTTTTAAACAATACTATGAGTAGTTTCTAAGAAAGAGGCATTTTTTTTTTTTTTTTTTAAATTTTTATTTCACGGTGCCTTCCTATACTCTCTTAAGCTGTATTAATTAGCGATGTTTATTACATTACATATTTATTGATTAATTACCTGTATTTTTAAAAGTTTTATTTTTTGAATGCTCAGAGTCAATTCATCAAACTGTTTTTCTTATAATTGTTAATTCTTATTTTTTAAAGTAATTGTTAATGTAAAACTGTGGAGGAATTTTTCTGACACTTGTATACATGATAAGCAATTTCATTCAGATTATCATATCAGTGTAATTAAGTTTTTAATTTTATACAAATAATTTGTATAGTGATTAAATTTGTATAAAACAAGTCATTTAAAATTATTTTAAAATTAAAGAGAATACTGTGACATCTGAAATTAAGTTTTGCTATTCAAATATAAATTGAAATAATGCTTTCTCAAAAAAGTGATAATACTTTTTGACTTTATATCATTAGTATCAAAAAGTTATTTTAGTCAATTTTAAAATGATTTTTCAAAATAAAACATTTGCTTATTCCATTAAAAATTTCTAATACACAAAACAATCGAATTTTAAGCATTCACATTGATTTTACTGTTTATAATTACTTGCTTTCTCTTAAAAACAATTTGATTTCAATTGAAAATTCATATTTTCCTTATCATCATACGAGGGATTAGAACAGTACACTTCAAAATTTATGTATTTCAACAAATAATAGCGAATTTAAAAAATAAATTTTTACCTTCCACATTTTGAAAGTAAGTTGCAAATAATGAGACATACTTTATACCATTATATAGTTTTAAGTATAGTTTGATGAAAAGATAACGAAATAAACTACTTGATTTTTTATTGGAAGAAAAAATACAGTTTAAATATTTTTGAAGCAAACATATAAAGTAAATTGTTTCTTGGAAATTTTAGATTGTTATTTTCTTAAAATGTTTCAGCATTAAATTTCAATTCGTAAGTAATCTAGTATAAGTTGTGGTTAGTTACATTAAAACTATCAGTTAAAATTTATTTCATGTTTATTTTTATTAAGTATACGAGTTGTTATTTAAAAAGATCATATATTGTTACTAATGTTAAATGAAACATATGTTTTTTTTTTAATCTTAAAATGAATAATTTATGGTACATAACCTTGGTATAATACAAAATTTTACTAGATATTTCTATGAAACAATAGTTTGCATTTTTAGTTTAGTTTGCAGCTGTCTATTCTGCCACTATGAAGTGCTTATCACAACCAAGTACTCATCGTAATTTTGAACTACGAAAAGATTAAGGGGCGAAACCTTATAACACAATATTCTATTTCCAACTCCATCATACCAATGAGAGGACATTGGACCCACAACATTTTTTATATGTATCAGCCCCCATCATATTACACACCAGTATTCGGCGAAGCCAGGATCGAACCAATGATCTATGTATTCTATGCTCAAGTGTATTTTTAAATAAACAATTTTCAGAAACAAAATAATAATACTGAATTCCTGAAAATAAAAATCGTTCAAAGATCATTAAATTCATATGAACATTTATTTGATGCAAATTATATATACGCATGAGAAAAATTTATCATTACAATTAAATCCTAACATTAATTAAATTCTTTACTTTAATCTTTTATTAATTAACTTTGTTTTGTGTTTGTAGAGGGAAAGTCTTCAGTCATCCAATCCAAACTTGAAAAACATATTAGTTGTTGATGGTAATAATTCTATCAAGTTTAGTGACTGATAAAAGTTTGTCAAAGGGGGTATCTGTGATTTTATTTGAAGAAGTCAATCACAAAGAAAACTCGATTCGAGTTCAAAGCTGTTTCAATAATTTGCAATTGCATACAAAAGTTGGTGATACATATAAAAAATTTTAGTACAATTTTTTTTCATGCGTCATTTTTTTTTAAATACTTCTTTTCCACTATTCATGCCTTACAAGCTAATTTTTTTCTTCCTAATATACATAGTTTTACAGAATATATTCCAACAGATAGTATAATCGAAATATTTTATTCTTGTTACTTTCGCCTTTATTCCTAATCAATAGCACATCACCACGCGCTGTCACTTAGTCCCACTGTTTCCCGCTGGGTGTCTCTGTTTTAAATCTCTCCTTTACGCAACCTTTTCATCTAAAGTGAAGTGAGTACACAAAAGGATAAGTATCCTTCGAACGATGACTGCCATCGGACAGCGGAATGAGAAGTTTGGAGATTGCGGAAGATGCAGACGATTTTAAACGATGCAACGTGAGCAGTTTATTCCTTAGAATCTGTAAAAAATGCTCATTCAGCTGAAAAAAAAGTATACATTATTTATTCGTGATTTTTAAGAACTTTGTATTGACTTTCAAAGACTTTTTCTGAAAAATGGGGAGAACTGGTTTTGTACTGATGATGAAAGCTCCGCACGTTGTTCTGATTTGCTGTTCTCTGGTGCTTTATGATGTCATTAATGGTGAGTTTATAAAGTTTAATTTACTTACCAAGCAAAGCATTAAAGCAAATTCAGTGTATTTGTCATAAATTTATAGTAGAGAAGAGGAGTATATAAACGTGTCTTGTAAAATTAGATTATCATAATCGTAGTTTTTTTTTTTTTTTTTTTTTTTTTTTTTTTTATTATTATTATTAAAAGACAGAAATGACAAATTCTGAAATATTGAATCAAAAGTATTATTTTAAATTCATTTAAATTCCATGAATGTCAAAACAAACATTAAATAATGGGTGATACTTTCAATTTATGATAATTAATTCAGTTTTTATCATTATTAATTTAACTTAAAGTTTTAATTATGAAGTTTTTATTGAAATAAAATTAGGTAGTTCTTGTTTTAATGTAACTTAGCATATTTTTAAGCAAAGAAAATATTTCAAGGAGTACCTATAAAATCTCTAAGTCTTATTGAATCGAATTAATTTATTTCATACTAAAATTTATTTGTATTAAAATATTTTTAAAGTAATAAACTTAAAGAAAACTTAAAATGTCTAACTAAATGTTATAGTTTAATTTATAAAATGCAATTTCATATGATTTTACTGTGAGTACTTGCTAAATACAAAACTAGATTTATCATTTGTTTCACTGAGAGAATTCAAAAATAATAAACACCTATTCTTTATATTTTAAGTATTCAAATTAAACAACTCTTGAAGCTTTTGTAACGAATAACTTATTCCTTTTCAGAAAATTCATTCATTAAACGAATAATTTAGTATCGTTGATTCATTAAGATAGAGTAGTTGTTTAATTAAAATGCAAATCTATAAACACACATGCGGAACCATTTTCTGGTCAAATTCCCATAGATGGATGTTTCAAGATATTTATATTTCTAAATAAAATGTATGATCAATTGCATTATTCTTTAATTTAATACAGTCAATTTCAAATAAATGAAACAATTTTTCAATTAATTTGAAGAGTTTGTTTTTAAAACTTTTATCGGCAGTTAAATGTTGGCTGTCTGGAATTTATGCAAATATATTTTCACGTAATCAAGGGAATTAGTTGCTAATGTTTGGGAGGTTTGATTCTCACATAAAGCTCTATTATTACGTCCAGGAATATAAATGAAATATAGCTTCAAAAACAATTATATAACTATTATGTTATGACAAAATAGCTTTTCCTATTCAAAATTTTGTGGACAATGAAATATTTTTAGGAAATGGTCTAGAGGTTAAATTTAGTTTTCAAAATATTTTAAATTTTTAAAAAATAATACTTATTTTTTTTTTACTAATGCATGATTGAAACTGTTTTAGAAATTTCACGCACATGATATTAAACTTCATGTAAGTTCTGTAAGTTCAGAATGATAGAAACACAAATTTGAAGGCAACGCATATTTAGAATACATTAACGAACATAATTTTGGACATAAGAGTCATTGTTAGATTAAAATAATAATAAGCTTTAGAAAGATTAGTGTTTTGATTAGTGGAAAGTAAATTTATCAAATTTTCATATCCTAATATATTATTTCTGGACATTTTTTTAAGACTAAACTCTTTAAACTTGTTTTGCAAAATAAGAATTGATAATGATGCATCAATTTAAATGCTAAGTTCTCAGTTTCTGATGAACAATTTATTTACAACTGAAAATTGAATTTTTCTGTTGAAAATCGAAGTTATGTTTTTATAATTTATTAGAGGAGACTCAATATAAAGGATGTTTGTGTAGTCTTTAAGAGGGGAAACTATGTACAGGATATTTTAGAATTCTATGATAGGGGACTCTATGTAAAGTGTATTTAGGAACATAAGAGAGAGAGAGGACTCTATGTAGTGAGTGCTTAATATAGTGTAGACACGGCCCGACAGTGATCCTTTCTTCTTATGTCATACTTTAATCCTCAATAAATAAACGCATTACAGCTTTAAAGAAGTAGGTCACCATTTTAAACAATTTCCTTCTAATTTCTTATAATTCGAACTTAAATGTTAAACAACCAGCACATTTTCCCTTGGCTTTTGGATTGTTACAGTATACTAGTGTTGTTTCGAAAGCAGTAGTAAAGTAACCGGCTTAAGACCGATGTACATTTTACCTTGGGCCTTAAGTCCAAACCCATTGAGAAATAGTTTTTTTTTTTTTTTTTTTAATTTGAATTTTATAAAACATCGATACATCAATACAACTAAAAACATCATCACACATCTATTTTTATAAATGCAGGCTGAGCGGCTCAGGCCCACACTTGCCGTTCCTGCGCATGCTCAAACATTAAGTGGGGACAGTTACCGGACAACACGTTTGATCAATTTAAAACATTGTCATTGGCATTGACACTAATTATTTGGAAATGAAATATGACGCTTGACATATTTACAAATTTCGGCTTGTGCTGTTCAAAGGAAAATAATGGTACGTATCTTACGTGAACCAACGTGCTTTTATAGTCAACGTTCCCTGTTTCATCCTTCCTATATACTATAGTTAAATGAATTAAACACGTTACATTTATTATCTTTTCAGAAAATTCTTTTTATAAAAATACACATTACCTCGAATCTAAACTGGACGAAGTTGTATTTGTAATTTTTTTTTCCACTCGAAAATGTGTACCGACTATGATGTACACTAACGTGTCTTTATAGCTATCTTAACCCGGTCTCCCTTCCACATTAATTTAAATTCGCTTTATTGCAAATCGAGAAAAAATTAAACAAAAGAAAGAAGGGCATAATTGAGAAAAAATATTAGTCATTATTTTCCCAAATTAATTTTTTTAGTAATACTCGATTATTTTGAAGTAGTATATCATTGGCTTAGAATGAAAAGGCGTTAACTCCAATTTGTCCAAGTTCTAAGAAGAGCCGAAAAATCTTGTAAAATGCTAACTCAGCATGAATTTAGCACTTTTGCATATCCACCATTTACGGCAAGTTTATGTCAAGAATCAAGTTGTAGATTTTACTAATCGATGGAGCTTCCCTCCCGGTTTTCAATGATATCAATAAGTGATTTGGGATAAAACATGGAGTTAGCACTTTTCCTCTCTAAATCGAAGATAATCACATTAGGGTATGGAGCATTACACAACTTTCAATTACACTTTAATAAAAGTCGTATGGATTGACATAATTTACCGTGTTTGTTTTCATATTTTCATTAATTGATATAAGCTTTTGGTTATATTTTGGCAATATTCGTTGTATTGCTTCAAAAAAAAAAAAAAAAAAAAAAAAAAAAAAAAAAAAAAAAAACTCGTCAAAATGACGAAATTGGCAGTATGTTTTGTAATTATTTCTTTATCCTCTTTTCTTGAAAGTGAAATAGGAGGGAAACAGTCGTATATGAACAATGCTCAAGGCAAGAGAACTCTATGTTAAAAACATTCGTTTTTTAAGTTTTTACACATCTATTTACCGGAATTTCAGTAGAAGAGAGAACATTGAAAGGCATTATCCCAACAATTTTGATAAAAATTATTCGACCCGTTTTATTAGCAATTTCTGAACTTAATGTTTCAATCAAAACTATCTTATGCGCAATTTTGAGCAAAACTTATTGGCAGGACGTTGAGTACCACTAACCTGCATATAAAAGTGGAACATCGTTGGTCAATTCATTCAGAAATTGTGCTGATCAAATACAGAAAAAGTAAACTGCAGTTGGAGACCCCTGATGTATTCCGATGGTCAACAAGTTCCCGGACTGCTATCCATTCTAGTGTCGCAATTTCGAGACACCCTGAATATAGAAACACATACAGACGAACTTAGAACGTTCCAAAACTTGTCGATGTGCAAAAAAATAAAAAAAATACCAATGCGATACTTTCATTAACTTATATTACATATAGTGTAATTGAAAGTAAGGATTGAACTTCTTACTTTTGCACTGATATGGCGGCCCAAAAATGTATTTATTTTAAATTTGATTGGCTGGTTTGCGCGCTCAAAGACGTATTTTTATGCACAATAACGGCTAATCAGGCCGGGACCTACAGCTTTACGTGGATTCTGAACCACAACGAATATCCATGTCTATCCTAGGATTAGAGTCCCGTACCTTTGTTATGCGAGGCCAGAGAGCTAACACACAACCATCAAGTGAGTCTTAGTAATTTTAGAAACTCCGCATAAACACTTTTTCTTTGTATATTAAAGTTTAAAGTGATTTATTTTGCATTTTTTGGTTGGGTTATTGTGGAATGAAAGAAACTAACAAGTCTTAAAGCGCAGCGTATTTTATTGTTACACAAACCAGGTGTCGATTTGACCTGTCTTTTAGTAAATGGGAAGAACGAGTTGTGTTGCTTAGAGACTGTAGAATTTGCATAAATCATATTAAGATACTGCAATTTATGGGGTTTGTAATCGATCTAATAGATATACATATTCTTTCAAAATCATTTTAAGTTTATTTTATAGCGTGACCATTAACGCATCATTGAAACTTTCTAAGTCTAACCTAAATGTGGTACTTTCCACTATTTATTTATAAATACTAGTTCTCCCCTGATAAATTGCCGATACACTTTCAGATTACAGCATTATGTGTTTACGTAGAATAACTTTTCGAAAACACCTTTTATGACTGGAATAACCTTGGGGACACTTCAGTAGTAGCGTAATATATGCTTCGTACTGTATCAATGTCGTCCAAGTAATTGAAAGGGGTGCGGCCGAATCGCGATTTACAAGGGAGAGGAGGCACTAGCTCATCCATCAAATTATTTGCGAATGCATAGAATTATTGGGAAAAGGCTCTTTTCAAAATCAATGTGGGCCATTATCTAGATTACCTCAGATTTAAGGCAAAACACGCTTTTCGTCAATGCTCTGGATGTTTAAATGAAGTTTTTAGAAACTAAATGCCAGTGTATCTGGTGTTTTGATGCTAATAAATGTTTTAAATTATGTTATTTTACGGCTTTCCCTCGTATAAGCAAACTTTGAAAATATTTTTTTGAAAGATAGCGTGTTCTGATTGTTTTTATTTCTAGTCATAACATAGGTGTCAAAAGAAAATTGCGTGGTATTGCTAGGGTAATTACAAACATTAAAGTAATATTTTAGGCATTTTTTTTATTGTGAAATTAATGGTATACCTGCATTTAAGAAGACTAAAGTTGTTGCAAAATCAAATATCAATGTAGAACTCTGCATCATAGTGTGTATTATTATGTCGAAAAAAATAGCGTATTTTTAAGAATTTGAATACTTACAATCAGTTTTGTAGTTTTGCAATAAAGGTATTTGTGAATTTATTATTATTTTAATCCTATTAATTGTGACATTACATACATCCATGTAATTTTGAAAATAACTATCAAAATCTTCAGTTCAAATTTATTTGATAATTCATCAAATCCATGCAGGTTGGTTGGTTGGTTGTATTCAGCTTATCTGGCGCCATCAGCAACACGAGGGCTATAATGCGCCGAAACATTCGTCATTAGACAAGCCAACATACATTTACAAACACCCATGCCAACACGGGACTCGAACCCGCAACCTCGCGTTCTAGAAGCTAGCACGCTAACCACTATACCGTTTGGTCGGCCAAATCCATGCAGGAATAAGAATAATAATATGAACAAAATTCATAATAGTAATTATTTCGCTGTTGTGCGAGTTTACAGTAATGTATAAATTACAGTTAATTATGACGATAAGTAGATTTTTATTTTCATCTCTTAACATTACTTCTCAGCATTAAGTTATAAGAAGTATTTAGTATGCCTGCATTAAGTTAAACGAAGTTATAATATTTTCATGCAATAAGAGTTATAAAATTTAGCTATACTGAAACGCTTAATGTAAAATTTTCTCAATACTTGATTGTTCACCAAACCAAAATAGGGATAAAATGATGCATTTTTTGCCCATTATTGCATTTACATAAAATTGTCGCTGTGTAAACATAAAAATCTTTGCTTTCATACATAATTTCTTCTATTCAAATAATTCTTAATCTTTTAAATACTTTGTTTCGTCAAACTAAAATTATCAATTTGTTAAGAGTTTATAATTTAATCTCTTTACATTTTTGTTCTTTAATTATCTAATTTACATGTTTGAATACATTATAATTCACTAAAAATTAAGAACAGGTTTCAGGTTTTTTTTTTATAATTCATCCTTTTACTTAACAAAAGTGCTGTATAAACAAAAATATCATTAGTTTTGAAACAATTTACGGTTGAAAAACACATTGTAATTTTATGATTCATTATCTAAAGTACATTTTTCCCATTATTAAAGTGACAAAATTAATTAAATTCCACAACAACCTTTTTATGGCAACATCTATTCAGTTATTCATTAATTTTTTTTTTTTTTTTAAATCAACTGCAATTTAAAAAGCATCGATCATAAAAACTTTTTGGTAATTTCATTGTAAATAATAGTAAAATCACTCTTCCAAAATAATATATAAAAATAAATATTCTATAAAGAGCTATATTTATATCGTAGATTAGGTTTGACGTAAGGGCAAGTTTTAAAAAAAAATGCATTTCTAATTTTTGATTCAGAATAACTTTTGAAAGATTTTATAGTGATAAAAATATCCTAACTTTCGTATAAAACGATGGCAGAGAAAAATGAATTATGTTTTAATGAGATTAAGCAAGGATGATAGTTTTATGAAATAAAAATGAAATCGTTGTAAATTTTCTATAAAAAAAATGGAGTTTTAAAGCAGGCTGAAAATTTAAGTGTTTTCTTATTTTAACAAAAAACTTTCTTCATTTTTACATTATTGTAGAGGGAAGATTGATCCTAAGGTATTCTTAAAATTTAGTATTAAAAACTGCGTTCACTTTTAGTGAAGATCTTGGTTGAAACGATTTCTGACAGCTGTAGACTTTTCCTATTTATAACTTTTTATTACTTCTCTTTTTTCATAAAAAGATACTTTCCTTTTAATAAAGATTTCATAAAAACAGAAAACAGATATTACTACCAAAGAATAAATAAATATTAATTTTTCACGCGATACACAGTTCACTTATTTTATTCGAAAAAAGGGAAGAAAAAAAAGGGAAACGTTGAAATATTTTTTTATTTCACTTTTCCAGTCGAATTTTCAATTAAATGCTTACTGTTTTTTTTTCTCTCCTTGGATTTTCTCCAGAAAACATTTTCGAAGCAAAGCTCGTACATCACCAAACACCTTTGATCCTCTCTTTCCCATTAAAGTGTCGCAAAGTTATTTTTTTAGACTCTTAAATTTGATTTTATATGCCAGGAGCGATTAAAGGCAATAAAAAGCATATAAGTAAACAAACATTAAAAAAGTAAATTTATACTAAGCCCTAATTCTTACTTATTTGGATTTTTTCTTAGGTCCTTTTATAGTAGGAATAAAATCTATAAAAAAACCCATTTTTTTCTTCTATAAAAATCAAAAAATCTTCTTTTATTTTATGTTAAAACATTCAACCAGTGTACATTTTGTTTTTTTCCTTGGATCTCAGCTCGTTAGCGTGGTATTTTGCTTTATTTTCATACATTTTTTGTTGTGCTGTTTTTTCTGTACTATGTTAATTATGCTGTCTTACTAGTCAAAATATTTATTTAAGGAACATTTAATAAAAAAACCAATAAAAAAATTAATTTGATTTTAATGTATCTTCATTTTAATGTACATTAATTTATTTATACATAAAAAATATACCGTTCCAAGATTTACCCTTAATTTCAGCAACAATTTTCATTGCAAAATACTTTTAATTGTATTATAAGGTCTTTAATTATTAAACTCTTACTTCTATGCTCTCTCGCTTTTCATTTCAAATTGTTGCCAGTCTCATTCAAATTACGATTTGCTACTTTTAACGATTTTCATAATTATAATGAATACATTTTTTGTTTCTTTATGTAATACTAGTAGTGCGGCCCGGCGCTTCTGGGGACCCCTTGAAAGGCATAGAAATTTACATATAAGAAAAAGAGGAACAGATAGGAATAGGGAATTTGGCGATTTTTTTCATTTAACGATCAGAAAAATTGCAACCCCCCCCCTCCCCCCCCAAAAAAAAACCCAGTGTAACTAAAAGAAAACTAAAACATAAATAATAATAAAATTAAGTTATGAGACAAATACTAAGGATACTCTTCCGTTAGGCGGTTACTAGTTGGAACCAAGCCTAAATATTTGTCCATTTAAATGGTGCGTAAATGTATCACCAATTCTAAATATATAAATTATGTGAAAGTTGTTAGTTTGGATTACTTTGATCTTCTTTTTGGTGGCTTTTATCTGGTACCCGGCTAACAGATTAGTACCAATTTAAGTTAAAATATAAATAATAATAAAAAAACCTTTGCAAGAAGCCGCATTTATATGTAAAAAAGCACCAAAAAAACCGCACTAGAGAAATGTCTTATACTACATCTATACCAAAAAAGTGTTGTATTCTTCAAAATTTTGTTAGAATAAAGAAGTAATCCCATGACCGGCCCTAACCAACTCATAATCACGACCAAAATGAAACACTATAGAAATAAAATTGCAAATGAAATACTACGTTTCTGGTGTACATAGTAAAATTGCCTGGTATAAATAATAAAACATGTATAATAAAAGAAACTGTATTCAAATCTAGATTAAATAATATAGAACTTGGATACAGTGTACAAAAACACTATACTAAAAATAAAAACAATCAAAAGAAGGAATTTTGATATTCTGGGTAAAGGAAATGAATGAATATTTACCTGGAAATAAAAAGAAAAATTAACAAATGCTGAAATGATTTAAAAGTTTTCGTGGAATTTCAATAATTTTAGCCGTTATGTTTACTTACAGAGTATTAGGTAAATTAGGTACAATTACGCTAAAACCGCGCATGTCTCACAAAATGTCTATCCTTAAAATTTTGTAACAATTTATTTATGTCATAACCTTACGTATTAAAACGTCGACTTTTTAAGTCATAATGAAAATCTAGACAATTGTTAAATTCATTTCCAGTTGCCAACATTTTTGCTGATGCTGAATCAATAATTTGCCAATTTGGTTAAAATTGCCAATTATAGATTTCGAGAAAATCGAACTTAAAAATAAAAACTTGCATTCAGCTACATTGTAGATTGGTATGTAAAAGTTTAAAAATAGAATATTTGAAGTTCCCTAGAAGTTCAATATTCTCCTACGTCTTCTTAAATATACATAGCTTAATTTTATGCAATAAAATAAAAATATAATTTTTTCCCCTAAATTTTTCCTTTATTTGGGGTACAAGACTTCCTTAAAACTTAAAAAACTTAAAAAAAAAAAAAAAAAAAAAAAATGCTTATTTAAATTTAGTCTTAAATAGGTGGCTAACTGAGGTGGCTAACTGTTGACTGACAACAAAACTTAGACAACGGTCGACAGTTGAATAGATGAATAAGTAAATTTAATGATAAGCGAGTTTTTAGTTACGGCTAAAAGGTCAACGTTTCAATACATAAGTAACAATATACATTTAGATATTTAGATGAGCAATAAATATTTACTTGGATTAGTATTGGTGATGTAAACATAACTATTTTTATATTATTTGTTTGTAATTTTATTAATTGATATTATTACTTTAGAATTTATTGTATACCTTACATACTATTTTATAAACAGTGCGTAAATTGCACATAATACTTATTTTGTAATAATTTTTGTAGTTTCATCAATTTTATATTAGTACTAAGGTATTCATTAGTGAATTAAGATTAACTATTCTTTATTTTCGAATTCTTTTATAAAACTTGCACTATTGTTAGATTTACTGATAGTTTTATAAATTGATTTTAAAAGATTCAAGTGTTATGAGAAGATAATGATAAACAAAATTAAAACCAAAACAAAACATATTTCTAAAAATATAATATATTTCTAGTATAATTTCTTCTGGACGCAGAATTCGAATTCCAAAAAATAATGCATTAATGAAAATAATTGGTTCTAATTTACTGTCCGATGTCTCTTAGCGAATTTTTGAAAGGTGAGGATTTGGGGTCGAATATGGCAACCCATTGACAAGGTTTTCCGATAACCCTAGTGAGCGTTTGGATTTGGCAACACAGCGTGCTATTATGTATTTTGGATATGGCGACACATTCTTTGGCTTCATTTTCAATTTTACGACTTTTTTGAAAAGTCGCTAAGAGGGATCTTACTGTAAATATCAACCAAATAATTTGATGCGTTGATTTTCTAAATTTCTAAAAATGTTTTTGTACTTTTAATTGAATACATATATTATTATCTTCTGCCTTACATAACTTTTCAATAAAATATTGAATAATGAAAAGGTCGATCTGAAATTTTTTATTTTACCATCTAATTGCAAAAATTAATTTATTTTAGTATCTAATTGCAAAAAACCCTATCTTCCTAACGAAGATTATATAATTTGTATCAATTTATACAAGAAGTCCCAAATTACATCAACTAGAAATATAGGTTTATTATTGATTTACACTATTGTTAGATTTACTATTGTTAGATTTACTGATGGTTTTATAAATTGATTTTAAAAAATTCAAGTGTTATGAGAAGATAATTATAAACAAAATTAAAACCAAAACAAAACATATTTCTAAAAATATAATATATTTCTAGTATAATTTCTTCTGGACGCAGAATTTGAATTCCAAAAAATAATGCATTAATGAAAATAATTGGTTCAGATTTACTGTCCGATGTCTCTTAGCGAATTTTTGAAAGATGAGGATTTGGGGTCGAATATGGCAACCCGTTGACAATGTTTTCCAATAACCCTAGTGAGCGTTTGGATTTGGCAACACAGCGTGCTTTTATGTATTTTGGATATGGCGACACATTATTTGGCTTCATTTTCAATTTTACGACTTTTTTGAAAAGTCGCTAAGAGGGATTTTACTGTAAATATCAACCAAATAATTTGATGCGTTGATTTTCTAAATTTCTAAAAATGTTTTTGTACTTTTAATTGAATACATATATTATTATCTTCTGCCTTACATAACTTTTCAATAAAATATTGAATAATGAAAAGGTCGATCTGAAATTTTTTATTTTACCATCTAATTGCAAAAATTAATTTATTTTAGTATCTAATTGCAAAAAACCCCATCTTCCTAACGAAGATTATATAATTTGTATCAATTTATACAAGAAGTCCCAAATTACATCAACTAGAAATACAGGTTTATTAAAAACTAGATTAAAAGTGTCATAATAAGGAAATTACAATGAAATTACCAGTCATTTGCATAAGCATATTTTAATGTGTTTGGTATCCACCTAATGGATTAACCTCAAATGGGCGGAAAAATTGATTGGTGACCAGTTTTGTTGTCTATATGAGAACATGCTAATAGAGAGAGCATTACCTATTTAAATCTTAATAAAACTTTAATTCATTATAATATTTTTATTAAGTAAATAGTTACTTTGCATTAAAAAAATATTTATCTTAAATTGAAAAAAATAAATAAATAGCCTTTGATGTATTAGGATTTCTATTAAATAAACTGAATGAAAAAAAGAATAGTTAGTTGTATATATATATATATCAATTAAATATATATCAATTATTATATATATATCAATTAAAAGTACAAAAACATTTTTAAAAATTTAGAAAATCAACACATCAAATTATTAGGTTGATATTTACTGTAAGATGCCTCTTAGCGACTTTTCAAAAAAGTCGTAAAATTGAAAATGAAGCCAAAGAATGTATCGCCATATCCAAAATACATAAAAACAAGCTGTGTTGCCAAATCAAAACGCTCACTATGTATATATATATATATATATATATATATATATATATATATATATATATATATATATATATATATATATATATATATATATATCAAAAATTTAAAACATTACTTTTTTGCATATTTTATTTGTTTTTTAATTTTTTAAATGTTGATTTTAAAAATGTAACTTTGCAAAAATATTATTGTACTTTGTTTACATTTGTAGAAAAAAGTTAAATGTGTTCCATCCTTCCTTAACTAAATTTTGGAGTCTAATATTAATGTAAACATTAATGAATTTTCCATAATTATAAAATACATTTACATTTATTAATTTCACTTTACCATCTTAGCTTTAAAACATAAATTCTGATTTATTAGTAACTTAGTATAATATCGTCTTTAATAATGCTGACGAGTGAACCGACAATTCTCATTGATAGTAACTCGAGACTATTCACCAGAACTAATTATTTGCTTATATTCATTTGAGGAACCTTCTGGAACAATCTAAACTTGCAAAGTATTTTGAAACAGAACGTTAGAATTTACATACATACTTTGAATGAACTCTCCAGAGACTTTATAGAAAGATCTAGAAACAGAGTATTAGAAACAGTAAATGCATCAAGTGATTCTTCAGAATTCGGACTTGGCGAGTTTCAAACTTACAACCTTCTACTCCAACTACTTACTGTCAAAGCTGTGATCTATACAGGAAGATGGTACTTAATTTACTTAAAATATGTAAGAAAAGTGTTAAAGAAAATTATTTATAATTAAAATATAAAAGTATATGTTATTGATTATACATATATGGTTTATCTAAACTGTTTAAATGAGTCTGATCGTGAGTTGGAAAAAAATAAATTAGTCTTTAAATTTGGTCTCAAATGAAAAATTCTTCAAAAGTGGGCCACCCCCTCCTATTATCCAGCGACCACCAACAGTCATTCTTTTCACTTCTCTTCAACATTCTTCTCCCTAACTGATCATGCCCATAAATTTTCTTTTCCATTTCGTCGCTGAAACTACTTCGAGAGTACCGCGGTGCAGTGTACCAATTTTAAAGGCGACCAGGTGCAGTGAATTGCCGCTTCGGCACCTTTGGTCCAACGAACATCTACACCAATAGATCGATTTCGGCTTTGTGTCGGTGTCAACGAAAATATTTTTAAAGGTTTTTTGGAGACGTGCATCCCTGATGAGAAAGCATTAGTTTGGGGGCTTTGGTTGCTGATGGTATTTTTTTTTTTTTTTAAGTTTTTAAAAGTTACGCTGTGAAAGTTTCGATTTTGTGATGTGCCATTTATTGATGTTTTTTTTTATCCTAATTTATCTTTTAAAGAGGATGTAGTGAGTTGTTTTCGAAGAGTGAAGTTGGAAGTTTTTTAAAATTACTTATGAAAAGGATTTAACATTGCCAGTGGCGTAAGGTATTGTTTTTTAAGTGCTTGATATTAAGGTTGAATATGAAAGTCTAACTTAGAATGCCATAATTCCTCGTGGTAAGAGTAAACGTAATTTGTTTGGCATTCATCACCAAGTCTACAAATTTACTATGCTGTAAAATATAAGTGATCAATCTCATAAACAGGGAAAGTTAAAATGGATATCGCGATTTCAAAGCTATGCCATGGAAAATGTAATGAATGTATTTATTCAAAATATACATATACGTAGATGTATTATAATCAAATTTTGAATGTAATCTTCTCAAATATTCAATATGTGCTCCTTTTGTTACACGGTATGCATCAAGTCGGTAATGGGATTCTTACCAAACCTTATGTCTGTATCGATTATGTAGATAGCAGCTCTGCGAAGCTCTAGTTAAGAAGAGCGAATTGCTATTCGTAACTTGTGTATATTACCCTTTTCAGTATATCTCTTTTGAATAAATACATTAATTATATTTTGTGTAGTGAGAATCCCGGTATTCAGTTTGACTTCCGAGGTAGCGCACTGTATTAGCCAATGTCGAAAACAATTTTTCTGGGAATATTGGCCAGTTCAAGCCGAATCTAAAGCATCATTCCAAAATACATGATTTTTTAAAAAAATAAACATATCAAAACCATCAAAACACATATTTTTATTACATCTCCATCTCTTCTTAGAGCACTATATTTTAATTTTAAAACTGCATCAACATCTCAAAACATCCGCTATATTTTACCCAGCACTGGGAATGACTGGCTACAAATCCCTAGCAACGACCAGTCTTCAAAGGTTCACATCTGGATTGGCAAGTATCGATATAATATTGGCCAGAGCATTTGTGCAACTGGGGTTGCCTTGTATAATTTTTGGATGGTGTTTCGTATGAAAACCCTTATTTTCCCTTTATACAAAACCAAAATTAACAAGGTATACCAGTATAAGATTTACCAATTAAGGCCTTCGTTTCTGATGAATAGTTTTTATACAATTGAGCATTTCTTTTAAAATCAATTTTTTATTACTATTGTACTCAGTGAGAGAGTAATCTGTATAGAGGATAATTTTTGGATAATCTATGTAAGGGATGGCTGAGTCTAGCGATGATGGCCTCTTCTCCATTCATGATTATAATTATAATTAATAAATGTATTAGTTTTTTAAAGATTTAGTTCTCCATTTTAAGCAATTCTCTCAAGCAATTTTAAGCAATTCCTGATATATAAAACATAAATATTAAAAAAAAAAAAATTAAAACTATTGGATACTCTATGATGGATGCATGTTATATGTCTACCAACTACACGAGCCATGCTGTGTCGAGTATTGTTTTAAAAATCCAGTTTCATTACATCTATCAACAATAGAATACAATAATATATAATTATGTCGATACAAAAATAAATTCCTTAAAGTAAACTTAAATACGCAGGCGGTATATGGGTCCACTAATTAATTTTAAATATGCTCTTAAGAAGAGTTGGAAACGAATTTAAAAAAAAAAAAAAAAGCATAGTTCGAGGATCACGTCACAGAACTTTACAGACGGACGGTTTTCAGTAATATATTTTAACCTTTAACTGCTGTAAGCGGTCTAACAGACCGCAAGTCATTTTTTGTGGAATGTTTCCACCCCCTAAAATATCTCATCTTTGACTTTTATATAAATTTTTCTGACACTATGTTTCTTAAACTTTAAATTGATGTTTACCAATTTATTTTACGCAATACAGGTGTTGCTCTTGCACCAAAAACCTCAAACCACTTAACCACAGTAGTTAAAGGTTAACATGAATCCGTAAGCATAGCGAGCTTGGTGTTTGGTGAACGTTAGCGAACAGGTGATTTTATTTGAGAAGAAATCTTCCCGATTTCAATCCCTGGGGTTTGGTGAATGTTAGTGAGCAAGGGTAGAGCCCCCTTGTCATTTAAACAATAATGCATTTCATAATTGATGATAGAAATATTTGGTTTGCTTATCATTGAAATAATTGTATTTATAATCTGTAAGAATATATTTCAATATCTTAAATAGTATACAATAAACATTATTTTATTTCATAATTTTATTCTTAATTTTATTTTTCCTCTCAGCAAAGAAAAACTATAGAAACGGAACATCTGAGTGTCAAAAATAAATTAAATAAATTTTTGTTTAAATTAAATTAAGAGATATTTAGTTTATTAATCTAACCAATCGATCACTGAATTGAAACCTAATTTGTCAGGTGTAATATGTCTAAATATTTTAACTAAGTTTTTTAATAAAAAATTGACGAAAAAAGTCAGTAAGTTAATGCTTACACTGTTTTAATTATTTTACAAATAATGACGTAAAGTAATATTTGGTACATAATTATGAAATCTGACTATTTGTACCATAACATACAATATAATATTACAAAACCTTTTAGTCGCTGATATGTTCATTTTCAGTCAACCACATTTGAAGTATCTAAAACCATAAGATTAAAA
Source organism: Linyphia triangularis (assembly GCA_963978545.1). NCBI lineage: Eukaryota > Metazoa > Arthropoda > Arachnida > Araneae > Linyphiidae > Linyphia > Linyphia triangularis. The sequence continues at coordinate 22,173,685 of OZ021732.1, read as the reverse complement.
TATCTCTTGCCGCCGTATTTTCATATCTATTTAACCACATCTAATTTTCAGAATCTGGCAGCAAATCAATCTAACGACCCCTTCTAACTCTTTCGGATTCCCATTAAGCCAGCGAATGTCGTTCAAAGAGAAAAAAAAAAGACATTGTCGAATAAAATTGCAACTAAAGCCTGAAAAATCACTTGAAAGTACTCGGTGTTGTGTTAAAGAAGTGATTCTCACGCGAAATTTTATGGTCTTTTCTACCGAGAGTTTATTTTTTTATTTGTTTTCAGATGATCAAAAGCGCGGAGGGAAACATCTCATCAGAAAGTAGGGAACTGGGTTGCAAATTTTTTATTGAATGCGCGCTGCATAATGGCGTAGTAAACATAAATAACTGTTCTTTAGTTTTGGAAAAGTGTTGGTAAAATATATCTTCAGGTGAAGTTTGAAAATACTTATTTGGGCAGAGAAAAAAGATTTATTGGGAATTTGATTTTTAATTCATGAGTGCTGAAATTTAATTATTATTTCTTAATGTAAGCGATTTATTATTTTTATCCTATTTTTTATTTTTTTTTTATTTTTTTTGTAATTACATTTATGTTTGCCCATTTATTATGTTATTTTTCGTAAAAGCCTGCTTTTGTAAGTTTTTTAAGATGTTTTCTATCACGTTTTAATTTGAAGATCAAGATGAGACCATTTTTATTAGGGAAAATATAAAACACTATTTGTTTTTTTGGTATATCTCAAAACGCAAAGTACAAACCATAAAAAAAGTTACTGATATTTTTATGTGCATACATATATTTTACATATTAAATATATAATAATATATTTACATAAATATATAATACACATATAAAAAATCAATGACAGTCTCAAAATATATATTATGTCTAAAACTCTTAAAATATTTGTAATTGGAAATCATACAGCTTATTATTATACTACTATTGAACTAAATCCTAAACTTAGGATTTACCAACTATAAACTTACAATTTAAACTCTTAATAAGTACTATTGCTAACTAGTTACATAAAGTATTGAGTGTCGTAACAAAATTCAATTACCTATCTCAAAATAAAAACTAACGTGTTACACATTAACGTTGATTAAATAGAAGACTATCGAATAGCATACATATACAGAATAAGCTTTTAAGAACTATCACTTTTGAAACCTTGAAACCTCTTCCTTGCCATTTTAAAGCATTTATCTGTATTATGTTTTTTTTTTTCACTTAGAGATTTATTCCCTTTTAAAAGTCGTCGTTAAATAGATTCGAGACAGAAGAGCAATCGTTATTGGAACTCATCCATTACAGTGTAACAGCTGCAAATGGCGTGTTAGCATGCGTTTGTAGGATAAAATCTATTTGTAGTATCCGAAATATTACTTGCAGATAAAATCAGGTGGGAATTCATTTACCTAAGCACACTTCTGTAAAACGAGACCAATGCAGAGACTTATAACATGAATCATTTCTAATGTATCCAACCACAAAATGTTTCTAGTGTAAAACATTACGTTTAATTGAAAAAGTTCATTTTAAAACTATTTTTGAGTGATTGATTTTTCGATTCTATAGACGTTTAATGAAATATTTACCTTTGATTTGCATTTAATTTGGTGGAATGTAGTTTGTCTTTCTATTTTGCATGCGGAATGAATATTCGTATAGTATTGCTTAGATTCATTAGTACATATCAAATAATTTTTTTTTTTTCTATTTTAAATTTTACCTTGAATATTAATTTAGGATAAATTTTCCCTTTAAAATTTTGTCTCTTCAAGAGGAATATTGCGTATTATTTATCATGATGTTCAATCTCGAGCATTACAACAGCTTTATTTTAATTTGACTAACTTGAGACTCGAATTTTTAGTACAAGTTGTACACAGATCCCCCTTGCCAATAATATTTTACTACTTTCTTGTTCATATTTATATATTCATTATGGTGCTAGTTAACAGTTTCTGATATACTTAATTTTTGTTTTTGCAACCCATTTGCAGTTAACTAGAAAAGTTACGAACTGTTTTCTAAAGAGGTAGGTTTAATAAACTGATTCTTTAACTAAACAATATTCAAAATGCTTGTCTTAAGGTACATTCAAAATGTACTACTACACAAGTTACAACTTAAACTCATAATTGTTTTGCAATGGATTTTACGAACTCCTTAATACATAATAACTCATTTATTTATAGATTAAAAGCTTTTTTTTTTTGACAATTTATATAAGTTTAAATACTTTTTTTCAAAAACACTGACATTCAGAATTTTATTATTCTAATATATTTATTTTTTATTTATTTATTCTTAAATTCATTTGTCAAGATGTAAAAAAAAGTTCATAGATTGAAAATGATATTTAATTTAAATGTACCTTAAAAACAAATAACTTTAGTAGCAACTACCTACCGAGACAGATGCTGCCAAATATTACCAATCTAAATATTTTAATTTTAGTATTATAAGTCATACTTTTCAATTTTTAACATACAAACTGTTTTGTAAAATTTAGAGTTGGATCACTTGCTATTTCTAAAATCAAGATTATTAATTGAGAGTGTACACAAATTAGTTGGGCAATGAAGCTCAAATACATTTGAATAACTCTTAATAACTAGGCCTTATAAACCATTCTTTTTCGCAAAATTAATTTATGTTCACCATGTTATTCTATATAATTTTTTTTTGTTTATTATGCCTTGCTATTAAGAGTTATAGAGATCTATTTGAACTTCATTGCTCAACTAATTGGTCGTCACCCTGTATACTAATTAAGGACTTTTTTTATTTTTATAAAAAATTATAGGTTTAGCCATTGAAGATAACAAGCCTATTCAAGCATGTCTAAAAATTAACTTTAAAACATTTGTCACACAAAAGAATTCATAAGCGAATGCATTTAACATTTATGACATTGAAGAAGAGTTAACTTAATGTTTCATCATTCATCATTAATTTATGATTTTACATTTCTTTAACATGAGAGTAAAGATTAAACATTGATACGATCAAACAGACACTAATAAGACTTTTTAATTATTACTGGTTCACTCTTTAATACTAATGCTTTAAATCTCAACTTTATGCACGTACATAATTTTCAAAATTTACACATCTATATGTGAGAACCAGCATTTGGATAAATCTAATTTATGTTAAACCCGTCAAAACCAGCAATAGCTTATTAAATACACTTCATGCGTTAACATTAATCTTAAATATAATTTGAATATCTGCCAGCAATAGTATTTTGAAACAAATACTTTTACGTTAAGTTACTAATACGTTACCTAAACGTACAATTTTCAGTCCCATTTCTACAAAACTCCTATCTATGAATTTTGAAGATTAGTTTTTTCTATGCCTTTAATAGCCGTCTATAGACAAATGAAATACATTTGATTAGTTTTTTCTCATTTATATTTCAGAAAACCACACACTTAATATTGAACTGCCAATACCATCTTCTGTCTCTTTTCACAAAATTTTTCAAATCGCTTTCGGAGTAAAATGGGACATACCTTTAGACTATTGTCAAAAGTCCCGTGACAGAAAAAGCGTTATATATATATATATATATATATATATATATATATATATATATATATTATATATATATATATATATATATATATATATATATATATATATATATATATATATATATATATATATATATATATATATATATATATATATATATATATATATATATATATATATATATATATATATATATATATATATATATATATATATATATATATATATATATATATATATATATATATATATATATATATATATATATATATATATATATATATATATATACTTTAATGTATGTTTTATATATATTTTTAATAAATATAATACATTTTAATTACAAATATATAGAGCATTTCCTTTGAAAAATAATAATTCCTTTAAAATAATTTCCTTTTAAAAATAAAAATAATTTAAACGATATTACTATCATTTTTTAACTTTTCATTAGCATTTTGTGTCATTACCATCAACAAATACATTATTATCATTATCTTATATTATTATTAATTTTACAAACTATATTAAATATATTATTATCATCGTGAATATATGAAAAACTATTAATATATAATTAAACTTTGAAGTGTACTAAACAGTTTTAATAGTTTTACAAATAGTTAATACACCACGATGCAAAAGTTTAAATAATGACGTCATTCGGCTTTAAAATTTAAAATTGTTATAGTAGAATTACAAAAGCCTATAAATATATTCAAAAACAATTTTAAGACTGTCGAGTGTCCAACAAATTTCTGTTCGTGAATTTCAAAAGGTCATTAGGACTTTTAGTGTCAAAATATACGATTTGTAGACGAATTTCGGAAATAGGAACAATAATTTATAGCAAAATGCAAAAAATACCAGCTCTAAAGCCACATCAAAAGTCACAGAGAATATAGTGGTCTCAAAATCATATGTCATGTGAACCAAAATGGCAACCATTAGTATTTAGAGAGGGAAAAAATGGAATCTAGTCAGGCTAAATGGCTGGACATCGTACTGGCATAATTCGTGGAAGGAACTTCGTCATTTTTTTTTTGTCCAATCAAGATGGCGGCTCGGGGATGCTTTCATTTCCCTTTTCCTTTTTCTACAATGTAAAAGTGTATCTGCACTCTGCCAGTGGTCACCAAACGTCACAACATTACACTAAGACATTGTAGGACCACCTGCTGCCCTTTGCTGAGCTTCAAGGTGGATATTCGTAAAAATTTCAGCAAGACAGTGCTTTGATCCACACTGTAGACAATACAAATGTCTGATTGAATTTTCAGAATTTAAAATGTGTCAACTAGTCAACGTATAGCCCTGATAATAACCCAGTAGAGAATCTTTAAGGCTTCATGTGTCACCAAGTTTACAGCAAGTTTAGACAATAATCTTCTATAAATGAACCCAATAGATCTATGGATGATATAAGGTACCAAATCGATCCCAAAAGCATGCAATATTTATTTTCTTCGATGGAAACTCATACTAACGAACAAATCAACAAGAATGAATCCACAATAAAGCTTTAAATCATTATTATTTTAATTTCATTTAATTTTTGTCTAAGCTTTTGAGACAATGTTAATTTGTATTGTTATCAATTAATAACTTGCAATATACACAATTAACTTTTATAGTTAGAAATATTGTTAAGTATGCATTGCACATTATACTGAAGCTGTATTACGAAAATTGACTAAATTTATTTTGAAATCTGTGTGAATTTGTTTATTATCTAAACTTTTGTATCGCAGTGTATTAATTTTATATGAAAAATATTTTAAATATATTTCAAGCAAATACTATATTTATATAAAACTAAAAACATTATCCAGTATGTTGTTTACACTTCCTATTTAAGAATTTTGAACACATTTACAAATTGTGGGTGTTCAAATTTTTAAAAATATGCTTTCATTTTCAAAATAATGCATTTCTTCAATCGATTACAGAAAAAATACCAGGGTAAAAAATTAAATACACCATTCATACTCAAGTCGTTATTTATTCAAAGAAATATCAGATTTAGAAATGAAGAGAAACCTTAATACATGAGCATTTTTCAAAAATTGCGCACTAACTTATTATGGTGCCTTGAAGTGTCAATAAAAATGCATCCACCAACTCGGAGAAGTTAACGCATGTCTGGTTAGAGAGTATGCATTTCATGTTGCCATTTTTCATTACCCAAAAGAACCAAAATGCATTACTTACCGGATATAAGCTCTCCCGACTTAACACGCGCGGGATATTTCACCTGAAGTACATTAGAACCTGGACAAGAAAATGTAAAAAAAAACTTCAATATTCCCTGTATTTCGATAAATGTTTCATCCCCATTTATTCTCGTTGATTCACCATATTTTACCTTTAAAATGTTGGCAATATCACAGTGCTCCTGAAATGGAACACTGGTGCACGAATTCCATTAGCGGCGTAGCAGGCGATTCTCATCCAGACCGCTCTTCGATCGAAACCGTAACTGGGAGAAAAGAAATTCGAAATTCTTTCCAGCGGCAACATTTTTCTTTCCTGTCAAAATACTGAATGCATTTGCATAACCAATAAATGCATAACAAGTTATATGGTCAATACGTTGATAAAAGTCAGAGGACTTTTAAGTACAGCTGAGCTGCAGCCCACTTATTATTCAAAAGAAAATACTTTCATTAATTCTCTACAAATATTACATATGTCCAACTGGCAACGGGATTTTGAAATAACAAGGGATAAAAAGGCAGTTATCGACATTTGTGAGTCGGGAAAGCTACTTCTACGTATACTTCATGCCTTATTAAAATCGAGTGCTTAACGGATATGTTTAAATGGCTGGATCGCGTGCTGACTGGGTAGCACTTGTACGGAACTGGAATAACAAGATGAAATAAGATGGTTTTTCCGATACGTTAATGTAGAGAAGTATTGTCAAAATTCACTTCAGACTCTAATTTTGGTGTTTGAATGTTATGCATCATTTAATACAAATAAGTAATTTATTCTGTAAGTCCGTGTTCGGACTTAATTTTTAGTTAACTTCTTTATTTGTTAATTTAGATTTTTCAGATAAGTAGTGCTGTAAATGAGCAATTAAATATCTGTAACTTGTTTCAAATAATGATAACGTACTGGTTTCTTGGCCTCTTCTTGAATAAGAAGTTATTCCTTTTGCCTTGCATTGTTAAGCCATACATTTAATCAATTTTCTTCTCTAAATGCTCTAAATGGCACTCTAAAATTTTAGAGTGCCATTTTAATGAAATTAAGTAATAATTTTTAATTTAATTGTTAAACTTATAATTTTTTTTTTTAATTGTAGATAAATTATAGGATTAAATAATTTACAATAAGTTTTTCTGATGTCTACTAACGTAGTAACTGTATTAAAATTTTAAAATTCTCCAACACCTTGTCAACCGGTGTTATTTTTGCAGTTCTTAAAGTAGTTCATTTCTTTCAAATTATTTAAATTAAATTTCTTACAAAAATACAGAAAGATACACTGTCAGTAGTTGTATTTTTTATGACTATACTTTTCTTGAAATTCAAGGAAAGAAATATGTACTTTTATGGAATACATATTTCCATATTAGAAGAAAAAAGTATTTTGTTATAATTATCTTGAAGGACTACTCAAATTCCTTCAAAGAATTATTAGAGATAATAAAGATTACATATGTTGTTGCAGCTTTCTTGATGTTGCTACTCCCATTACTTAACATATTTAAAAATAAAACTAACTAATATGATTTCAGAAACATAATTTAGATATAATACAACTTTAAAAAGTTTAAAAAAAAACTACTTAAACTACAACAAAGTATACAATTTTTTTCGGATATTATATAATTAAACGTTCTCTAAAAGTTAAAAATCTTGAGATAAAAAAGGATAAGGAAATGAAGGCAAAAACTACACAAAGCAATTTTTTCTTTATAAATCAGGAAATATTAAAATTTGTTTTGTTTTTACTAATTAACTATAGTTTCCATTATTTTAATATCTTTAATAATATCAGCAATTGAAAAATCAATAGGTTTTAATAATTGATAATAAAATATATTAGCTTTGGCTATTTTTAGCAGTCACTCGTATTTTTTCGACGAGGACTTATTGTAGTAAAGCATTCAAACTTTAAATGGATATCCTATCGATTTTTAATAAATCACCGTGTCAATTGATCTTTTATACTCCATTTGCGTTGACTTGAAAAAGAGCCTAACTCTAAAACGTAACACTTCATTGTAATTTGTCCTTAAAGAAGAACATTAGAAAGATTCATTTCTTGAATGTAAAACTTGAAAAAGGGATAGTTATTTTAGAAAGTACTTTGCGTGTGTAATTCATCAATGACAAAATTTCATTTCTTATAGCTAAGAATAATATCTTTTTCATGTAAAAGGTTATTGAGAAGATGTTTCCAATATGTGTCAGTTTTGTTTTCAATCACCAATTAAATACAGACGAATCTCAAAACATAAGATATATCAATCGGAAAAAAATTCATTGTGTATGTATAAATTTAAAATGTCAAAAACATTTTACTGAATTATATGCAATTAAGGGCTACATTGATAACAAAAGCCCATTTATGTGTATAAAATATGATTTACACGTAATGTTTTTTTTTTATTTTTTTTTTTTTAATATTTTAGTGTTTCGCGCTATTTAGTATCAACCGATAATCTATTTTTGTGTTGCGTAAAACTCATTTAGGACAAAGAAAAAATACTCTACGCTTGTCTTTTGAATTGAATGGTATGCCAACTAGCAAATGGTATTGAAAAACTGAGTAGCTATGTATTATAGAAAAAGTCAAAGTATATATTATAGAAAAAGTAAGTTCAAGAAAATTAAAACCTGTAATCTAAAAATTTTGATTAAAGTCTCAAAAGCGGTCACTTAACCGCTCTGGTAGATTTAGTGTTAAAAAATTCAGTGGTATATTCAACAATATATATATAGCCCACTGAATTCTATTTTCTGATCAATAAATTGTTAAGGATTTCAACAACATCATTTCTGAGAGCCCGTATGGCTTGATCATGAAATCAAACTGGTTGCCGGGTGAGTGCCGAGCCAATTTTAGGATAAACGATATCTATTAAATCTACAAATGTACGTGCATCAGCTTTTTTAATCGAAGTAAAGCCATCGTGCGTATTTAAAAGACTATTTTTTTTTTTTTTTTTTTTTTTTTTTTTTTTTTAGTTTGAGCATTTAATCGCAAAATAATTTATACTTGTGTACAAAGTACACAAATGATATCTACATCTGAGCTCAAAATTATAAATAACGGTTTCAATTTTAACTACCTTGTAGTTGATAATAAATTATTAATTTTTTTTAAATATTTCTCATGCAGGTTAAACATTTTACTTCACCATTTTTTAAACAAAAAGGCAGATGTAATGTTATCGAATTAAGTTGAACGAGTTTCCTGAGGAAATGAGATGAAACGTTGAACTAATTTTTAACAGTACCCACTGCATAGAGCCGCTCTCATAGAATACAAAAATATCCTCATAGAGTATCAAAATAAAAACATAATTACTTTTTTAACAAATTACATCATGTATAATGGTAAATACTCTATTTGTCAGAATCGGAGATCCTTTGCATAAAGATAGAAAAAGGAATTGTCAGAGAAAATTACCATTCAAAATATAATATATTAGCTGCATACCCGTGTTGTGCTACGAAATTTTACCGTGTGCCTTTTAGAAATCAAAACACATTCATGTATTCTACACTTCAGAAGTTTGCTTCTATTTCGATCCCGACAATTTGAATTATCAAAATAAAAACTTTCCTCTGTTGACATTTGCACCAAATATCAGAATTGTGATAACATTGGAAGTGGGTCATTCGGATATCCCTCGTTTGGAACGTTAACCCCTTTTCCACCCCTTAAAGAAGGTTAATCGTGATCGGAATAGTTTAGTTTTTCTATGTTTGCCTTTATCGACATTTATATTAATTTTCAGAGTTGTGACCATATGGGAAGTGGGACATTTGATTATGCCTCCTTTGGAACGTTTAACCCCTATTCGACCCCTTAAAGTGGGTTAATCGAGATCGGAATAGCTTACTTTTTCTATGTTTACCATTGCTAATATTTGTACCAATTTTCAAAGTTGTAGACATGTGGGAATTGGGAGAATTAGTGATGAGTGAGTCAGTGAGTGAGGGCTTTGCCTTATATAGAGAGAGATTCTATAAATATAATGCCTAAAACCTGTTTTGTTTGAAAATTAAAGAGCAATATTTGAATGCTGGTTTTGTAAACGGCAATAGTTTTATTTTTCAAAACACATCCACCTTCACTAAATAGAAGATGAAAAACTGAAGTGGCTTCATTAATTGCGTAGAATGTAAACATTCTTGATTATTCTATTTAAAACTTAAAATATGCTAGTAAATATGTTCTAAACTCTTACATATATTTATAGTGCAGTTTTTATTTATAATTATCGGTTGGTTGATTAAAATTATTTAAAAAAGAGAACCGTTAAAATATCAACATACAGCTATTATTGTTGTTATAAAATTTATTTATTTTTGTTTTGATAAAAGTAGATTTGTTAATATGTATTTTATTAATTTTAAACAAGTTAATTTTAAAATTGGGAGATTCTTATTTATATAACAAAGTAAATATTTGAGTCCGTAATAAAAATTTCAAACCACTAATTACAAAATTAAGTTCATTTAAAGAGTTATTCTTTATTTTTATTAAAGTACATAAAGCATGCAGTACATTTTAAATTAATGCATGTAAAGTGTTACTTTTTTGGATTTGGGGTTGTTCATAAACTGCCTAAAAATACCATAACAGATTTCTTTGAAATGTATATTCAAACAAATAAATAATAACTTACACTAATACTCTAATGAACTGAAACTAGGACTGCTTAGAAACTAATTTCTTACTTTCTCTATCGTATAAACTCATTGTTGAAATTTAATTGCGTTGTTCATTTTTCTTTTATGGAATTTTAAATGTAACTTATTTTTACTATCAAATATCACAATACAGTTGTGAAGATGGTAACTATATCCATAGTTATATTTAGAAAAATATACTTTATCTTTATTTCACGAGTTCGAATGACATGGAACACGGAAGTAAACGAATATATGTGAATGTCACTCAGTGCATGTATGTTAAGTATACTTTAAGTTCTTAAATTTCAGTGTAATATTTTCTTTAGTTTAAATTTAATTAAATAGAGATGATTACAGAATAATATCCAATTATATTTCTAAGGGAAATAATTCATGTTCCTTTAGATGTTTGTCTATTAAATTAAAATACATTTTATTTTACATTTTGCATTATTCTCGGAAGTTTGAATTTTATAAAGTTTCTTTAATACAAAGTTTCTTTTAACAGAAATTATTTTTTGCAATTGACTGTTTTAAACTAAGTTAAACTTCTTTCGAAAACACATTATGCTACAAAATAACCTTCCTCGGTCAGACGATTTTGACGAAGATTGATAGTATTATTTTTCTATGATTTTTTTGTAAATATTCTTTCATCTGAACAATGTCTAAATATTAAGTATCTCTACAAAGAATTAATCAATTTGTTGTTTTAATTTTTACCTGAGAACTTTTTATGACGAAGAACTGGTATTCAGCATGGACGTCAAAGGAGAGTAAAATTTAAAGCAAAAATTCCAGATAATATTGATAGATTATCTTCAGAAAAATCATGTTAAAATTGTTTTATTAGATCTCAAGCTGTGACGATTTCCTTTTCGACTGATTTAATCCTTTTATTCTCAAAACATCGATAGAAAGTTTTGTTCGTGATAATCTGTATTGGTTAGGATTAATTTTTAGTAAAAACCCCATAGCATAAAAAATCTTTTATTTAGCTATAGAATATTCTGTATCTAGTGATAACTCAAGGTATGTAGCTAGATATATATAACTATTATTTTACCTTTGAAAACTACTCACATGTCACTTTAATTTAGTTTCTTTCTATAAAATCAGGAAAAGAATGGAAAAGAAATACATCTTAAAAAATGCATCAAATTAATATTTTCAATTCTTCGCATACATAACGTGTTGAAGTTTATGTGGCACTTCGTATATTTAAAGAATAAATTAAAAATTGTGGTTTTGCTCATTGATCAAAATTATCGTGAAACGTTAAAAAAGTATATCTTGTTATTGTTATCAATGAATTCTTTTTTTCCAATCATTGCGGTTTTGTTTTAGTAATCATTAAATAAACACATTTTGGATAAAAAAAAAAATTAGATCATGCACTGCATAGTTTCAATTTCTTCAACCATAACAAGTCCTTAAACATACAAAGACACATACAAACATTTAGATAAGTATTATTTCTGTACACTCAGTTCTCCACCCAATTTAAGTTCCTGTAGCATCCCCACGAGTACATTCAGCAGAGGAGAAAAGACATCTCAAAATACTTCACAAAATTCCTCCCGCTTTCAAGATCATTTCTCAACGTGTGTGTTACTTCCTTCGAGTCATTCCGTAATTGCTTACGATGGTCAGGGTAAACTGAAGGGGTGTTCCGGGCATAGTTTTAATGGCAATGAGACCTGCCATCCGAGGATGTAATTACGGGAACGAAAATGTCCGAGACACTTTGGTTGGGAATTCCCTGGGCACATTGGATTGCATTGCCGAGTTTGCCCTATGAGAGTAAAAAACGTTAAGAGCAATTAAGGTGAATTTAGGATTTTTTCCTTAATTGCCTTTCTTTTTATACTTTGGATTTATGCGTTATTTTAGGATAAATGTAATAGATTATAAATTAATTAGATTAAAATTGAGTGATTTTATTTGAAAAAATTATTACGTTTATTTTTTAACAAGGAGCTACAGACAGCTAATAAGAATTTGAGCACCATACATTAAATAACGACAAGGTTTTAATAAATAAACTACGAATGTTTAAAACCTCCTGGATGTTGTAGAACTAACTACTGATCTTCATAAAAATTGGTAAACATACTACTGAAAGCGAAGAAAATTAAAAAAAAAAAAATCAAATTTTTAGACAAGAATGGTCACATTTGTATTGAAGAAATTCTACATTTTATTGGATTATTTTCTTTTTGGACGTCTGTTAAAATGTCATCCAAGCTCCAAGTCTCATCTGAAGGAAAACTTGGTTACTAGTTATTTGTTTATTAGAAATCTTACATTGATCTGAATAGTATGCATATGATGCTATTTGAACATATGATTATAAGAACAGGTTGTAAGAGGTTCTAAATAAGTAGGCTATAAATATAACCACACAGAATGATTGTGATGGTGTAAGTCATATAATGTCAGAAGATAATTTTTTATAAAATATGTATGAACCAATTAATTATTGTTAACAACAATAGCAATAAGTTTTCATCTAATCAATCTGCATTGATAATATTTCCTTTACTAATTTTGTAACTAATTTGATTATGGTGTAAGAAAATGAATTTTGTTGACATGTTTTGTTCAGACAATTGATTGATAGCAATATTGAAAATAACTCAATTTTAATCGAACACATTTAAATAAAAATCATGAAGGTTTCCTATATTAGAAATGGGGTTTAGATTTCGATTCTGTATTGGATAACTATATAATTAAGAGCGAATGGTAGATAACACCATAACAAAACGTTTGCTTCAAAAAAATTATTGTGAATCCAACTCACTAAAATTATACTTCTATGCTAAGTTTACCTAAATTATTTAAAACGAATAAAGTTTTGATGACACTAATCTAGTGAGGTGTTCTCCTTCACGCAAATAATTTCGTTAAGTAAACAATATATTTGTATTTTTTACTTTTTGTGGTCTTTTATTTCTTTATATTTACTTTCATAAAATATTATTAGCAACTAAGAATGGATCAAAGCGGATTAAATGCTGTTAATGATTTTTTATAATTTTTTTTAAATATAATTTAATCTAATAAATTATACCAATTAATTGCAAATATTCCAATCGAAATAGATAAGTTACACGACTAAGTAATCGAATAAGATAATTTTATTTTGAATGATTATCCTTTTTGATTTTGTTTATAGCTATATTTCTAGCTGTGGTTGTGTTTAAAATTGCGCTCAGAAATTATATTCTAGAATTAAGAAATCACACATGACATTAAGCAATGGATTGAAAGATTATGGAGATTTCTCGCTATGTTTACTATCTCCAGAACTTTAATGTTTGGAAAAATCTTTTAAAAATTATTTTACGAGGAAAATAATGCTAAACCTCTCCCTTAGAAGTTCTAACGGTTGCGTGATGTAAAATCTTCAATATGAGCATCTAAGCTATTGCTGAATCTAGGAGCTCTTAGGTAAACGTCAAAAACTCGCTTGATAATTTTTTCTCCACTTCATACATCGATTTCACAAACAAGAAAAGTTCTTAAGAGGCAATTCTACATGTGACGAATTTCACACACACGTTTTCCGATAATAGCGAAGAGCGAGACCACCGAGTTGTGAAAAGAACAAATAATCTATACTATTATTTTCTATTTTTTGCTGCATTTGCTGAAAAGTATAAAGCATTTCATTTTAAATCTCTGCCCCGATAGGATTTCATGTGTAAGCATTAGTCTTTGAATTGGATACGCGGATGTTTACATTTGTTTGTAAATTTTTATGAGGATAACAATTTATTTTATGTTCTGGCACCTGTAGTAGAAATTCTAGAGTTTATATTATTTGTTTTTATCGTGTTCATTTCCGAGAATGACACTTTCAACTGACATTATCTTGACAATTGTGTTTAAAGTTGAGATAGCTTAACTCTTTTTTTATGTATTTTGCTGTTTACTTGAAGTTTTCTGACACTATCGAATAAAATTGTATATACGACTATTCAATATTTGGGAAATATCGATACTTTTTATATGAATTCTCTGAAATATTTTGCTGGTTTATATTGTATAAATTAAACATGTATAGCTTAATATATTGTCTGTAAGAAAAAAATGTTAGAATTGGATTTCAAACAGACTATTTTATGTTAATAAAAGCTTTTTCTAATTAGTAACTTACTATTTAGCATATTTGGACTATCAATAAACATGTGCTGGAGTGGTAAAATTACTAATATGCATTTAATTTCATTTATGTTTAACATTTAACCATCGAATAATACCAAAACAATAGCATTAAGTAGAGATTTAAATGGATATGTTTCTCAGATAATGGTTTTAAAGATATTTGAGAATTTTATTTTTTAAATTTCCAGATTTATTTAACTTTCACAAAATAAATTAAAATTTTTGCTAATAATCCTACTAAATAGATATATTTTTTTGATGAAATAAAAAAAAAAAAAAAAAAAAAAAAAAAACGATAATTTATGTCACACTGTTTTGAGAAAGTGCATTAGTAGTGAAAATTTATACTTGTAGATCTATAATCTAATTAACTGCATGTTTATTGCTACTTTCTGATAAGCCTGTATTCTCGGCTCTTGCTAATCACTGTTGTGACTTCTGTAATTGTTTTCTCATTTATGCATATGGACCACTTATTTGCTACTCAGCTATTAACCAACCTTTCTGGATCATTTACGTTTATACCTACTACCACTAAAGTGATACTAAACTTATGATCATGTTTCTAAGTTAAGTTTTACAAAACAAATTATACAGCTGGTGAGATAACTTAGTGCATCGTCAGCAATCGAGTATAATATAAAACCAATAAAATCCACACAGTTTTTAAAAGGTTCCTGCCATATAAAACCATTACACGGTTACCCAGAAAACGCCATGATATATATTTAGAAAGCCTGAGTTATTTCACTGGATTCCTAGGTGAATACTCCTCTAATGAAAATGATTTTATTTACTTAGGGCCTGAATTGTTCACTTTATAAAGTTTTTTATGTGTTTAGGGAATGATCTCGTATATCAATCGTAGTTTAGCCTTTGAATTATGCATTAATTATTTATCATTCTTGCTCGTAAAGATAGGCCGTTGAGCTAATCATTATCTACATTGCACAGAATGCTTATAGAACGTCCCGATTTCACGAAGAAATGAAGTAGAATCTCGAAGCGAATGCTTGGATAATAATGAAATACTGTGATCTCTCGTTTTGTATCTTTGGTGGCATTAGTGTCGTTAATAATGCAACTGACTACATATACTTACTAATGTTAATATAAATACCTATCAATGCTTTAAAAATGCTGGAAAAGCGTTCAAAGTAGAATTAAGGAAATAACTATTATTTCATTAAAGGTCTGTCCCTAATTATGTAATTAGGCATTTATATAACTTAAAATTTTCGAAATTTTCGTAATGGTTCCCTTATCATTTACAAGCATGTGTCATTCATATTCAAAATCACTTGTACTGATTATGCTGATTACAAGATGCACAGTTTAAATTATAGTATTTCATATGACTAACCCTTAAAAAAAATTATTTCACTCAAAATAAATTATTTATTCACTCTCAGAAAAATTTAATAAAAACTTTAATCACTTTTAATAGCTACTTTAAAAATAACTTTAAATAAAAAAAAATACTTTGATTTTGGACTTTTAAATTGAAATATTTTACGCGAAACAAAATTTATTTTCATAAAATTATAAAATTAAATTTAAAAATCTTATGTTTTTTTTACGTAACTACACTTTATTTCTTTTTAGAAAACAACACATCTACATACTTTGCTTGGTCCTTGCTAGAAAATTTAGTGTAAATAGTCCAGCGATAATTATGTACAGTGAATTAACTGGGATTAAGTAGTGAAAGGTAAAAAAATTGAATGATTGCACAAAAAAATCAAATACCGAGCGAATAAAATTAACAGTTTTCTTTGCAAAGGGCTATCGACTATGAATCCGGTAAAGCCATAAAGGCTTCATGTAAAAAATATTTATCAAAGTTTTTTTTAGCCTCTGAGTATTTAATATGTTTCTAGGCAGTAACTTTTACAACTGCGTTATTTTTTTGTTGGGTATCAATACTTTTAGAATAAATTTTTGATAAAAAAGTTTTCAAGTACATTTCTTCTAAAGCTTTTATGGGTCTTGAGATAAATTATGATTGTAAATTTTAATTTAAGATATTGAAGATTAAATACTAGTTGAAATACTAGTTGAAAAGTCTTATCACATGCATTTGAAAATAGAATATTATTTGTTGTCTTATATATGTGGAATGAATAACACACACACACACACACACACACACACACACACACACACACACACACACACACACACACACACACACACACACACACACACACACACACACACACACACACACACACACGCGCGCGCGCGCGAGCGCGAATATATATATACATACAAAATGAAAACCTTGCTTGTGATCCGTCAAGTTGAAATTATTGACTGCGATATATGATGTCAGAATATGATGATATGAAATTATTATATTAACTTGGACAAGCAACATTATTAATTGTCTGATATAACACTCTGATTTATTGGTAGATTAGGAAGAACCATATTACTATGACAAATCAATTATACAATGTTGGGATATTATAGATTGTTTAATAGTTGTTTGATTTTCAACTTCAAGCATCAATATTTGTTGACTTATACCTTCGATTTCCTCACTTTTCTAAAATAAAAATGATTGACAAAATTTGAAAGTACTGAACAGCTAAAATTTCAATCTAAACATTATAGACCGTAAACTAACTTTGCTCGAGGATATGTTGACCTTTTAATAAATACAATAATTAATCTAACGAATTCGAAATTATAAAACATAATACTGTCAATGGGGTAAAATATGCAACCTTATATGATTACATGAAAAAATCAAGTCGTTGCATTACAAATACGGTAATCATCGTTAAGCATCGTGGTAGCTACTGAGCTGGAAAAATAGGTCAGGTTGTATCCTGCAGTAGGCGAACTTGAGAATAAGACATAAGATCCCACCGCCAGAATTTAAATAAGCAACGTCTGGCCAAGTGTACGTGTATGTTACAGCTCCTTGTCTATATTTTAATGCTCATTTTCAAGCAGCGTTTCTGCATGAAGAAAACACTCGTGTGGCCTTAGCCCTATACTTATAGCATTTTGAATTAAAAAAATTAAAATTAAATCTCTTTTATTTTCTAGTGTCTCATTCTGTTGAAATTCGTCGTCTCTCCGTTCCCCGTTGGATCCAGAACTCCACTGAGGATTCCGTAGTCCTAGACTGCGAGTACGCCTACAACGAGAACGACCTCCGTCTAGTAGTGAAGTGGTTCTTCGAGGACAACACGGAGCCCGTCTACCAGTGGATCCCAGAGCTCAACAAAAAGCACATATCGGGAATCCTCAAAGGAAGACTGGACACTGAGTTCGCAGTCAACACTGCGGACGCCTACTCGAGATACAGAGCAATCAGGATCAGAAGGCCTGACACTGGCCTGAGTGGGAAGTATACGTGTCTGGTCAGCTCGTTGGCTGGACAGGACTCTAGGGAGCAGGTCATGACTGTTTTCGGTTAGTATTTTTGTTGGTGTTTCTAAAGGGTTTTTCTATAGAGTTAACTAGCAGAAATGTGTATCAACGGTGATACGAATTGGAAGGTTTGCAAGAAGTAGACTTGGATCTTTGATATTGTCCTAATATATTCTTGTTTAAGTGTCAAATAAATGGTTGGCTGTTGTGTAAACTTTAAGCATTTTAAAATATATCTTTACGGCTTTTATGGTAAACTTATACAATTTAGGAAGTATTATTTCCCATTCCATTTATTTTTACTTATTAATAATGATAATAACTTGAGTATGTTGCAAAAAAAAAAAACTTGGAAGTTAACTATTAGTCATTATTAAATTTACAAAAATCTTTATAATTAGAAGATTTTAAAGTTTATCGTTGCAATTAAAACCATCATATAAATTACTATAACTTTCAAGCAATAAAAACATACAATATATCAATTGCTTGATAAACGCATCATTATACGATACCACAAACTTAAAAATTATACCGTTTTATAAAAATTAAATACAGCTCTTTAAAATCCCTATCCTTAGTGGAATTAATGTGAAACAAGCCTTAATTTGAAGTAGCATATACAAGTTAACTTTCAAAATGACTTTTAGTTTTATAAATTATTATATTAACTTTTATTTAATATTTTTTGTTTGTATTCTTGTATCAAACAACTCTACCAACAGCAGTTTAATGTTATTGCCCTCAACATTTGGCAGGCTTCATTTAGATTTCTCCAAAAGCGTTAAAACCATGGAGACGTGACAGCTAATATGGAAATTTGCCAAAAAGTTAAATACAACTATTTGAATTGATTCCAAAAATCTTTTATGTTTTTCTTAATAAAGGATAGAATCGTATGTATGATACATGAAAATATCGAATAAAGAACATATAAAAGGAAAAATTGTAGAAAAAAAACCTAAACGTAGTCATACGAAATGAACTAAATCAGAGTTTCATTAGTATTCATACAAATAGTTTGCTCCATTCATATCGAAAACTATTTGATTTCAAGTCGTATCATGTCCAATGGTTTTGGGTGGGTCCAATGATTTTCCAATGGTTTTAATAACTACTCTGTAACTATTCGTAAGTAAGTTTTTTAAAAGTTTCAAATCGATTTTTGAAATCCTGCTGACGACAGCAGAGAAAAAATGAAAATCAAATTGTGTACTTATAAGGTTGATAAGAAAATAATTTAAGAACGAACACAAATTTTTATTTACTATATTTGAACTCATTAAGTTGAGCTTGGATATCTTTACAAAATTACCTCTTGTATAATCAACAATTTCTAATTCAAATATTGAATAAAACTTTGTTTCATAGATTCCATTACTTATAAACAAAAACATTGACACAAAAAAGTGATAAAAAATTACTATTTAACATGCCCCCAAATTATATAAATTGGTTGTTGAGTAATATAACGTTTAGATTTTTAAATTTCTAGTGTTTTTAAAAAATTGGTTAGACCTTAATTAATTTTTTTAATAAATAAAGGTCTTAGTTAATATTTATTGTTACATGTTACATTTTTAGTTTCAAATACATATATATACATAGGGTAATGAAAGTATAGCATTTGGTGCGCAAAAAAAAAAAAAGAAGAAAAAAAAAAAAAAAAAAGGACAAAAAAAAAAGGGGGGGGGGGGGGAAAGAAGATAGGTTTTCCAGATTTTAGAACGTCCTGATTTCAAAAAAATGATCTAGAAAAAATGTTTGCATATGTGTCTGTGGTCAGCATAACCCCTGAACAAAATGACAAACTGACCAACGATGTTCAAACTTAGCATGTGGGTTGCTGGGTGCCATAGGACTAACCATTAAGGTTTTCGTCAAAATCTCGAATGCGCATAAGGTAGCTGCCATTGAAAAAATCACGTTTTTCAGTAATTGCTAAAAAAAAGTCTAAAGATTTTGTTCAAAAATGCTGTGGTAATGCCTTTCAAGGTGTTCTAAACGTCTCCACCTCCGAAACTTTAATGGCTTAAAAAGTTGAAAAAGAAATGCCTTTAACACAGAGTTCTCTTTCCTTGAGCATACCTCATCAACGTTCGTTTTTTCTTCTCTCCCCAGTTTCAGTTATAAGAAAGGATTATATAAGAATAATCGAAAAATATATCGCAAAAATCATAATTTTTTTTTTACTTATTTTATTTAATTATTTTTTATTTATTTTATTTTTAAGACCTATACAAGAATTATCACAAAAAAAATATCGCCAAACTGGCAATTTTTTTTAAATGAATGATGAAAATATAATAATAATAAATTACACAAATCCACGTCAGTATTAGTGCAATTGAAAGTTTTGCGTTGTTCCAGTTCCACATCCGTAGTTTAAATTGTAATGCTCATTTATTGAAATGTCTAGTAAAAGTTTGCAAAATGTTTGCGAAAGAGTAATACTTATTTAATTTTAAAAAATAAAACAATAAAAGGATCATTATAAGGCATTCAAATGAGATTTATTTTAAGAAATGACACACACACACACACAAACCGTAATGAAATACATTATTTAAGCTGTGTATGTACACTAGAAGTCACTTAAAGTGGATTTGAATATTGGACAATAAATAATATTTCGAAATAGTTTTCAATTTTTTTAACTTTCAAACAATTCAAGGCATTTTTCTTCGGCATTATATCTAAAAAAGTTTCGTTTTGTTTTTATAAGAAGTTGGAGATATAAATGTTTTAATAAGTTTTTTGATAAAACAACATAGTAATTTATGGGTTATTTTGTGAGAAATGGCAACAGTATTTAACTGTAATTGAAAAAAAAAAAAAAAAAAATAAATTTATTACTTTTTTTTATCCTTCTGAAAATAAACTTACCAAACTTCAAACGTATTTTTGGAACAGTTGAGTAATAAATATATGAAAGTACTATTTCTACAAGAAATTGTTTAAATAAACATTGTTATATACAAACAAACAAACAAACAAACAAACAAACAAACAAACTCACTTAAATTTACCTTATATCTGGATGTTTTGATTCTGAATCCTATAAATGGGTTCAGAATATTAGATTACATTATTTTTCAAAAAAATAAAAAAAATGTTAAATTTTTTTTATTTTTCCAAGTTGTTTTTTGACTAGATTTCTAAAATAAAAGCTATTCTATATATTGATTTAAATGGTGTTCAAAGCACAAAAAAATAATATTAAGAATGACTTCATATTGGATCGGCCAATATAAATAACAGTGAATTTGACCAATCATCCTTTAAAATCTTTCTAATCAGCTAAATATATTTCATTAATGTGCATGTTTACCTTTGCATTTAGGATTGCTTAAATGAAATACTTTTTTTAAGTTTATCAGAGCAAGAAACTGTGTTTTATGTCTGAGATATATAAAAATCCTTAGGATTCCTCGACAAACTTATATGCGATTTTCTTTTCTATTGTGCTGTCATCCACATATGTTCATTTTCGGCCTTCATTGCCTGGGGTAGTTTTGAACAACAAATTTTAAATGAGCTATGAAGAAATAGAAGATATAAGCTCAGGAAATTTTAGATATGAAATATATTTTTATTAAAAAGCGTATTTTTTTGTTTTACAAAAATATCAAATTCTCTTCTTCCATTGAATTTATCGCAAACATTAAAGTATTTGCATCAAATATTGTGTGATACATAAACATACTCAAACGTTTTAGAATTAATCTTTTAAATTATTACAAATACACATATTAAATATTTAGTCCAACTGCTTTAATATATCGAACTTGTGATCTTGACTACCTTCCTGATACTAATCCACTGATATCATTTTATGAACCGAAAGTAAAAAAAAAAACTGCAATAATGCTTATTAGAATGTTTATAAAAGATCAGAAGCCTAGAAAAATTTGTATATATATAGTTTAAAACAACTTAAAC
Organism: Linyphia triangularis; assembly: GCA_963978545.1. NCBI lineage: Eukaryota > Metazoa > Arthropoda > Arachnida > Araneae > Linyphiidae > Linyphia > Linyphia triangularis. The sequence goes on along the minus strand of OZ021732.1, from coordinate 22,151,753 downwards.
GTTTTAGCTATGTTGTCTTAAAAGACCTCTTGCAAGGCATTTCCCCTTTTATTCAGAACTTGTAAAAAACGATATTTGGTACACAATAGTTTTTTCATACATTTCGCCTCTGAAAATGTTTAATACAACCAATCAAGGACGATAATGATTTTGTAATAAAATTGATTAATTGATTTATTCAGCATCTGGTACTACAACAGCTATTATAATAAAATAGTTTTTTAATAAAATTTAGAGCAAAATTAACAAAAAGAAAATAGCCGACCAAAGGGTATAGTGGTTAGCGTGCTGGCTTCTCGACCGCGAGGTTGCGGGTTCGATTCCCGTGTTAGGCATGGGTGTTTGTAAATGTATGTTGGCTTGTCTAATGACGAATATTTCGGCGCATTATAGCCATCGTGTTGCTGACGGCGCCAGATAATCTGAATACAACCAAAAGAAAATAAACAATTATTAATTTCACCCAGTTAAAGTTTTTTTTTTTTTTTTTTTTTTTTTTTAAATAGTTGTTTTAGGGAATGGATTTCATACTTTCAAACTTATTTATTTGGATATAAAGCAATTTTACCAATTAAATAAATCGAATGAAGCAATTACACTTGAAAAGTTTTTATTCACAAGATGTGGATTTTAGAATTTTGGACAAAGTATAGAAATATATACCACAACAGCTATGATAACATAAAAATATTTAAATCAGCATCAATTAAAAAAAAATGTGTTTAAAGAATTCAGAAATTAATTAATTTGGTGAAATTACTTGTGTTTACACACCTCAGCTGAAATGTAACGTAATTTATGTATTTTATTATATAATTTTTAGCAAAGCCTAAAATTTCATTAAAAACCACTTGGTAATTTAAAATGATTTGATATAAAACTCAACCGACTAACACACTCTTATTTTAGTATGAACTTAATAAATGTGATTAATGAAAATTTCACAGAAATATTTTGATCCGTCAATCCGTCAAAAAATTACTTTCTTAGTTTTATACTAGAATGTAATCACGAAGAGGGGTAAATTTACCACTTTCCAAACGTAGAACTTTTAGAATTCGGTCACAACAGCATAAACTTAACCTTGAAGGGGATAGTTGAACAACGAACCTATGCCCAACGAGAGTTAAATAGTTTTTATCTGATAATAACTTGAATCGGAAAAATCTAAAATACTGCGAAGAACCAGCATCATACTCAAACCAATCCTGGAGATTTATCAGTCATGGCAAAAAAATTTTCCGCACCTTTCACAAAGTTGTACATAAATTCTAGCATTGGAAGAATAAAAGTATGTTCATCAACATAACTTGAAATTTTTTAAATATAATTAAAAAAAAAATACTTCCGCAATCACATTAAGATTACTGGTAATGCGTCTAATTCTAGCTGCATCTTGACAGCAGTAAATCTGTGTGAACCATGTGATTCTTGATGTTAAATGAGAGAAGCTTAATCCTAGTGTTGGCCTCGTGGTTGACTTTATAAGAAATGGAAACATGTTTTTTTTATGTTCCCGTTTTGTTTCTTGATAATAATAGTAGAGGTCGCCTTATTGACACTCGATTGTTTGTCAAGTGCAGAAGTATTGGTCTCCATACTGACATTTTGAATCGTTGGTGAGGGGTTAATTTGAGTCTACCTACGCGTTGGAATACATTTTTGAATGGATAAGTCCTGGTCGCCTGATTGAACTGTACTTTCCCATATGAGGGTTTGGCATTCTTGTTAACAAGTTGACTGCCACGGAATTTTTCACGATTCCGACGATAAGCGCGAAACACGTTACTTATATCCAATCTGCCAAGAGAAGGTTGTTTTAAAATTTTTTACAAAACATAAAAAACTATTTTCTTTTATAAACTTTTTCTTTTTTAATAAACTTTGTATAATTGTATTTTCTGTTCATTTAAGCCAAACCTGATTTTTTATTCTCTTTCCTGAGACCATCTATTCATATTTGCACTGTTATGCTAGTTTAGTGGTAAATTGAGCTGCAACGGCTGCCTTCTTGACCAGAGCAAAGTCAGAGCAGGTATGTCTCTTCTGATTGGTCCAGGGACCTGGTATTTGGTCTAAGAGTTAGGATGACCGTTGGAAATACAGCATGTTTTGAACTATCTTTTTGGGACAGTTCTACTGAAATGGAATAGTGCACTTTGGTATCATTGAAGAGGAAGAGAGCAATTTAAGGCTACGTGTCTGTAAAGATTACATCTCAGTCCATTAAGGTAATCCATTAACAAAAAAATGCCACGGCGCAGTATAGCCTTTTTGTTGCTTTTGCGCCAGATAACTCACAACCAACCAACCAACCAACAAAAAAATGCCAGAAATTACTTCATCTTTAGGTGGGGCGTCAGGTGGAGGTATAGGAGAGTCTACTTGAAGCACAGGTGCATCGTCTAATGAGGAAACAGCCTCCCATAGAGGTGCTGTTTCTGGTAACGACCATGAGAGCAACAAAGCATGTGCTTTTTTTTCGGCTTTCTAAGTCGGAATCTTGTCGTAAGTGCAAGAATGCTAGAACGATTTCAATCAACATCGATTACGATAAAAAGTGGTAGTTGTTATTTTTTGGAATAATTCTGATTTTCATAATTTCTATTTTCAATAAAATAATTCAATGTGCAATTGATAATTTGATAATAAGCTATTTCTCAGAAGCAGAAATCTTGGCTTATATTATTTATTATATTTTTTTAAGTATATTATTTATTATTTTTTATAGAATGGGAAATGGATCACACACACACACACAGAAAACGTTCTGAAATAATATACGACAGTAGAAGTGAACTATTTAAAGCAAAATTTTAATTTATGGAATGATAGTAAACGTATGCAGTTTGCATATTGTACAATAATTGTATTTTTAAAGTAAATCTAGAAAAAAAATATTTAGTGTTTATATACATCTTAAATAAACGAAAAATATAGAATAACAGAATATTGAAAGCGAAAATAATGGTGAACGATAAAACTGACGGAAAAATGCTTGTCAGACATCGATTAAATGCAAAGTGAATAAACTTCCGTGGTAAGAAATAACAAAGTACTAACCGAAAGATGGAATTTTTTTTTAATAACTTAACTTTTTAATACGATATACTATCTAAAAAATGAGTAAGTGACGAATCTATGAATAGCTCTAAAAATATGGACAATGGAATACACTCAGAGTTCATTATGATTCTACTTCAAAATAAAACGTCTTACTTAATCACGAAATTGCGAAATGCATCGGAATAAAACTGATAAACAAATACCCATATGATGTTGCATTCTTAGTTACTTACTTGCATTCTTAGTCACTCATATCTCACAAATATAGGTCATCCTTCTCTTAATGATAGTGATGGGAACAATCAGTTGATCTTTCGAAATGGGAGTAGGAAGGAAGTCACCCGATCATCAATCTTATGTTGTGTGCGAATGTTGGATGGTAATAGACATTTAGATGAATTCGAGAACTGGCAGTAAGAACACACCAGTTCAACGTGAATTTAAAGTATTGCAATTATCTAACATTTTTAAAGGTATGTAATGCCACCAAATGGTTAGATATGGCATTTATACATATGGTTCGAAAGGCGACTATACATTCAGGAAACCCATCGAACATATATCTTTTTTTTTTTTTTTTATAAAATGTAGAGAACTAATAGGAGATTTTGAATACATTGGTCTGCCTTGGTAAAAATGGTGAAAGATGTATAAAAATTAACTTTGAATAACTGAATGAGTTGAATAGAATAAAATCCTATCGCCAAATATGTCACAACTTGCCAAATAATAAACATACATTTTTGTTTTGTAATTTACCTCTCTTTAATTTTCAATTAAAAAGGTTGCAGACGCTGAGATTTTTCATCTTTTGCTAGTCATCTAAGAGGGTAATAAATATTACATCATCAGAGATGCAATATCGTCAACTTATCTCACTTTTAAAAGATGGAAGTATTTCTTGTCAGATAATAAATAGCGTCTGCATTCTTCCTCATTAGAAATTTAAAAAAATAGCAGTGGGTTACGATACTAAAAAATAATGATCATTTCGAGAATTTAACAAGTTACGAAGAATTTGGCTATCGGATTTAGTTCAACACATTCAAAGTCAATTTTTGTTCAGTTTCGGCCATTTTTGTCCTAGAATACCATGTATTACAATTTACATTTTTCTGCATTCTATAAAAAAAATTTAGAATTGTGTTCGATGGGGCGCCTAAACTTACTGTCGCCTCTTAGTCTATTAGATACCTGCAGGGTAAAGTCGGTTTTAATATTCTTCCTCAAATGTAGAATATCTGTAGAAAAAGGGTGTTTATCAGATTCATAGGCGCAATATGCATTGTCAATACTGTCTTGGCGCAACCATGGGACTTGAAAGGAGCAAGGCTATTAAAGGGGTTTTAAAAATAGAAATGCCAAACATAGATATACTTTTCATAATCAGGGTGATCTTAAAGAAATTTTGTCAACATGTGAACCTCTAGCATCCATTCCGTTCAACAGATTGAGGAGAGATTTCAGGTAGTTATTCAGAGGTATTAGCTAGGGATTTTGTGAATGGCAACAAAATGGCGCTCATGGTTATGGTTATAGTTACAGAAATTCAAAAGTTTCTAATGACAACACCTACTTTTTCCTGTCGCAAAATGCCTAGCGATTGAGAAAATTCTAATGAGAGTTGGAACGGTATGTGTATCACAAAAAAATGGACGCGTTATACAAGCACAAGAAAAAGCTCTACGAACGGCCAGCAAAAACATGATCAGGGTTCATGGTAGAAATTGGCATATGACAGACGCCAAAGTTCACATGGATGCCATCACAGGTAATTTTATCGGTTTTCTACGCCGAATATCTGGCGAGAGACCACCATGTGCCCCTATCGTGTGTCAACTGACCGTTCGCAGAGAAGGTTTTTTTGTGCGTGCGTAACGAATCATGTTTTTGTGATTCGCGTACCGTTTCAACGTTCTATAGGGTTTTCGCATGAGCTGAGCATTTTACGATAGGAAAAGGTAGGTGTTGCCACTCGAAAATTTCGAGTTTCTATAACTATAACCGTAACCGTGAGCGCCATTTTGTTGCCATTTCCAGTATATCGAGCTCATACCTCTGAATAACTATACTTGAAATCTCATCTCGATCTGTTTAACGGAACAGCCGCTAGAGGTCTATATATCGGCACAGTTTCGTTATGATAACCCTGTATTTTACATTGCTAAGTATGTGGCTAAAATTGACCTTTAGGAAATAGTCTTCGTAAGATATAGATGGTAATTTGATAATGCACTTTTATGTTATTAAAAGGAAATCTTAGACGAATTTAAGTTTTGCTGTACTGGTACATTTATTACCTACATGAAAGTGTAGTTTCAAAAATTGTCCATAAAAGTGTTAGAGATTTAAAAGTAGTAATATTGCCAAGCAATAACTGGTAACTAAGATTCTAGTCGGCATTTATTTAAAAGAATTATCCTTAAAAATAATCGTTCGTAGTAAAGAAAAGAGTGAATATAATTATGAAGGCAATGTTTAAAAGATACTTATCGTACCATAGGTTGAATCAAACAGCCTACGTCTATAAAAATTCAGAATAAATTTTGATTAGTATAATATTTAGTATGATAGGCACTGGCACATATTACGCTGATGAGAGTACTAACTATTAGTTTGAAATAAAAGTGAATATTAATATTTTATCAGCGATATTTCGCGAGTATTCCGTTATTACTGAAATAGCTCTATTAGTTCGTGGAAATTTCAGCTCACACTCTGCTGCTGCACTTATAACAAGATTGACGATGTTTACTCAGTCAAGTATTATTCAAGTATTATGTTCACAAGTAATATAATTTTTATCATGTTATTGTCAGAACAACTATTTCCATAATGTGCACATTAAAATATATTGCTGTTGAGACACATTGAAGATTCTAGTTGCACAGAGAAGTTCTATGAGATGGCGCGTTTCATGCTTCCATAATAATTTCTGACATGTTACCGTTAATAAGGTAAACATTTCGCTGGCTGAGGGGGTATTAATAATTATGTAAATTGGTAGCATCATTTACTCCAGGGAATTGGAGTAATTTATGACTTCATGCTTGACTTCGTTAGGCATATACACCCTGAGGAAATTTAATGTTACAAATTAATTTATAATGCCTTAACAAAGGTTAAATTTGTTTGAATATTGAAATTTTCATCATTATAAAACATTAATTTCAAAAAGTCGGAAATACTTCTTATATGAAAACGATTTTCCTTCGCAGAATTGTAGTCTTTTGCAATAAAAATTAGAAAAATTACATTTTTTTTTTAAAATAATATAATAAATATACTTATTGGATAACTTTTTCAACTAACGTAGTTCGAGAAACTCAAAATCAACGTCGGAACTCTTTATATTCTATTTAAAAACTAGCAGATATGGCAGTGATATTATATACATGGTCCTTTGTATTTTTCAATATCTATTGATAATTTACGTGGTATTTCAATCCTTTATATTAACTTCGATTTTTTTTTCTTTCGTATGTGTGTGTCTTCCGGGAAAATCTGCTGAAACCTAACTAACCCACTTGCCCTCATCTAATCATGTTGAAACTTGGCAGATGTATTCATTTTCGATGACAATGTATTCTAATTGGACGTGCATGCGTAAAGTTATTATGGAGTGCGGTCTAGTGAATGTAACGTTGCGTTGCATAATAACTCTAATTGAAAGGATTGTAACCGATCGTTGTTGAAACTCTTTCTTTTCGTCAAAATTGTTGTAAGCAGAATACATAGAAGATATTTAGACATGAATGCATAAATTCACATTTATTTGTAATAAATAAATTTTGAAACGTAGTTTGCATTTAATGAAAAAAAAAAGTAAAAACGTCAAACACCAAGCACACGTTGACAACATAATCATTGCTATGTTAATAAATATTAAGATTGACAATGAATATAAAGGGTTTATGTTAAAAGCTTTGTTTTGGTGGGTTATATTATCTATCGTGTCAGATTCATACGCGGGGATATTACCTTTGAAAGACTTTCTGAACAACTCTTGCATCATGAAAATTTTAAATTATTCATTCAAACTTTAAATCCGCAAATTAAACAGGTATGACATAAAAAAAAATGTCAAATGATCTCAATTAAAATTAAAACAAATGAAAAGTAATAATACTTATTACTTAGTAAAGTTTTCAACTGCGATAGCGTGTATAATGAAATTAAAAGTCCACTTAAAATGTTTAAATCAGGAAAACACCATGATTAAAATGTTAACTGTCAAATCTGCAAGATATTATATTAATCGTTCTCAAATCCAATTTCTAAAGCAACTTTATAACTTTACAGAACTGCATCGTCGACTGCTTCTATGCCCACTATTCGAGACAGTTGTCGAAGTCTCCCTCGGCAACCATCAAGTCTAAATGCAAATCCAGACTCCATGTCCCATCCGGACCATGTTGATGGAGGTTTGAACAGGGTTAATAGTCGATTAAGTCCAGCAAATTAAATCTCGTACTCGGGGAGTTGTTTATGTAAATGAAGCGTCCCGTAAGATTGATATATGGTGAGGATGCAGAGTTGATTAGCATCCGCATTTGCCTTTGTGGAATCAGAGAGTGGGGTTGTGGACAATTGGAACTTTTGATGGCGATACGCTTCTACTTCGGTGGAGTTGGAAAGCTTCATTACCATTGCCTGATCAAAACGGATCTAAGATAAAACTTATTCAGAGGTAACATGAAGTTTAGTTGAGAAAATGTACATAGTGTGCGAAGTCTATCCCATTGTTATTTTGAAAACTTGTTTTAATACTTGATTGGTAATTTTTAACAGAAATATTTATATGATAGTAAAGGGTACTTTTTTTCATAATAACATTACGTCAAATTTGTTCATTTAAAGCTTCTTTTCAGCTTAGAAGAATTTTTCTAAAGGTGAACTTAAAGAAATAGTTTAAGCAAACATTTTAAATATATGTAAAGTTTTTAAATAAATGTAAATTTTTTCTAACTAATGTTAAATATATTAAATCAATTTTAAATATTTAAAAATAAATATCAATCACTAATAACTCTATGCTAAATAATTTATAATAAAGCTTACTAATTCTGTAAATCAAATTAATACTAAAGTAAATGTTTATCTTCCGTTTATTACAGTTTGGCGAATGCTGAATTCAGACACTTTGTGCCTGATAGACCGCATAAAAAAATATAACAAACACATAAAATGTTTATTTTTATAAAGCTGTCAAGTGACAATTTTGTCAAAAAGTAATAAAATGTTTCTGCAAAAAAAAAAATCATGTATTTTACATACAAATTGTCGTCGGAAGGTCATCACGTGTATATAATAACTTAATATAACGTCAATAATACTTTAATATAAAATTATCAAATAAATGTTAAATATTTTTAAATAAATAAATACTTTTAAATAAATAAATATTTTTAAATAAATAAATATTTTTAAATAAATAAATATTTTTAAATAAATAAATATTTTTAAATAAATGTTAAGTATTTTTAAATAAATGTTAAATGTTTTTAAATAAATGTTAAATATTAATAAATAAATGTTAAATATTAATAAATAAATTTTAAATATAATTGTGAATATTAATAAATACATTCTGAATATTAGTAAATACATTTTGAATATTAAAAAATACATTTTAATGTTGTATTACCACAATACAAGCATCGATCTAATTTTAAGAAAAATCAATTTTTTTGCACCTATCACAAAGACAAGGAAACACATGCTTTCACTTAACAATATATATAACTAAAAATCAATAACTTTCTTGAGTTGAACGTCTTACACCCCTTTATTACAATAAAATATTCCACAACGCACACAGAAAACAAATTAAAGTCGACTTTGTTTTAGCGCAAGTTTACGATAAGCTCAAAGATATTCAGAACCCAGCGATATGGAAAAAATGGCAATTTATAAGAAATGGATCGTGCGGATTTCACTTACAACTTTTCTTCTACCCCATTTTTCACCCGTGTTAATCTCCACTTCGTGGCCACACCCGGCGGTCTTAAAGAACGATACCTTTCGGTGACACAACCTCATTAAAAGGTAGATAAGGGTATATGCGATGGAAAGGAAGAATAGATGACACTCTTTAAGTCACGGACTATAATTCTTACCAACACGTAATGAATTCGCACTACTAAGAGGTGTACTGCATGATAATTAATAGTTGGATGACTAGGTGGTGTTAGAAGAGGGATTTTTTCTTTGGATAAATTAATATTTGCAACTAGGAATTAATATCATTATATGTCTACGAAGGCATTATTTAATGGCGTTTCGTAATACTTTGGTTGAAATTATTTTTAGGAGATTTTCTTTAGTTTAAATATTCAATGTTAGATATGGAAGCATGGGACACAATGAAACCATATTTTATTTTTGAGTTTCACTGATTTGGATTTAGTTTATATAGTTGGGAGGTATTGCAAAAAATTCTACATATATCTCATAAAAAAATTAAAATCATAATCATTATATTCAATATTAATATTTTTCTAGAAATTCGAAATTTTAAGAATAATGTTTAACTTTGCTCTACATCCAATTAAAAATACTAACTAACACTATGCCACTGTCATAAAGTCGGTTATGAATTAAAGTAAACTAAGTTCCATTCCCATAAGAATGTCTTAATAAGTAGAACTAAATGTTACTGAGGGATCGTATTTACTCACACGAAATTGCCTCCTATCGCAGTAATCTAACGGAAACCATTACATAGACCGCAGCTGGTTAGAGAACACAAATGGCAGGAAACAGGTTTACTCAACTAATATCAATCTGACTCAGCCCACATAGGGTAATTATCGAATCAGTTATAAGGGACAATTACATGACCCTTTGTGGTCTGAGTTAAGAGAATTTTATAAGCAAAATGATATGGCTGTAGAGTCCAGAAAGATCATGATAAATAACAGAGTCAGAAGCTTAAGTGCATCAATTACTTTTTTCTGACATTTTTTTCTGAGTAGGGGCTGTTTCGTTTTATACTCGGTTATGTCTAAAAGGCAATTATTAAATACCTTTAATTATCGGTCCCACTGTATTTTGTAAATTCTGTGAAATTTCGAAATGAAATGTCTCGTAATTTAATTTGAAAGTAGAAGGCATTGCATGGCTTAAGTTTGAATAGCCAAGGCAGGGGCTATAAAAATTCTACTCTTTGAGTCATTACCCCGTATGATTTTACAAAGACGATTATATCGCTCACGGAAACGCACAAATTTCCTCTACAGCAAATTATCAATAAACGATTATTTCAGCAATTTTTCCATGGATTGCAAAAAAAAATTAATTTAAACATACTGGCAATAAGGGAAGACTGTCAACACTGGATTCTCCATCCTAATTTCGTGATATTTTCTTCACTCGTCAAATTGCAGATTCATTCAGTTAATATGTTATTTATATTGATATCTATGTATTGACATGCTCTTGGCTAAATTGTTTTAATTTTTTTCGCATTATTCTGCATGTTCTTAAAACAAGAAACATTTCACCAAATCTACAATCAAACGTTTAATGTGCCTAGGAAATAATATTTCTTTATTTAAAGATGTATTGTGATTAAAACTACTGTAATATAGTAATTATGAGATTAAGGGTATTCGTTAGGCTCTATACACCACTAATATTAAAAAGGTCTTTTTCTATGTACCTGTACTAAATAATTAAAGCAAGGATAATTTTGAATTTTTTCCTGAACATTATGTAAACCTTATTTAATAATTTGATGTTAAAATTTGTCAATACGTTAGCTTCTTTGCTTTTTTAAATCTCAAATAAAAATGCACCAAAAAAATTTGAAAATCATATATTTTTAAGACAAGTTAATTAAAAAAAAATAACTAATCAAAATTTTGCTAAAATGTTAACGTCAGACTTATCTCTGATATAAAGCAAATATATGGCAAATATTTCATAACAAAGTTAAGCTTATTTTTTTTTTATTTATTTTTTTTAAGTGTACTTTGAAGTTTGAAAATCGAATTATGCAAACCAGTGTTTGAAGCTAATTTTTCTCCGAAATTACAAGAAGTACTGACCAAAATTAGATTTAAAAAAGGAATAGTCTGACATTTAAATATCTGCGAAAATCACGAAATTATTAATTTCGAAATTCTTAGCTTATTGAATACTCTTAAAAGTAATGTGATAAAGATGTCGTATGATTAAAAGTAATGAATTAAAGATATAGCATTATTAAATGTAATTTTAAAAATCTTTCATGAAATATACTGACTTGTAGGTAAAGATCAGTTTTTAGTTGAAGCTGATAAAAAAAGCATTTACATTTATCTTAGAAACAAAAAAGTCACTAGGCGGCAACATTTATTTGGCACTATAATAAACATGGTTTTCCTTATTAGTTTTTGAGAAAGAACAAATTTTGATACCAAGTCAAGTCAACAACTTTTGCAAAAATATGAAATTGAATTCCAGACTTATTTCATTGTATTTCTTTAAAAATGCAAGGCCATAATTTATAGCCCAAACTATCTATATTTAGTGGAACTGCTCATCTTAATTTTAATGACTATTAATATATTTAATGTGTGTGCACTTATTATTTCAATTTGTAATGCAGTAAAATTAGGGAATATATTTCAGGGCACAATTCCAAGAATTTGAAAAAATCACTTTATATGTAAAATAAAGCAATAAAAATAATAAACTAAAATCGTCAAGAGATGAGTGGAATAATCATAGCCATTTTTTTAAACCTTTTGTTTTAACATATATCCTTGCAATGTTTTAAACAGTTATCTTAAAACTAGATGAGTTGAAGCAGTTGCAAAAAAATGCATGCATATTGTAAAATTGAATGAAAAAATTTAAAAAAAAAAAAAAAAAATGCTTTATAATCTCTCCAATGCGAAGATCAAAAATTATTTATCACCGTGCTTGAAATACATTTCACAAACTTTGGTGTATTATTTGGTATTTTATATGCACTGTTTATAAAGAGTCCTCTTGACATCACTATTAAGACGATAATCACAATAACATTGAATCGCACATTATGTGCCTGGCGTATTAAATCGACCTCACCCAATCTCTTACCTCATAATTTGTAAGTAATTATTATTATTTTTTAATTATTATTATTTTTATTATTCCCTCAAATATTTTTAATTAAATGTAGTAGTTTTTCTTATATATTGAATACTTTCTCTACTCATCGTTTTCTCAATAAAACATAATATAAACCTGGAATATGATAGGCTCCACTGAAATTTCAATCACACTCCTGACATTTGCTTTGTTACTAAATAATTATTTTAGGGAAGTTCTCAGCACCATTAGGACTTCATTGTGGGCTATGTATTGTTTCAATAAATTAAAAATAATAAACTCTTTCATTTTACCTCGTATTTTTTAGAAATCATGCAATCGTGCCATAAAAGTTTTTAAGTTATGGCATTCTAGTGATTTGGAAATGTCAACTTAGATTTAATAAATGATTTATAGTTATAATTATTATTTCTATCCTAGTATTTCAGTAATTATTTTAAATATTCAATTAAAAACGATTTTCTAATCATTTCAAATATTATTCTACGAACAAGAATAATTCAAATAACAGCATAATTATTTCAATTGTTATTTAAATTACTACTAATTGTATTGACTAATTTTAGTCTAAGGACTTGGCACAGCCGACTATCATTACTTTTAAGAAGTGATTATATTGCTGTAAATTAGTTTTATTAATTTTTTTATTTAAATTGTTAGATATCTATTTAAGACTGCAATTGTCTGAAAGTTAAAAACAAATTATAGACAACTTTTCTATTTCTAATTCTGTCTTAAAAAAAAAAAAAAAAAAACACTTTCGTTAATAGTGCTTCATGGTTTCCATTTTTTTGGGGGGAGGGGGACCTTATTTAGGTATTTAGAAGTATAATAATTATTTTATTACCTACCAAGCAACTAAAAAAAAGAAAACAATAAAAAACAGGTGACTGCTTGTGCTCTTAACAAAATAGATTGTAAATGGAAGCAGTTAAAAAAATTATTTTTTTTTCTCCACCGATGAAAACTATTTTTTTAATTTCTAAAGCCAACAGAGTGGACACTTATTAAAATTTTAAGCTATTAATTGTTTTTGAGATATTATTGAAGTGTACACTAAAAATATTTAATATTTCTCTTTAAACTACTAATCTCCCAATTTTACGGTACCTAGTGAAGTTAATTAAAATTGGTTTTGATATTTTCATAAATTCAGAGTTGATTGTTTGGGGAAACTTATTTACACGTTATACAAGAGGATTTTGAAGGCTCTGAATAACAAATTCAACTGTCTATCTCTATCACTTATTTTTTAAAGGGTTTTACAGTCTTCCACTTAAATTTATGGTAGTCAAATTTTGCCTATTGCTTTTTTGATATTTATTAGGCATACTACAACCAATTCCTTGAAAAAATTTATTTTCTTCTTCATTACTAACTTAAACACATTGAAAAAGGGAAATCCTTTTTAAAAATGAATGAAAAAGTCACACTGAAACCTATATTTCAGATTATATATTGGTTATACGGAATATATCTACTATTGAAAATGTGATTATCTTTATTTATGAAAGAAAGTGACACATATGAAATTTTATGAAAACGTATTCCTTACACTCGCATAGAAATTGATTAGTTGTGGAGCTTATTTTATTTTTCCTATCAATTTTGAGCCCAAGCTTTCAAATAATTTTTCATGAAAGAGTTATCAAAATGGTAGGTAAATTATTGATGCAATGTGTGTAAAAATAATAAAAATATGACTTAAATGACAAATTAAAATGTGATATAAAATACTATGTCCGATTATTGTTTTTCTTATTAAAAAAAGAAATGGTTTTTATCTCCAATTTACATTTGCAACTAAAATATCATTATTTACATACGCTTTAAATTTATATGCACTGAAAAAATATTTCTATTTTTTCTAGAAACTTGATATTTAAACACGTTTTTCTGGAAACTTGATATATAAAATACGTTTCAAAAAGCAAACTTACAACGTAAACAGCTGAATATGATTTATTTTGTGACAACTATTCAGAATACAGTTTTATTCAATTTTCGATAGGTATGTTAATGCGTTTTCAAATATTTATTTTGTGGTTATTTGGAATAAATGCGCAAAACACATTCTTATTCATTTAAGCTTTTTGACTTTGAAAGTGATAAGGTGTGTTTATAACGCAGAAAATTCAGGTACAATATGTAATACATTTTGATGAGAGTGTAAAAAGTAGTTTTTAAATAGTATGGTATTAAAATATTATTGAACACTAATTTTTGAGTTAATATTGGTAAAAAAAAGAACTTTTATTTATGACATTTTCTACAGAATAAGGATTTTAATAATTTGAACCCTAATATTGTAATATTTTTTCATATTTAAAACAATGTTATTCGTTTCAAATATATAAATTTTTAGAAAATTATAGAAATATTTCAATACCAATAAAATTACCTAAGTTATAAATCAACACTGTCCCTTTTAATTTCCATTGAATATAAAATTAAAATGCAAACACATTCATAAACTTGATTTGTAATCTGTTTGGTCGTAGAAATGGCAAAATGTGTTTATAAACAAAGTTATAAGAGGCATTCACATTATACATTATATAATTGGGGACATTTAGTAGATTAAAACTATTTTGTGTCTGTTTTAGGATTAAGAGGTCAAAATATAAAATTTTATTTGAATGCGTAGTTTATCTTTCGCAAATGATTCTACAATTTGATTCCATAGAAATATAAACATTGTTCAAAATATTTTATAACATAGTACTCCATGTCTGGTGTCAAAACTTTGTTTAAAATATTTCCAAGAAAAAATTCAGAATATATTTTTTTTTTCAAGGAAAGGAGGAAGACGTGTAGGTCATAGTTTTTTTTTTTTTTTTTTTTTTTTTTTCACACAGCATGAATCTTGTTTTGGAAATACCAAAAAAAAAAAAAAAAAAAAAAAATGTTAAGATTGTCCAGTGAACCAATGATGACCAGAGTAGTTTTACTAGTAGTATTATGAATAAAATATCTGACAAGAATTCTTTTTAATAAAATATTAATAATCCCTGAAATAATAAACTATAAATCTTAATCATTTAAATAAAAATCCTCATTTAATAATGATTTATTAAATAAAATCCTTAATTTATTAAATAAAATAAAATCCTCATTTTAACCGCAATTTAATCAATCCCCTTTCCATCCATCTATTTCCAGTCCCTGCCACCGAATTCGAGTTGTCCTACACAGAAATGTCCGATTCTTCAGTGAACGTCACCTGCGAGGCCGTTCGGCTGTTCCCTTCCCCTGTGCTGAAACTATACCTCGGGTCTTCCATCGGAAGTCCCCTTCAGGTGGTTGCAGAAGTGACGCGCGTATCCAGGCCAAGGCCCACTGGTGCTTATGACGCGTACTTACACAGGACGTTCAGTGCCAGTGAGCTTGCGAAGAATGGTGCGTCATCAGTGTTCGAGTGTTCGCTGGACCTGCCAGGCACCAACTATAACAAGGCGAAGAGAATTGCCTACTATCCTGGTAAGTTTTTTTGAAGTCATAATTGGTAGAAGGGGTAGGAATTGGTAGAATAAGGAGAATGTTTACAAGATTTTAAACAGGCAAATAAGGTAAAATCAATAATATATATTTTTTTTGTGAAAACAAGGGGTACCAAGTCTCTTTAAGTTTTTATTGGATGGTTTGTCCTTATTAAAAAATAAACAATTTTTAATGAAAATGTGAATACTGACCGTAATTGCGATTTTATAAAACAAATTTCTTAAAAATTTATTAATTGCAAAAACTAGATAGTTTATTAATATTTAAAACTGTATGGAGGAACTAATTGCATTCGTATGCTTTTATTTACTGAACCAAATTGAAATAAGATTCTAATATTAAGTATAACAAAATAATTTCTTGAATTACCTATATTAAAATATCAATATGAGACTTGATAGTAATTTTATTTACAAATATTAGATGTTAATACTATTTTCTTGTTTAAGATTTTAAAAAAGCATGGTGGTTAGAGAAATTAAAAAAAAAAAAAAAAAAAAAAATTGTAAATATATTTTAATATTAGAAAAACATTAATAAGGTTGAAATTTTTTAAATGAGAACATATATTATATTAACATATTTATTTCATTGATATAACTTTCTAAAACATAGTTTCTTATTATTAGTTAATAGAAAATAACCAACAATAGTTTATGTCATATATAGGCTCTAAGTAGTTTAAGAATTTAAACCTCAAACACAAAATTTTATTTAATGAATTAGCCATTTTTTTCAATGTTTATTGACTGTGAAATTTAAATTTCATAATTTGTAGAAAGTATTTCTGTAAAACTTTATTTCAACAAAACTTTAAAAAACAACAACTAGAATTTGGTGTCGAAAACATGTTAACTTGATCGTTACTTAAACTATATTACTTTAAATTTGCTATATTTTCTTATCTTGCAATGAAATCTATCTTGCAATCAATATACATTAATACTGAGCAACCAAATACTAATAGTCTACAGAAAAATTCGAATCTCCGAATATGTTATTAAATATTTACGTTTCATCTGCTTATCTTAAAAAAACAGCACAACACATATTAATTATTCATAAACTTTCATACACTCTTATACGCAATTATGCTGACTGACAGCGAACTTAATAACAGTTCATGAGAAAAACAAAACCATTCAAGTTTGAGAAACGAAATATCTTAGCAAGTTTGTACCTCCCGAGATTTTTCATTTATAGCTTTTTACGCAATAAACCGAATTTCTCCACTTCGCCTGTAGCTCAAGAAATACAATATTTCCCCTCCCTCTTTGATGCCATCTTTCAAAACTTTCCATTATTGCGTCGTACCTTTTGTACGTCATCCATTTATGGTCTCGCCCCAAGGGAAAGTTTTATACCATTCTTACACCCCTTTGGATATATATATATATTTATTCCGCCGTGTGCTCTTTCTTTTCCGGTTTTAGGATATTAAACCGAGCCACCTGGGAACGAATTTTGATCTTAAAAAAGAAATCAGCTCCGGTTTTATTTCGTGTTCTGTTGAGTTGCTCAGCAGGGCGAGAATAAAAGAAATAAGGGAATACTGTGACAGCAGACGGCCTGTGAAAGTGGATTCATTTAACGGTCTTTGTTTGGAGAATAGAGGCATAAAATGACGTTTATGAACACGTGGTTGAATGGATATTTTGTTTTGAAGAAAGCGCGGAAGATGGTTATTTCCGGTGTTATGCTTCAACTGAGCAATTAACTTAATGAAATCTAATGTTATATGAAGCGAATGATCGTGTGGTAATTCGGAGAGGTGATTAAATAATATATATGAATTGTCAAAGAGTGTATCAAGAAATTGGAGTCATTATTCTTTCAGAGTTTAGAATTTGCATTCTAAACATTTATATTATATTATTTATTATCGAAACATTATATAAACAGCTTTGCATGGAGTAAAACGTTTAAGTCTTTTCTTACTCTTATTGAAATTCAATTTGTACAAAAAATAAATATTGACAAATATGCATTTAAAAAAAACTATTTATTTTATAGCTCTTTGGTACAGGAAACTTAAATTTATAATGAATACATATGTTTGTATAATTCTCTTTTTTTCATGTATTATTATTCGTTTTATTACGATGAGTCATGAAAAAGTTTCAACAAATTTGTTTTTGGCAAATAGGTAAATTTTTTGAGTGGAAAAGTTGTTTTACAAGTTTATTCAACTGTTTAAATGCTAAGAGAATTGTTTATCTTTGCAACCTGCTGATTGACAAAAATGTAAGCGATTTTATTTAAAAATTGATTCGAATGAATATTTACTATCAGCACTGCTATAAAAAAATTTTAAAAACAACTTTGAAAGATACAAAAACATTACAGTAGTTGCCGAATTCTAAATTCTTAGTGGAAATGGTTTTATGTAGGGGATATTGCATGTTACTCCCAATCTTAACGAAATTTAGAAGTGTTGATCCATAAACATTGAATTCCTATTAATAATTTTCCCTCCCAGTTACGAAATGATTTGTATTTTGACTACGGCAAAGAGCTTTTAAAATATGTTCGTAATTAATTTTCAATAAAATCTATACATGTGTTGTAGAGTGAAATTATCATATAAAAAGCATACGATATTTCTACAGCATTAAAACTTTAAGTTAAAACGTCACAGGGTCTTGATAAGAGCAACGCATTGAGGATAAATGAACCATTGCTAGAATTAAGTAGTACTTTTATTTGGAAGTTACAATGCATAATTTATTATTTTAGTAAATTTTTGAAATCCTTATTCAATTATTTAAAATATAGTATATGCATATGTTTAACAATTTAAGAAAGTGCATGTTGGCAATTTAGAAAATTTTGTTAAAATGTGATTCATAAACCAAATAAATTCGATTTATACTTTTGAAAGTTAAAGCTTCTGTAATTAAATCGTCATTTAAAAATAATTGAGAAATTATTTAGGGAGGTATTTTTGTTAGAAGTTTAAAAAAACTTACAAAATATTTTTTTGTAATATTATAATCAGAAAATAATACTATATTTATTAATGTTTTACATTAACAATGAAATTCCACCTTAAAATCCTATTCAACGTAATTATTTATTATTATGACAAAATAGGCATCCAAGAACGTGGCAGCATTCATGCTTTCAAGCAACTATGATACATCACAAACCTGGATAAAGTTGCAATGTTTCTTGATTTTAAGTGCAAGAAAAATAATAGAATAAAGGACATATTATTGAAAATGAATCAGATATAATTTTGAGAGGTCCATTCCTGATTTCACTATTTTTTTCGGCTGATAACAAGACTGATAAAATTTTCTACTTTTTTTTTAGATAATACTAACTTATTTCATTTTAAATTATTACTATCTGCTATAATTTATGTATTGCCAATTTATCTAATTATTTCTTATTGAATCTAAGAGAAAATTAAAAAAAAAAAAAATCCAATTTAATATTCTTCTTTACAAAATTTGCGTTACGCTATTAATAACGGTTTCCTTCACGTGCCTGTCCTTTTAACTTTTAATTAAGACTGATGAACTGTCATGGACACATTAAGTTCTCTTCATTAAACTAACACTCCGTAAATATATATTGATATGCCGATGTGAATCACATTCGCAGAAACCTAGGAGATGTTTAAAAGATGTACAAATGTATTCGATGAGATTATTTTCTTTGTTACCTGCATTGCTCGTAGTATTTTAGCTGAACACATTTCAGATATATCCTATTGATATTAAATAAGTAAATTTTTTATACATTTGGATAATGTATAATTGAGTAAATAAAAATACTTGGCATCGTTGTTTGCAATTCCTTTAGAATTACTATGATGATTAGGAGTTACACTTCGATTCGAAAAGAATCTTAGTAATTTCGCATGTTAAATTCATGATAAAGTTTATTTGTTGCAATGTATATCACGTATATTTAAACAATAAAAATGGATTATAATAATTTTATTAGAAAAGTACTCAATAATGTCGGTATATTATAACGTTGTATGAGCATGTGATAATAACCGTTAAAGTTATCAAACAAGTGTTTGTTAACATTTGACGATCCTTTTACCAATTCAACAGAAAAATAGGAATTTGAAAAATTCTCAGTTATATTTTTATTAAATACACTGTTGAAATAATTAGTAAGTTGTCATTCACATTTATTCACAAAATACGTGATGACTATTAAATATTGAAATGAAATTATTTTATCTAACATGGCATAACTCAAACCATTTGCTTATTATTACCATAATCCTCATAAATATTAAAGTAATTTAGAAAAAGGACGCAGAAAATGTAGATATTACATTTTAAGTTAATACAGTTATTAATTTAAACGACTCAGCATTAAGTCGCTCATTTGTTTAGTTAATTTATTAAAGTGTTCAACAATTAAGTTTGATAAAAGAGTTGTGTTTGTGGGATTGTATTTAATGTGTTCCAAATTTGTAGGGTATAATTAACCATATGAATTTTTTTTACCTTTGATGATGCAAACTCACACTAGTATACTTGTTAAAACTGTAAGAATTCATATTGTATATTTGTTTATGGCAAGTCAAATGGTATTAGCTGTAGATATAAATAAAATTAGTTCAATATTACTATATAAATATCGATCTTCCAGTATTATTCAATAAAACATTTAGCTTAAGCAAAACAAAACATAATTTAAAAACTGTTATTTTGCATTTAATTTTATGAAAAAACATATGATCGTATTCAAAAAATAATGTTTAACAAATGTTATAAAAAATAACGAAACAAAATAAATATCTGTAAAATATATTACATCTTACTATGTATTTTATAAGAAATTTAATGCAACAATAGTAAAATTTTGATACTAAATAGTTTTAAATGTCAAGTTAATTAATAATGAAATCCTAATCAAACACTTTATACTGATAATTTAACTAAGCACTATAAATAGGAAGAATATTGTTATGGGGTTTATAATGTAACAAATTCAATTTTAGAAACAAAATCCTACACAGACATCTTTTATATATATATATAAAAAAGTATAGAAATAAACTAACTTCCACAACATTTTAAAATGATCTGGCAAAAATATGGCGTTTTTTTTTTTTTTTTTTTTTATTTATTTTTTTTTTTTTTTTTTTTTTATGAAAATATATGTATGAACATAAACATTAGATGCTTTTTTAAATATTAGTGTAAAATACTCTATATAAGATAACTTGAGAAGTCTTCTTCGAAATCAAGAAATCCAAACCTTAAGTACATCAAATAATTACGTTTCATTCCAGACAAGCAATTTTACACCTTGCATATTCAACAATTCCCCCACCAACATTTTTGAATCACCAGTTAAATTATAACTTTAAAGATACATTTTTCAGTTTAAAAGTAAATTGAGTAAGATTAGCAAATCGGAAATCAAAGTGCTTAGGAAATACCTCTAAAGACGTATAGATTTTCTGTCTCTCTTTCAAATACGCGTTTATATCTCCTGGTTAAATTACGGAATGCGTTAAATAATCCGATAAATTGTTTCAAAAATATTCTTCGCTTCTCCTCTTAACTTTATACTAAAACTCTAATCCCCTAAAAATGTAATATCTAGATTTGCGTTTAAGTTCAAGCCCATTGTATTGAAATTAAACTCCTCGTCTATTTCGAAATCCAATACATATGAAATTATTGCATTCTGTATCGGTTAATTGTAATTGTATGCTAGTGCATACTTCCAACTATATTTATTTTAAACATTTGTCTTAATCCTTAAAGATTTCCATTTTCGTATTTAACCAATAGAATCGACATATTTCAACTCGAGCGCTTTTGCATTGATATTCGATTTTTATTTTGAAGTAGTGGGGAAACAATTTTAGATGTTACAATACTTTAAGTTGTTTAACTGTAAATTGATTAAATTTGGAAATGTTTCCACAAGTATATTACGTAATTCATTCCATACACAACTGCCTTGAATTTAAAAATAGAAATTGGCAAGGTTTGCTTGAATCTACAAACGCGGGTGCTTTGCCACCAAGCCCGATGTTTAAGTGGCAGTACATCGCATTGTATGTTTTATTGACAGATCTTTGGCTGGTTTTGACGACTAAAATTTAGCATCTATTATAGTTAAAAGTATAGCTTTTTGCTGTCACGTTGCCCCGGTTTAGTAGACAACAATAACTATATAATGGTAATAATGAACAAGAGATCATGGCAAAAAATTGCTTTGAAAATTATTGAAGTCACCAGCATCGTGTTCTTCTGTTTCTTCTGGTTGTAACCCAAACTTTTAACAAGCCTACAGATCAAACTATTGAGGGAATTTTGTGCGTTTTTTATTTTTTTATTCTTCACAGCTTGATGAGAGGGAGTGCGTTTTGAATGATTTAATGTGCACAAGGGTCTGTACAGAAATCACTAGAAAAATGAATGATCCCGGAAGACGGAAATTTTAACCAAGGTAACGAATGATTGAAAAGGGTCAACGAATTTTAGTTAATCTTTTTTAGCTCAATATCGTGATTTGACTTTAATACTTCAAGTTGATTTATTAAAATAGTGTAATTAGAAATAGGCAAAATTCGCTTCTTTTTCCAATTAATTGCATGTTTATCAAAGCTCTGAAAAGAATTGTTTTAATTTTGAGTCTGAAAACCACTTTCATTTTAAAATATAGTTTTATCACTGGTTGTCTGGTTAGTTTTGAATAACGTACCTTCTGCCATCTGATCACTACCTTGCCACCTTGACTGCACTCCAGAATATTGCTTACATTTCTCTTAAAATGATATTAGATGTTATTTTCAAAAATTATATATTAACAGTTTCTTTGAAAGACACTTTTTTCGGTTTATTGTATGTAAAGTTAGTAATCCTCAATTATTTCATATGTAATGCAAGTACATATTTTTTTTAGTATGACATGCTTATTTTTTATTATAACTAATTTTTAGTATGATTTGCATGTATTTGTACTCAAGTTAAAATTAGTTGGTTCATAATTTTAACTATAAAAACTTTTTCTTGGTGATAAGGACGATTTTTCCTTGCAAGAAACGGACCGGATTTCGATTGAAAACCTAAGACTGTCTACAATATTGCATCATGATATTTATTATTGCTCTCAATACAAAGAGTTCAGCGAAAATGTGATTATTTACTCTGATATATCCATGGACTATATCTTACACATCTAGACACAACCAAAAGTATCGATATCTCCTAACTATCAACCAGACGTAAAAAAAAAAAAAACCTCTAAATAAATAGGAGGAAAAAAAACCACCTATTGTTAGCCAACAAGTAGCTACGTTTAATTTCTCTGCACACTATAAAAAAAAATTGATATTAAGAGGAACTCCTATTCAGAATTTGAAAATCACTACTTGGCAGACTAGAGTTTTTACAGAATTTACCTTAGTTCATTGCAATGGTACAAAGTAGGTCAAATATATGACATGAGAGTATTTAAAAATAACTCTAGCTTGCCAAGTACTATTTGCTTATGGGGGTTCTATCAAATAATCCCAATTTAGTTTATTTCGCTAAGAAATGAAACGTGGCCGTTTGACAGTAAAAATTACATTTCATAACTTTTTCTATATGACCATTTTACTTGGCGTTTTTTACAACTCCTAGTTATTTTTTGTTGGTTAAGTTATGCCTTTGACATATCTATTATTTTATATTAGTAAATATATCATCATTGCTTGCTTATTTTGGATTTTAATGAAGTTAATGAAATTAATTTTTTTCTACGAAATGAAGCTGAAGTTCAGTTGTAAATATGTTACTAACTATTATAAAACAAATCTTTCACTTCTTTTGGGGTAGTGAAATGTATAAACGAGCACAAATTTAAAATACTTTTATACCATCGTAGATACATTTACAAGTTGTGTCATTGTAAACTCAATAGTAACTTGTTTTTAAAACACCAATTTACTTACAACTGTAATTAAGGAGGGGATGGTGGAATACATTTAACTTTTTTTTAAAGAACTGATAATTTATATTATTATTTAGTTATAATTAATTTAAATGCTAACATTATCACAATGTAAAATAAAAATTAAGATTGTTATTTTAAAATACTTTAAAAAGTAAAATGTTGTGCAAAAACGAGGCGTTGATTTCATCATATAAGTCAACAAATCATTTACTGATAAATGAATATTTTTTAAACCAAAAAAATATGTGTTTGTAAGGCGTTACAGAGTTTGATTATTTGACCAAAACCATTTTTGAAAACAATTTCTATTTTACATTTAATACATATATTTTTAATTAACTAAATATATAACTCGTATACAACAAATCTTTACAAACAAATTAAATTAATATATTTGAACATATATGCAGCAAGTTCGAAAGGTTTTTCACATAGATTTGCATCTGCAATAATTTGAAATTAATGTGAGAAAGGGTAACAAAATTATCCTTTTAAATCCTTTAATTTAATTCTTAGTTTCTAAAATGATTTCATAAAAAAAAGTATACAAAGGAAAAGGCAAAATTAGTATACATTTATAATGGTGTAGCGTGTGTCTAGAGAAGTAACATCATAATTATATTCGCTTAATATAATTAGACAAACATAATAACTTAGGACTTCTTTGATTTCTTATTTCTTTCCCATCCATATGTCATGTCAATGAGGCACATAACTAGTATAATGCACATCAGCATCATTAAGTAGGTTTACCAATGCTACAAAAAATTATTAGATGTAATTCATAGTCAGACCCTCCAATTCAATCTTGATTCCCTGATTGAAAATCCTATGCTCTTTTAGCTAAGACTTTAAGATGTAAATCATATGTCATTTACGACATAATTAAAGATCTTTGCAGCAAGGCAATACTCATCATTAAAAAATTTTCTCAAATTTTAGAGAACACTATTTTGAACTGTAGATAAGAAAATCTAGTTATGAGCTAAATGTTGATTAAATAAAAATGTTGGTTAAAAATAAAATATCCAAGAAAATATAAATGTTTTTAAAATTTATGGTAGAACTTTAACAAAAACAGTGTTTTTGTGAATGTATGAGTGATATTTTAAATAATTTGCTACTGTATTGAAATTTAAAAATAGAGTAAGCAAAAAATATACTACCAACTTTAGAAAAACTAAAAAGTAAATAATAACTTTGTTTCAAATTACTGTGAATTTATTATATCATGAACCTAAAGAAGTATAATTGAAACTTCGATTTTAAGTACAAAAGTTGCCTTATTTTTTTTATTATATAATAACCATTTTTAAAAAGTTCAAACCATATGCTTTATTAAATGCATATTGCACCTAACAAGTTTGTCTTCACTTTATTCTCCGTAAACCACTATCTTTAATTTTAACTAAACAATTTGTTAATTAGTTACTTTAAATTTAATTAATTATAAATTTGAAAATATTTAAATATTTTCCATTTGTTGTTTCTTTTAAAAAAACATCATAATTTTATTCACACCAGAAGGATTAGTGACACGACAAAATGTATTTATTAGTTTAGCCTTGCATTACATTATGTATACGTTTCGCTTTAAAATGTTTACACTCAATTTTACCAGTCCATACAGCAATTTGTTACCTCAATATTAAATCCAGTTTCGGAATAATTAATCATAATGACCAAGTTTTAGTCCTAAGCTCCAGCGAAATGAATTTGGAAGCGGAGGATTAGAACCGCTTCGTGATGGAATTGAAGCTCCCTTTAAAATGGTGGTTGGATATGATTAATTATGTAAAGTTAATTACTAAACCAAGATTTCACGCTATCAGACGCTTTTCAAACAGTGAGATGCAAAACACTCAGTGCTGTAAACTCGTTTCCTAGTTCGTAAAGATTGGAAATTATGAAACATGTTCTGAG
Organism: Linyphia triangularis; assembly: GCA_963978545.1. Classification (NCBI taxonomy): domain Eukaryota; kingdom Metazoa; phylum Arthropoda; class Arachnida; order Araneae; family Linyphiidae; genus Linyphia; species Linyphia triangularis. The sequence continues at coordinate 22,126,253 of OZ021732.1, read as the reverse complement.
TTTAAATTATATAAAATAATATATAATCGTATTTTGTATTGTAGAATGCCATGTTAAATGAATGAATGCTAATGGATATTGAAAATCAAATATATTTGATTAATTTATATATATTTGTCATTTATGAATTCCATTTAAACAATTGAAGTCAGTCAATAATATGCGAACCTATTCAAAACAATGCACTCCACTATGTACTCAAAATGGTTTTTAAGAAATATTTATACGACAGATAATTTGTTAAATTATTTTTTGTAGATCGCGCTTAAGATGTATGTTTTTAGATAGATTTATATAAAATGCATGAAAGAAAATATTTTAATCTCATTTGTAATTAAAAGTAATGCATATTTTTGATTTTTCCTAACCTAATTTTCTCAAAATCACGTGAATAAACAGTATGATTGGGAAAATACGAGATATTTCATTACTGTTAATTTTATCTTTAAGTATGCAATTTTGACTTCTGTGTCATAAGATAACGATGTAAATTAATTTCAAATTACAGTAATGTCTTTTTTTATAATAGTAATAATTGATTGAACTTTTTTCATTTTTACTTCAATGTAATGGAATTTAATAGTCTAACCCAATTTATACTTAAGTTGCTTAGTTATTTGGTAAATATGTAACAGCAATTAATTGTAATGTATGCATCTAGTCATTATCATACTAGTTGTATTGCAAAATATAAAAATTATTCTTGACGTTGTCTGATTTGAGGTAGTACTGAATTTTAACATCACTTAATATTATAAATGATGATAATCTGCCGCTTTATAAATGAGGATTATCTGCCTCAAAATAATAATTATCAGCCACTTTGACATCAGATATGGAGACGGAACACTACTGCGTTGTTAAGTTCTCCTGATTAAAGGGTTAAAGTAGGGTAACAGGTTTATCTTACGTTAATATACTAAACCAAATAATCAAATAATAGTGGTTTATTTTTCAAGCAAGACGCATACTATGAAAGAAATTAGTAAACTTATAAATCCATTTAAGAATTCTGTCTATTTCTTATTAATTTTTAGAAAAAATTATCTATTTGTCCAACACATAGACAACAATACATACTTTTCCATGTCTTCTGAAGCAAATCTCCGTAACTCTTCGTGAAAAATGCGCAAAGTTTTCTCTTCGAAACAGTAAGGAAAAGGAACAAAACTACAGTTCTATTCATCTTCAGACTCGTCTAAAAAATCTCTCCCCAGTGTGCTAGACATCACAATAAACTGTTTAAAAATCGAAGATTCCTTGTGAGATTTTTTAAGTAACTTTTTCTTTTGATTCCTTTTCCTTTAACAACAAAAATCTTATCTTTTATCCGATTTTTATATCATGAGCTTAAACAGCACTAAGCATGTTCTATAAAAGGAGTTAGTTTCAGAAAATAACTTTTGTTGTATAGTAAAGTAAAGGCAATTCCTTGCTCGTTTAAAAGTGATATTTGTACATATTTTGTTTCTAATTTTTTTATCAGAATATCCTACTAAAATCAGAAGGCTTACATATTTACCTGGTGATGTGATATGTCTAGTTACTCATTTAATGTTGATCTGGAAATTTTTCAGCAACGCCATTCATGTTTTTTTTTTTTTTTTTTTTCTAAGCAGGTTTAATGTAATTTACCGAAAAATCTTGAGGACATTTGTCAACTACATGAAATAAAGAAAGAACAAATTACATTCGTTAAACAATTATGACTTGTTAAATTTTCATTATAATAATAAGTCGAAATGAAATATTTAATTTCAAAGGTTTATATTTAAAAAAGTTTGATTTAACTCTAGCATTTTTATTTTGAAGTATTCAATTTTGAAATAATAAAGAGCTTTAAAAAAGTAATGTTACTTATTTTATTAGTAATTTAACACAGTAATTTACAATAGAATACTAATTACATGTAAAATATTTTTCTACAGGAATGTTTCATATTTTCTTCATGGTTTTAAATCCATATTTTTATAAATATTATTGTTTCGATTTGTCATAAATTTAGCGTCATTAACTTATTCTAAAACCGGTTGAAAGAGAAAAAAACTAGAAGCAGTTTGCTGAAATTATTGATGCGATTCATAATCATATTTAATATAACTCTTATTTTCCCCTTTTGAATGTAAAATACATCGAAAGTAAAATTTTATGTAATAGAATACTTAAATCATATTTCAATCAAAATAATTTTCTTTTTATCAAGAACACACAATTAATGCTTTCAGAAGAAATTTTTTCACTTTTAAATACTCCTAATTTCTAATTTCTCTGATAAACCAAAAATATGCGATCCAATATTTTTCAAACAAAATTGCTTTGTTATTTTTGAGCTTAAAGGCTGTACCAGCGATTCTCAACCTGTGTTGCGCGCCCCTCCTAGGGGGGCACGAGCACACTGGAGGGGTGGCGAGAGAATATCAAAGAGAAAATATTATTTAAACAATTTATTTACTGACTGAAAGGAAATCATACATACACATAGAAAACAAAATACATTTCGACATATTTAACAAAAAAATTAAAACAACTTACTAAATCAAAATTACTTAATCAAAACATACTAAATAAAAAACAAATTTAATAATTATTAGTGACTTCCTTGGGCCTGTCTTGCAGAGCAAAGTTTTGTGAAGGAAGGCTTAGTATTAGAAATAGACACTCTCAGTTCTGTTTCTATATTTAGCCGAGATATATATTTCGTCTTCAAAGGCAGCAGAAAATCCAGTTTCACAAAGGTAGGATGTTGAAAATGTCATAGAATGCGAAATGCCTTTGTTTTTAGGGCAAAAAAATCATACTCTACTCCTGCCCAAAATTCAAATAGTGATTTATTACTAAATTGTCTTTTGGTTTCGCCACTTGTGAAGTCTATGAATTTTTCTTCCTCATCAATTGAGAGGTTATCGGGAGACTTATGGAATGGATCCATAATCCACTCGTAACATGCTATCAGTTTATCGTCAGCAAGAAAATACTTTTTAAAATTCTTTTCCAACATGTCTAAATGATTTTGAATGGTTGCAAAAACAACTTTTACATGTTCTTCAGCCTTGTAAGTTTTAGTACAATCATTCACATTTGCAAACATTGTTAGGTTTTTTAGCTTTAAATTTTGCTCCACAATTCCAATTTTCTACAAAAGCATTAACTTTATCACTCTTATCCAATATATGTGTATTTGCTCCTTGGAGTTGAAGATTCAAATTATTTAATTTCTCGAATATGTCTACCAAGTAGCTCAATTTGATCACAAATAAACCATCGCGAAAATTTTCGGCTTCCGGTCTGTTTTCTTCTTCTAGGAAAATAGCGATTTCTTCACTTAATTCATAAACATGTTGCACAAATTTCCCACGATATAACCCTCTTTCCTCGTAATAAAATAGTAACGCTGAATGTACTGAACCCATGTCTTTACAAAGTGCTGATAAGATTCCCGATTTCAGGGATTTCCTTTTTATATAATTTACTACCGTTACAACCGTATTTAACACCATATTCAGACCAGGACTCGTTTCTTTCGAAGCCAAAGCTTCTCTGTGGATCATGAAATGTGTCCAGACACACTGAGGCGATTTTTGTTTTATAAGTGTTTGTATACCTTGGAATCTTCCGGACAGTGAGCGAGCACCATCGGTACATATTCTGGAGCAAATTTTTCCATTCTATGTTTGCCTCGTTCATAAAATCATTTAAAATAGCAAATAATGCGAGCGCTGTTGTTTGGAGTTCTATTGGTTTGCAGAAAAGTAGTTCTTCTACTACTGACATATTATCGCAAAATTGAACATAAGCAATTAAATGAGCATCTTTATTACTATCTGTTGCTTCATCAAGCTGTATTGAAATCAATTTTTCACGAGAAAAGCTGACACTGTACATCTTCAGCTATATCACCAATTCGACGAGCAACAGTATCATTTGAAAGAGGTATGAACTGCAATTGTTTTGAAAAATTATCTCCAAACATAGTTTCTACAATCTCAATTGCTGCTGGCAAAATAAGCTCTTCGCCAATGGTGTGAAGTTTTTTGCATCTGGCTATTTTATATGAAACTTTGTAAGATGCAAATAAAGCTTTTTTATTCACAGACAAAGTTTCCTTAAAAATTTATTTTTGCTTTTTATATGATTTTAATTTTAATTCGAAGAGTTCTCTGGATTTGTTGACGTACTCACTATGAAGCGTTTCCAATTGTCGTTTAAGTTTATTGGGTTTCATGCTGTGTGCGGCCAATATTTTTGAGAAAAGGATACACAGGAGCCTTTCTTGTTCATTTACTTAAGTACTGGTAAACCCAAAATATAGGTATTCTTGAGAATATTTTCTTGATTTTATTTTCGGAACCACGCTCGTCTGTGTATTTGCTGATGCTTGACTATCGTCTAATGCTCGCTTACTTCCGCTTAAAAATTTATCCATGAGTGCATAAATCCGCTGCCGTGAATATTTATTATGGGGAATTGCAATTAACACGAAAAAATTTATAACATACACATTCAAGATAGATTCGATAGCGATAGTAGGATCGACTCGAATGAATCTGGCTGGAATTGAAACAAGTGTTGTCGAACATTTTCTTTCTTCCTATGAGAAAACATTTGCTCTGCGCATGCTCGAGACGGCATCGGTCGTGTTCACCGAGAGCTTGGCAAAATGCCAGATGTGGTTTCTCACCAACGTTGGCTCGCTTTTACTCTTGTTTTGGCAGTTAGTTAAAAATAATTAAAAAAACAGAATCCAAAATACTCAATATACATTATTGTTGTATATATTTGACTGTAAGCGGGGGCGCAATGAAAATTATGATTGAAAACTGGGCCGCGAATACTGAAAGGTTGAGAAACGCTTGGCTATAATTAAAATTGTTCTTGATTTCTTAAACTTTGCAATGAAGAACTCACATAATTTTACCAGATCAAAATAGAACTCTACTTGAAGAGTTTTTGAGCAGAACCAAGTATTTTTTATAAATAAAGTTTTTAAATAGAAACTAAAACTTATATTTAAATACATATCTAATAATATTAAACAATTTAAAAAAATATTTGTGTTTACTACATAAGAGAACCCCGTCTAATAATTGTTTAGTCGTAAACCTCAAGATGCAACTCTTCAGTATTTAGGCAGATTACAAATACAAAACTAAAAAATAGAAAAAAATCAATTGAATCACTCTAACTACTTATTTAACCAAATCTAAAAGGATACTTATTTTGATATATTCCAATATACCGCACCAGATATACAAAAGTGCAGTAAATACTTCAAAAATACCATACAAAGAACAGAAATATCTGCTATTTCCTAATAGATAAAACAAATTAAGAAATGTTAGCTTTGACAAAGAAGGTTGATGTACATATAAATCTATAGATATGGTTTACTTTAACACTTGTAGTATTTCTTAGAATAAAAAAACACTTGTGTGTTATGTAAACCATGTCTTTATGTCGTTCTTTCATGTTTATAAAATGGCCTCTTTGATGTTTGAAATAAGAATATCAATTTACAATCCAAAAGTTTTAAATATACTTATTTATAGATTATGATTTACACATTATTTACAAAATGTGTATACTGAAAAAAGGCCTGTTTTTTTATTTATGTAATTACTCTTTTAAAATTGTGTAAGCCACTGCAGTAAGCTATTCAATACGACGCCCCCTTTCAGAGTTAAAATTTCTTTCAATACAAGCTCCTTTTGATTAAAATTACGACTTTTGGTTACGAAATGTAACTGTAGCGCGTGCATATTTAAATAACTACCCATGACAAATATTTTCAAATTTGCAAATAAATCGTTTCAATTTGATAATATTCTTTATTAAGCATTATAATTACCCCAAAAACTATCATAGATTTAAATATCTAATCACTTTGTATAATGATTTGTTTATTGATTCACCTTTTTATTACAATCTTTTTAATACGTGCACTACAGTCAATGCACTTCTGTAACGGATTTCTACAAACGTAAATTTTGATAGATGCATTGTTCATTAGGAATGACTCCGATTTTTTGTAGGCTAAATTTAACCTCGTTGCATACTCTTCTGTTTCAAAATCAGTTTTTATGCAATAATTTTGAGAAGATCAATTACTTTGTCGTATATTGTCTGCGTAATAGGAGAGAGAGAGAGAGAGAGAGAGAGAGAGAACGTACTCACCTTTTTTAATAAATACTCACATAGTCCTTATATTATATCAAGTTAAATATAAGTTGTATTGTTGAGTGATACAGTACCCTGTTAGAAATTTTGTTCCACCTTGTACCAAAAATTGGTTCCCATTTAGCTGCAACCAACATTTGGTGCTTAGTTTCACGATTTAAGGTCCGAGGTAGCACCGTTATATCTTGAAACTAAGCACCAAATGTTGGTTGCAGCTAAATGGGAACCAATTGTTGGTGCAAGGTAGAGCAAAATTTTTATTAGTGTAGTTTACATTTTATTTATTTCTTATTTTTCAATCGGAATATACAATTTAAATTTGAAGTGAAAAAATATTTGAAGTGCTTTTTTATATTTGAAGTTATTACTTCAAGCATGCTCCCTCAAAATCCTTAACAATTCATTTAATAAATTCTTCCATCTACTGTAATAAAGTTATTTTGTTGGAATAATTATTTATAAAAGTATGCTCACTATAATGATAAAACCTATGTACCAACATAAAAGTGAAATAATTTCCAGTTATATCAAAGTATATCTAATGTTTACACTAAAAACTTAGACTTAACCAACAGTTTTAATTTAAACTTCTTGAAATTAATAAGTATTGCATACTTACACTAACGATTCTCCCAACTTGTTTTAGACAACAAAGTGTTAAATTGCTTAAGTATTCAGTCTAATATTTATCACGTAGAGCCTAATCCCGAAGTTTGTATTCGCTGAGAACAAAGATAAAGTGCAGGGCGTTGGCGAACAGCAGAAAGCCGTAATCACAGACCAGGTGTTACTAGTCTCAAGTGATGTCTTGATAGAACTTTAATGTACCAAAGGTGTTGTGATAAATGCTTACTTAGTCTCTTGTAATCGCTTTTTCTTAAATACGTAATTACGGAAAGTTGGGAGATACTTACTGATGAAGATAGCAATAGAGAAGTAATGCTAGACTTATGCTATCAATAAACTTCCGAAAAGTAGGCTTGAAACAGATTATCATTGTACTGCATATACTGCGTTGTTTTAAATACTTGGATTTGTATTTTTTATTATATAAATTTAAACATCAGCTTTGTTCGAAACTTTTCTTATTAATTGTTGATTAACTATGCAACCCTCATAGCTGGACAAATTGGTTGAACTAATATCTAAATTAATAAGTTTTTAATATGCAATTCATAAAAAACATTCATTGTATTATATATAAACTGTTATTGGTGAATATGAGTAAATATAAAAGTTTACACAAGTTTTTAAATGTATTAATGTTTCTATTAAGACCAACAAAGGTAATTATTACTTTAAATTGATTTTACAACAATAAAATTAAACATATTTCTGTTTATTCAAATATGTTCACTTATTTGCTTAATTAAATAGAAAATTTAATATTTGAACAAGACAATATACCAGTTGAACATACAAAATTATTTTTCATATTGTAGTGTACCCCATTTTTCTAAGAAACGTTTAAACTTGAATAAAATTATGTCTTAAAATTTCTATACTTCCATCTTTATAATACCAGTGCAATACTATAATCTCTATTATTTTTTAATTATCGTATTACAATATGTTAAACAAAAAACACATTTCCGAGAAAATAAGATATTCTCTTTAACAATGAAAAAATTATACAGTGCGATTTTCTGATATACTTTAGAGAAGTACATATAAACATGTAAAGCAATCTCATACAACATTCAATACATTTTTGAATATAGATTCTGCTATAGTGCACATTACACTTCGAGACTAAGATCCAAATTGCCCATTTAAATTGCCATCGGGACAAGTTGTCCCAGTTAAATCCTTAAAGGTGGATGCATTTAAATAAATTCAAAATATAAATTTCCCTTCGAAACAAAAATCAAAACAATTCCAGGTATACTTCCTGCATTAATAAAATATGATTGATTCCCCGCCTCTTGTTCGTTGTGCTCTTTTTTTATTAGGAAAAGAGTATAGTTCCGCTGTTATCTTGAAAGTACTGCAGGCGACATTTTCTGTATTTGAGTCATTTCCGCGGAATGGGGAGGTAAAAATGCCTCAATGATGAATAGTATTCGGAATTTGTATTCAGCAACGAATTCATTCCTATATATCATTTATGTATTAGAGGAAAGGATTTAGAAAATTCTCGAAACTACGATGACATATGGAGAAGATATTTTTCTCCTAATAATGCAGGGATATTTTTTTCCATCGAACCCACAAATATGGTTTGGAGAAAATTTATCTTTAACGGAAGGATGCTGCATAAGAGATTACTGCTTTCAACGATAGTAAAAACTGATGATTTCGATTTATGTTAAGGTATATTTGGTTCACAAAAAAGAATCAAAAGTAGTATATCCCTTATTATTTTATATATTGATGTATAATCAAAATAATATTAGAGAATTACTGAATATATTCTATTCTATATTTTCTAAGAAAATATGTTCAATGATATTTACAGCAATTTTTAATCTTTTTGTGAATGTATAAAATGAAATGGTATAGGATGTTTTGGATATAACTTAATTTATTAAATTAAGTGATTTTGAATAATTAGGTCAAAAGTATTAAAGTTAAGTTTAGTAAAGTAGAAAAATTAAAAATCTCTATGAACTATATTTATTAAAGATATAATAAATAATACATAATTCTAATATTGAAAATAAATTCTTTCTTGTGATTATGGAACATATTCACGCTTGTAAAGTAGTGCCCTTTGATTTAAAGTGATATGAATCTATATATGTGCACTGAAACTGCTCTATTGAAAAGGAAATATACCTTAATTGTATAATCCTGAAAAAGACCTGTTATTTACTTATGCCAAGTTTAGAAAAAGAGAGTCAAGATAAAATAGTAAATATATCCAAACATACATTGTAATCTAAACATAAATTTTAAGTTTCCAGACAAAAGGTTATATCGATTTATTGTAACTCTTTATCTTTAATTTTTTTTATTTTCTAAGTAATTTAATGAACACAGTGGTAAAATTAATCGACACATATTTTTATTTTTGCACTACAACGCGTTACTTATTTAAATAATATTATTGGTATTTACCAAAAGACTGCTTTATATATAGTGATTCTATTTTAAATGATGACATAAAATTTCTGAGACTGCAATAATTTCAATGATTTTTTTTTATATGAAACTCTATGTTAAAAAAAAAATTCCTTGATAATCAAATAAAAATAATCTTTTGAGATACATAATCATTTAGAAATCATATAATGTAACTCTAATTGTAAACTTAATGAATTTGAATAAGGTGGTGTTGATTAGAAAATAAACTCCCTAATGGTTGTGAAAAGCAACGCTTTCATTACAATTAAAATTTTAATTTACCTTCCACATATGCTGTTTCATTTTAAGTACGAGCACATATCTAACACTTTACGAAAATTTATGTTAAAAACTAATTACTATAATTTTTAAACACACAACTCAGTCTACAATTTACTCAGCTAAATTTTAAATTACTCTAAAAACAAACGCATTATCTTTGCAAACATTAATTTTAATTTCAAAATGAAAAAAAAAAAAAAAAAAAAAAAAAAAAAAAATGGTTGTGGCCCATTAATACATACAAGAGAGAAATGAAATGGAATTCTCAAATTATAATTAAAAATATACATAAACATTGCAATAATTAGTATGAGAATTAGAAATCTCTCTTCTTGGAGAGAAAATATATATAAGGAAACTAAAATAAAAAATTAAAAAAAAAAAAAAAATCATTAGAACAAATGTTACCTTTTGCATCTGAATAGTGGTATTGCGTGTGTAGTTCTCATTCGTCCAGCCGGTTGTCTCTTTTTTCATTTTTTTTTTCACAAAAAAGAGAACCTTTTACCGCAGAAATTGATCCTTTAACAGTCTTTTAGCGACGTGATGCGAATAATTACTCGCTAAGAGTGACGTCAGAGAGAGATAACAAAGTAGAGAGCGTGTTCTCACAGGAAACTGTCACTGTGCTCTTAACAAAGTGGCTAATGTGAACTGACTGGCTTTGCATTATATGGCTCTTTACACTGCATTTTTAACTCCATGACTAGTTTTTTTGTGTGTGTATGTACTTAGGTTAAGGTGAAATGTATCTTTTATTTCGAATAGCGGGTAATTTGCTGGCGGAAATGCTGAGAATAAATAATTACAATGGATGTTTTAATACTCTTAAACACATACATTAGTGTACTTTTGATTTTGTATACTTAGACTTTCAAGGTATGATTAAATTTCGACTTTAGGAGAAAAAGCTTAAGTTTTAAAACTAGCATACGTAAAAATTATACTTACAATATAAGTATCATATTATTAAATAAAATGTTTCTTAGAAATAATATATATTAGAAAATAATTTTACTTGATTATAAATTAATAAGTTAAGTTAATTAATTAGTTTACTTATCAACCTTTTCGTCAAATTTGTTATTGTTGTGATATGCAATGTAGCAAGGTTTCTACATTGAGCTATTTAATGTTGACAAATAAATCTCGTATTAAAGTGTGCACAGTTACTGTAAATAAAGCATTCGTCTCACCTTCTAAAAATAATAGATTAGTGTCTAGACAATATTGATTTAGTGTTAGAGAGAATTCCTCACATTCCTCCATTGATTAAAATCTCAGGTAACTATACAGTCCAGTTATAAATTTAAAACATAATTACATAGCATACATTTATAAATTCGTGTAATGTAAGTTATAGGAGACTAGAAAAATTAACTTAATAATGAAAACTTATAAGGGATAAGGTTTGAAGGTGCTTGAATGTCTACCTTAACTTCTTTTTTTATGAATTTATGTGAGGTTATTTTACAAAAGAAAATGTTATGCGATTGAGTCAAATGGAGTTTGTTTTAATTTAAAACATTTCTTTAAAAAACTATTTTCGAAATAATTGATAAAAACGGCATGTATATTCCTGCATTTTATTTTATAGCATTTGAAGGAAGTAATTATTTACTGTAAAAAAAGATGTTAAATTATAATTTCATTCGGTATACCACTTAATACTAACTACTCATACAAATCTATAATTAATATACTACTGGGAAAGGATAGATTTGCATAACATTTTACGATTTTTGTACTTGTGTCATCTTTATCCAGGTGTACTCAAGTTCCTCATAATTAAAGAGATAATATATGATACCTCGCGGCCTAAATCAATATTGTCCAGACAATATCTCATTTATTTGTAGATTTTCTGGTGGCGTTTATATAATAATTACATCTGCTTCTATTTACAAGAAGTGGTTATTTAGAAATTTTCTAAATTGATGTTGAAGTAGTACATATTCTTTCATATCACGTTTCATAAAATAATCATTGTGAGACACATTAATTTGAGCAGTCATATAACTCAGTGCATTGAACTGGCAAAAGAGTAATTTCCTCTAATGTTTCCCACATAATAGTTTGTTTATTAATTATGATTCTGCTTGGATATTTGTCTATAAGGATTAAATATTGAAGTTTATATAATAAATATAGCAAATTTGTCCTCGTCATTTGATTGCATTTGTTGATTTTTGTATAAGGATGAAATAATAACTTATGTATATTATATGTAGTGTTTTCATTGAAAGAAAGAACGAGGATTTGTTGCATAACTTATTTTTTCTGAAGATTAAATGCATATGTATTACATAATTTTTCATATAATTTAAATCATGAATATTTATTTCATGTTATTGAGAGTTTTATTTTATGTTAAGCGTGTGTTTAAAGAAGAACATTGTCAATTGATATTGTTACATTTATATACATTTATGATATTTTTATTAATTAATTTATGTAGAGACAATGCAATTAAAACAGCATTGAATAATATTAACATAATTTATATAGTTACATTCAAAGAACTGATTCTTAAATTATATTTGTAAAAAAAATAAAAAAATATTTCATATAGTTGCACCTAATTTTCTCGTCAGTAAATATTTATAACAAAAATTCAGGGTTCACATTATTTATCATACTTGGATTTAAAGATTATACATATTTACTTAGAATATTATTACTTTTAAATACTTCTTCTTATTTTTAATTTTTCAAAAATTAAATATAGAATGATATGAAATATGAATGTTGCTGTTACAATGAATTAAATATGAACTCTATGAAAAAAACTTAGTAATTTCAAATAGCTTGTATCTTAATTTCAATAATATTTAATAAATTTTGTCCTTACAGAAGTAACTGTATACTAAATGAAGCATTGGATGCTTAGGTTTTATTTATTGAAGCAAATTGTAATGTTATTTAGTCATTAATTGGTTTAAAGTTATATAAAAGTATAATTAAGCATTGAGAGAAAATATCTTCGGTTTTAGTATTATTTTAATAAGTAAATGCTTTAAGAATAGATATCGCATATGAAATGTACTTAGTTAAATAGTTATAATTTATTAGAATTCAAAAAGTGTTAATGGGGAAATTTAAAAGAAAATAGTGATATTTGGAATTAGTTCTAACTAGAAGATTTTTTTTAAATAGTAAGAAAACATACCTTTTTACTATTTGAAATGTTTTGAATTAAAAAAAAAAAAAATGTGGAGTAGAATGCTTTTTCTTATAACTATCACTATATACAGAGTGATTAAAAAGTAATAATATTTTTTAAAATATTTATAAAAATAAGGCCATGCAATTTTCCTAGAAGTGCTCAGAAAGAAAACAGCTTTCTTACACAACTTAAAAAATAGGAGATTTTTTAATTAAAAAATGTTGAATTTCAACAAAATATTTATCAATGGCAAAGGAATTTTTTATTTAAATAATATTGTGCAGTTGCTCACTAATAGATACAGCGCTATCAGTTATTGCATTTTTGAGGGAATTATGAAAAAAAAAAAAAAAAAAAAAAAAAAATCCATTGTCTTATTCTCTAATATTCTTAATTTATTAATGGACTGTAATGTATTTGATTCTATAACTATTTGGTCTTGAAGTGGAACCTTAAAATGTTTACATAAAAATTATGTGTCTAGATTAAAATTAGCAAAGTGTTTTTAGATTTAGATCAATTTATTTTTAAACTTAGTCGGACTCGCCCGATATTCGATAATGGATGAAACATACTTTAAAACCCCAAATAAATATCTGAGAGGGATCAGTACATTTCAATAAGTTTTAGTTCACAGATATTTTAACTAAGATATGTGTTTTCAATTTAGTTTTTAACTCCATTAATATGGGAAATTGGATAGCTTATCAATTTTTAAAATTTTTACTACAGCCCCTAATCCTAACTAAAAATCAAGTATTACATTATAAGTGAAGGCTTTTTTTGTTGAATTTTACCTCTACCATGGTTTCCTTTGTAACTTGGTGAAGGGTCCTATTCAACAAATGAAAAATATAATATTGTTTAATTACACACGTACAACTTATTGTATTGTATATGAAAAGAATACAGCAAAACCAAAAATACAAAATGTTTAATTGCAGAACATTGAATTGATTATAAAGTTGTTCTATCCATTTATAATCATATATGACATTTTATAATTCAGTATTTTGCAGTAAGTGTACAGAAATTCTCATAAAAGTTCTGGCTTAAGAGTTTTTCTCCTATCTTTAGCTGAAGGATTTTTGTTTTAATATAATCCTTTCAAGGCATGTTACATGATCCCTTTTACTTGAAGGACATTTCCAAGAATATTCTTTTATTTGAAGGAATTTTACTTTACTTTTCCTACAAACAGGAGTTTTTGTCTTCTTTTCTGCGAATTCTACAAGTAAAAAGTTTTCTTTTTTGCAAAGTCAATATATTGTTCAAACCTCTGAAATCAAAACTTTTTCAATATCTGCTCATTCAGATTCGTCTTGTAAGGAAACTTATCGACGATCACATTTTAGCAAGTTATAAAATAATAAAAATTTGCAGGCTTGCACTAAATTTTATTTTTGTGCTAGTTATCTTAGATTTAGTTTTCTTAAGATATAATGATATATTCATTTCCATTCTTATAGAAATTATCATTTAAGGGGGTATTCTAGTTTAGAAATTCGAAAAAAATCGATTTTTTGTGTGCATATTTTCATAGTATAACCCTTCAAGAAAATGTCCCTAAAAGGATTTTTCGAAATTCGAATTATTTTCGGAGTTACAGCTCATTTTGTGACGCGCCGACAAAACCGTTTCGCAGCCGGGTCGCGCGAGCAAACAATAGACGATCGGCTAACTCTGGCACTCTGGCCGCCAAGGTCTTTTGTACTCGATATATTTTCTTCACTCGATGTATATTTCTCAAAATTCACTACTCGGGAACTGGGTGATCGTTTTAACCAATTTAGTTCAAATATATTTATACTAAGTGCTCAGTTAAGTTCAGTTTTGTTTCGACTATCTCGCTGTACAAACGTAAGTATTCTGAAATCAGTGACGTGAAAAAAAATATTTTTAGTGTAAAATTTAATTAATAACAAGTGAGTATAAAACGTCAGTAAACGACTCCGACTGCGCGCTATTAGTCCTCAAACTTTAAACTCGTTTTTCTCGTAACTACTTTTCTGGAAACGGTGTGCATGATATCTTTAATTCTACTCAATCGATTCACTTGAAATTTTACACAGAGCTTCTTTATACATTATAGTATCGCACTACGAAGTTTTTTTTTTTTTTTTTTTTTTTTTAATTTTTTTTGTATTTTTAAAAAATTCCGAACGACAAAAAAACAGGGAAAATACGAAACTTTTTTTTCAAACCACCGCCATTTTGTGAAAAAAAAATTTCTTTTTCAAAAACGTTTCGTAGTGCGATAACTACACCCTTCCTCTTTACGAATTATTCATGGATTTCCATTTCAAGTCATGGGAAGGATTTATATCCTGCACACCAGGACAAGCCATTTTTCCATCAGTCCCCACTTCGCCGACCTGCAGTTTTTTGAAATTTAATTTTTTTTTTCTTATATTATTAATGTTTTGTATTCTTAAAATATCAATAAAAAGCTTATAAAAAATGTATAGTAAAAATAATTTTTTTTTTTTATCGCGTCCGAAAAAATACCTAAAATTCGGGCTTCTAAACCAGAATACCCCCTTAATAGTTTTTTGCATAGGCTTAGCCTTATTTAGGTTTTACAAAGGGACATTGTACCCTTTGTTTTGACCAA
This sequence comes from Linyphia triangularis, assembly GCA_963978545.1. NCBI lineage: Eukaryota > Metazoa > Arthropoda > Arachnida > Araneae > Linyphiidae > Linyphia > Linyphia triangularis. Next base: position 22,110,951 of record OZ021732.1, on the reverse strand, counting down.
AAATTATAAAAATATAGTTTTTCTATTTTTTCCAAGTTTATAATCTTTGAAACCTTCTCCTTAGTCTGGCAAGTGTTTCAGATGATAGATATTTTTACGAAGAATTTTGCATTGCTGCAATAGCTCCTTCGATTTTTGGAATATTGCCTTCGTTTTTGTTTGGAATTCTCACCTTACTCAAAATAATGATAAAACTTTAGCAAATATGAATGAAATGACATGATATTTTTTTCTGTATTATTATAAAGATCTATTTGACAAAATAGACATGGATTTTTAAATAAAATATAAACTTTTTTTACGAATTTAATGTTTTTCTCAAAAACTATTTTACTTATTCAAAATCCGATGCCTAAATTTAAGAGTATATTACTATGAAATTTTTTTTAAAAACATGCAAAATATTGAAAATGAAAAAAAAAAGAAGATTGAATTTGAATTGTTATGATTTTTTTTTTTTTTTTAATTTCAAAATTTTGAATATTTAGAGCAATATGTGAACGTTTTTTTAAATAAATTGAGTTATTACTTAGTAATACTTGCAAACATGTACAAGTTATAATTTTAAATGATTAAATAAAAAAAGTTTTAAGGGTGATAAGTTCCTTTAAAAAATCAAAGAAGTGCTATTGAAATATACCATTTAGTAGGTTAAGGATATCCCTATATAAAGTTAAGCTACATTTAGGAAAGTATGAAATAGTGGTTTGGCCTTCATTACTAGGTTTGTTAAAGGAAATGACAGCAATACTTTGTCGAAAAGTGCATAAGTAAGAAATCAACAGGATCCTTCAATCCCCTCAGATAATTTTTCACAACATTAATGTCCAATGATGATGAAATCTAACTTCTGAAAATTATTGAAATCTGTTTTTAAAATGTATTCACACAAAATACTTTTAAACTAGTTACATGAAAAAGAAAAACATTTCTCAATATAATTCCTATTAGAAAAATTCTAAATTGAAGGAGAAAATCAGTAAATTAGTTTTTATTTTTTAAGTCACAAAACAAAATTCATTGCCTAGAAAATCACTTATGATGAAATATGCAAGGATACCTATTGCCAGAATTAGTTTACATCCCTATCTTCTGCAATAATTATTAAGCTAAATGGAATGATGTCCTTCTTATTTTATCTAACACCGTAATTTATAAAGTACAATTTTAATCAATTGTTTAAGAATATTCAATAATGGATTTCTAATTATTATTTATCCATTCATCCTACAACTTTACGTACAATTTTAATCAATGGTTTAAGAATATTTAATAATGGGTTTCTAATTATCGATCATCCTTATTTGTTCATAACAGTTAGGATGATACAGAATTAGAATTTAGATATTCCCCCATTTTTTAATTTTTAATTAAACTAATTGTTGATATCAATTAGTTTGTAATTGGGATTCAGAAAAAAATTATTTAATATAATTATATTAATTTTATACTGTCGCTTTCATATACTATTCTAAGTAAGAAATCAAATTATAAAAATCCTTTCAATCCCCAATCAACACATACATATGAATAAATGTGTAAGCATTTGTATGCGTTGTCTATTAATATTAGCACTTACACATAATATCAATTTATGTTACCACTTACAATGTATTTTGCCAATTTACATAAGAACTTAAATGTATTTCTACTCACAAATACTTTTTTTTTTTTTTTAAATGTGGAAACATCTATACATGGTTTTGATACATGTTTCGATCCCTTTAAACAGGCCAACTCTTCCTTCATTACTTTATAACTGAAAATTATTCTAATTATTACTATGTGGAATAAAATCTTAAGATTCTAATTATGTTACGTTTTTTTAAACAGTGAAACAGTTCGCAGAAAATTGTAGGAATAATAATGAATCAAAAACATTTTAAAAGCAAACTTATAATAAAAGTTGTGTTATTACATAGTGCATGTTTTTATTCAATATATCTTTAACAAAATATACTGTAATTGCAATGCCATTTTATTTTTACAAATGCTAATTTGAAGTTTTCTATTATAGGTATTCAAGGAATGCGCATAGGTAAGTTAGTTTTATTTTAATTATATCGTACGTATGCATCTATATTAGATATCACAAAAAGGTTGAAAACTGGACTTTATTTTTGTTGCTAGTCACGATAAACATCTCAGTGGAAATTTAAAAATGTTTTAATTTCAGTACAGAATCATTAAAAAAAAAATTCATGCATACATAATTTTTAAAATCACAGAATTTTTAAATTTTATGCTTCCCTTGAAAGGGATAAAGGTTAATTATAAAAAGTTGTCTTCAATTAAATCAAATTGCATTATTTAAAACCTTACCTTTTAAATTAACGGAAGTACAACGAGATAAAAACGCGACTAAATCCACTTTAAAAGAGGTTTGTGACAAGAGAAATTGGAGAAGAGAACAATGTTATTTAGTTTTAAGATCTGGGCTAATGTAAGAATTGCAAACTATTCGCATGCAAGCGTAAACTTTAGGCGAAACCTAGTATGCATTTTATTTCGAAAAATATTTTATTTATATGTTTAAAAATATTGTGTCAGAGTAAATTTTAAAACATCTCTATCACAAACACGTTGATTTCTATTCAATTTAGAAATCATTAAAAGTCGATTAAAAAAAAAAAAAAAAATCCTTACGTTATTTGAACTTGACATTTTTTTCTGTACAAGAACTGCTTGAAAAAATAATATTCTGTATTTTTAAAATAAATTACCCATGAAAATCTTATTTCTTTTATGATCCCTTACTTAATTTTGAAAATTTTTGCAATTTACTTTGATGTTTTATCTCTAAAAGAATTAAAAATAAATCTTCGTAACAACCTTTCAGAACACCCTGTATGTTTTTTTTTGACTCACAGAAAAAAAAAAGCTTGAAACTGAAAAACAATTACAACGCGTTATCGTGTTATTTTTCACTCAATGAGCGTTTTGTGTTTCTATCGAACATAAAAAAGGTACAAACTAAAGTGCGTTAACTCAAACAATTTTAAAGGGCTAAAGAAAGAAGTTTGATGTTTATTTATTAAGGCAAGAATGAAGTGTTTTATGACAGTAGATACAATGCCACTAGGGATAATTTGCGGAATTTATCAATAATTTCCGATAAACTATTAGACTATTAGAGATAGGAAAATTAACTAAATAAATAAACAAGCGTCAAATATAATCGATTTCATATGAAATAACGTATTACGTGTAAAATTAGCCTAATTAAAAGCCCCGAAAATATCCATGCATGAAAAACACACATTTTCATTAAAAAAAGAGGTCTAAGGTTGCTTTGTATGATTAAATGTGTATTAAAGTTTAATTTGATTGTCTTAGTAAAATTAATTTTGTCTTGTTCACTTGTGTGATTTTGTAAGTAAATGTACATTTTACTGGTTTATCAGCTTTAAAATGTACTTTTACTAAAACCTTTAATTAAAACACTTACAAGGAGACCTTACGGTCTCGGAAATTCAGATCGGGATGAAATTCGGCAGATTGATAGTATACCTTAAGGGTATCCACACTGTAAAGCAATAAAGCGCACTAGCCAGAAGATTCCGGGAAAACTGGCTCTAAAGTATTATGAGCAGCTTATATACTAGTAGAGACTTTTACTCTGCAACTGCCCAGTGGCTAAGTGGTCAGCGTGCTGGGTTCCTGTACGGGCGATCCGGGATCGATACCTCGTGAGGCATTTTTTTTTTTTTTTTCAATTTATAAAGTGACTGTTACAGCTAATTAAAATTTGAATTAAAGATAATACTTTATTTTTAAATAAGTAATGTATTTTTAATAGAGAAAATAGAGATAAATTAAATAGATATAAATTAAAATTCTAATTACCATGGCAACAAAATTAGGGTAGGACTTAATATATCTATGGATTTTGACGTATAGTTTTTATTTGTCAATTATTTATTTATATACATACACCAGAATGACACTTATCATAAAAACATGGAAAACAAAAACTGTTTTGATATCTTGCACAATTTATAAAGGAAGATTGTTTACAGGAACAACCTTTTTTTTAAAAGATTCATTGGAAAACATACTTCATTAACATTCATGAAAATATATCTTTCGACAGAAAACTTGGAAGCATACCAGGCATATCGAATCATTTTATTAAAAACTGATGATGGACTATTGATTGTATTTTTATGTAGTCTTCACGGGTATTTATTTCTCTATTATTTTCAACCAGATACGCTCAATTTTGCAAACGCTTCAGTAGATTCTTTACCTATCTATAAAAATAGACTTCGCAAAGTGCCGTTAGGGTTTTGAAAATTTCTGACTACCTGCTTGTGTACAATAGGACAACATTCTTACCCTTCCATATAGAAACTGGTTCTTCATGTTTTTTGGGAAAATCATTTACTTCTCTACATCTTATAATATCTCAAAATTTATAATCACTTGTTTGTGCAAATAGTAAATAGAGTTTTAATGTACCTTCATTAAAAATACACTACTTACGTATTTAAAAATAAAGTATTATCTTTAATTCAAATTTCAATTAGCTGGAACAGTCACTTTATAAATTGAAAAAAAAAAAAAAAATTACCTCACGAGGTATTGAACGCGGATCACCCGTACGGGAACCCAGCACCCTGACCACTTAGACACCGGGCAGTTGCAGAGTAAAAATCTCTACTAGTATATAAGCTGCGCGTAATACTTTAGAGCCTATTTTCTCGGAATCTTCTGGCTAGTGCGCTTTATTACTTTACTGTGTGGATATCCTTAAAGTATACTATCAATCTGCCAAGTTTCATCCCGATCTGAATTTCCGAGACCGTAAGGTCTCCTTGTTAGCTAGTGTACTTTCCCATCATTACATTATTATCATGTGATTAATGACGTATTTAAGACGAGAATATTCATAAGAACTATTTTACTTATCCTACAAAGAATTGCATGCTATTAATTTTACTCATAATGGCAATGTAAAGTATCAAGTTGAATTGTTAATTTGGTATTTTAAACTTTGGTAAATTAAGAGAAGTATATAGATACGAAATATTTTATTTACACATAAACAAATAGTGATTTTTTTTATATGTGATAAAAAATTATGAATCTAATTTTATAACTTTATTAATTTAATTTTAAAGTAAAGTTTATTCAAACCATATGTAATGTCAAAAAAGAACCATCACCACCACTTACGAATTGTAATATTAATAAAATATTTTTATATGAACAAATAAGTTGAAAATGTATTAAAGCTAATATATCACTATTTGAAGTTAATAAAATTTATTTATACTTATTATTTTAGATGTGGCACACAGTTTGACTTCGGCATCTTTAGACAGGCAATCAATGTCAATTCTAATAATAGGTATCCTCACAACTGCCTGCTTGTTTAGGTGGTATCTTCAAACAGTTTCACACTTTTACGAAAGCATTTGAATGGAAACGAATTTCATTTTCAGAAAGTTAAAAAAAAAATACGACAGTGATATTTTAATTTGTTATTGTTTTTTTTCTTTGGTTGATATTTCTCCCTATTTTTATCATTTATTCAACAGTTTGAATAAAATATGTAACTTTCATTAAATAGCTCAAATTAAATGCTAAAAGAGTTTAGTTAAAATTCATAATATTAACTTTCAAATTAAATATTAAACTTTTTTTTAAATATTGAGCAATTTGACATGATTCTGTTGAATTAATTTATTTGGTAACAGTATTTTTTATTCTCTTATAAAGTTGATCTTAAAACTGTATTGTAATTTTCACTTGATGCCATTTGTATGTAGTCTATTTATTAATTATAATTACCAAAGTAAATGTGGTTGGACTTTTAATTGCTGTTAGTTACATTCGATTTCATTTAGCTTATAGCATTTACTTGATTAGCATTTATTTATTAACTTAATAGTACATTTTTATCTTAGGTTACTATTTAATCATAATTAACTTGATTTTTTAAAATATTGAAGCAAAATCTTACACTGTAATATAGCTTTAAATAAGTGTCCAATTTTATAATACGTATTTCATTCATTGTACATATTCAAAAACTACATTTATGTACATAATTTCAAAGAACAAATGTGAAAATAAAAATATGATTTTTAATAAAGAAATGTGTGTGGTATTATTATTTCTTTCTTAACGTGTTCATCAAGTCAAATTAAGATATTTATTATATTATTTCAATAATTTCTATAATTAAAGGTAATTTAATTTCAGAAAAGTAGAAAACGAATCCCGTTTCAATTAGACTAAAAAGCAAGAGAGAATTTTCAAAAAGCATGTAACTTTTGTAACTCACGTCACCACTTGAAGTCAATTGAAAATGTAATTTATCTTACTCATTTATTTACAAGGAAAGGAAAACTCATTGAAAATTTAGAGTTTTGCTGCTCCAAATTGAGATTTTAGTGATAAAGAAAAGCATCTAATTAGCTCAAGTTTCAAAAGTTCACCAAAGAGTATTGAAATACTTGGAAACAATTAATTAAATATTCAAAACGTTACATCGATAATTTTAAAGTACATTCTCCAAGAATCGTACTTTTTCATTGGAAAGTAAACTGATTTGGTTCTACCTGTTTATTTTATTGCTATGTGAGCTTAACGATGCTTTTCAATTCCATTTATTTCCAACCCATTAGCTAAATTGTTTTCAGAATCGAATGTTTCAAAATTTTAATAATTAAAATGAAGTTTTGCACAGTTGTTGACAAATGCTTTTATTTTTCACAAAATATCTTCTCACATTTGTTAATTGTTGTCTATATTTTAAATATTCTAATTTTTTTACCCTTATAAAAATCCACATGATTTTTAAATGTGTAAGCCACTCTTAAATTGTTAAAATAAATTCTGTGTAGGTGTTGAAAATTGCTTCACCAATTCCTGAATACCATACGTCACTCTTTCAATTTACATATGTTCATTTTACAAGACGAATTGTCAAGTTTTGTTTAAAAAGTTCTGTTATTCTGTTGTTTTTAGTTTTGGTTGAATAAAAGCTATATATCGACTTGTAATATATGAATTTTAAGTTTCTAAAATATAAGTGCCAACTTATAGAATATTTTTTGTTTTCAGATTATTGTGTTATACTGAAAAAACACTTATTTAATAGTATTTAAAACATATTTGCATTTTATGGTGTTAAACTAATGTTCTTTTGTTTGAAATTAAAAATAATAGTATTTCTACCAAACATCCTAACCAATAACATTTCATGTCTTTAAAAATTAGTAATTTTTATAGAGGGTATATTTTAAGCAAATTTTACAGTCTTTTGGTCTCTAACTATACAGTCTCTACAGTCTCTTAACTATGTAATGAATGTAACAGTTTGAAAATAAACAGGACTTACTTCTTTCCTCATTAAGCTTTAATTATTGAAAAAACCTTAAATGAAGCAAGCATATGTTTTAAATGGTATATATTTGTAAAATTGAGTTTTCGAATAAAATAATACTAAAAATAAACTGTTTGGCAAAGGATTACGTGAAGCACAAATACTCATTTAGTTGATGAAACATTTTTATATTTAGCTCCGCGAAACTATGGAATTATGAATATTTATGAGCAATAACCATTTTACAGATATACTTAGTTTCGTTTTAAAATGTAAAGAATAGTGTAAAATAATGAAAAAAATTTAAGTTTTACAAAAATTTGAAGTGCACTGGATACTAATTACTGCTCTTTGGTTATAACATTAAGGATGCTAATTTTTGAAAGATACGTCTTCTCATTGTTATATACTAAACTTACTTCATTTTTTTAAACAAAGAAATCGAATTCAGTGATTAAGGATTTGTTGGGTTTTACAGAAATTTGTCCCTCACATTCGTGTATTTAAAATATATCACATTAATTAGAGTTCGGCATTTTCCATATATAATCCTCTCATTGTAGAATTTTATGATAATTCTTATGAAAATTGAGAATACATAAGAAAAGGTTAATATTATATTCTTAGTTATAGAATGTATTATATTTCAGTTTAACAGCTGATGGCATTTATTTGAGAGTAGACACATTTGATTATGTTTATTTCAAAACCTTTTTTTTTTTTTTTTTTTTTTTTTTTTCTTTCTTTTTTTGGTTGTGGTAACTTGTAGGATTTTTCAAAATACATGACATGCCACATTGAACAATCCTGACCGAGTAAAATAGCCATCTATAAAACGTTATAAAATATCAAAGCTTATAGTTTAGCCGTGTTTATCTTCTTAAAGGTAAATTGCACCCCTTGAATTTTCAAGGACTATTACGGAAGGCTTTGAACTTTCCGATATGTTTATTACATTACATACATATCATTATAAAAATGTACATAGTTACGTCTGTCAATAACCCTTGCATAAATATGTTAGAATAGTTAATTAAATAGCTTAAGCGTATAATTCATTCTCTTGATAAAACAGTGACACAATTTGCACCATAAAAATAATTTGACTTTTTTCTGATGGTAATATAATGTTTAAATATAAAATATTTGGCCATTATTAAAGCGCTTTCTAAATATAAATCACTCAATTTGATTATCAAGCAACACTTCAAATTACATTTAAAGTATGTTTGATAGTCTTTTTTTATTGCTTTGTATTTTCTTTAGTTTTTTCCATGTCAAGTAATCACGCAATGAACATATTCCAATTCTTAAATTTCAGAAAAAGTTAATACTACTACGATATTTAAGTGATTTTTTTTTTAAATAAACAGTGACTGAGATACTATCATAAGTAAAATAATTAACAACACCTTTCACTAATAAATCATATTTTGTTTATAAGTATTTCCTCTTGTGAGATTTCTATTTAATCAGATATTTTAAGCATTACGTGGTGAATTAGAACTTTACTTATGTTTCTCTTCACAATATTAATATCAATATTTATATTTGCTTCATTATTAAATAATTCAAAAAGCAATAAAACAAAAATTATAGAAGTCTAAAATGCTCAACGCATTGTTGGTTTGACAACAAATATAAAAAAATTTCATAGGTATTAGCTTAAATTGCAATAATATTTCTTTTAATTTTTTAACTAGTTACAAAACTTTTTCCTCACTTAACAAGTAGTAGAAAATTAACATAAGCCGGTAAAAAAATTACTTAATGTTATAATATTTTATTTATAACATGCAATTTATTAATTAGAATCTAATGGCACTAGCCTGTAAATCGTTTTGTAACTTAAGAAGAATTTTAATTTATATACATATAATACATCCTATAGAGTACGAACTAGACATGTAAATATATACTACTTTTTTAAAACCATAACGATTCAAAATTAAATTACAAATACATTTTTTAATTCAAGTATTTGATCCAAAATCTGATCTATATTATGAAATTAAAGTTTCATTAGACGTTATTTTGAACTGAATTTATCCCTAAACAAATCCTACACTAAGAAAAAAGTAGTTCCTCTCAAATTAAGTTTTTATTTAGTCCTAGAAATGTTTAAAAGAACGTAGTTAAAAATGAACTTAGTTAAAAAATTACTTTCAATATCCGAAAAATATGCCCTTATTTTAAAGTTAATGAATTTAAAAATAACAAATGAGTAACAAACAAAAAAGTTTATTTTCAACGAATTTCTCAATTTCCTATGCATACTGGAGAACCTTAAAAATCAAAATGTCTTTTTCACAAATGAAACAACCCATTGAAAATGTAATTTCTTTTATACACAAATTCATGGAAGAAGCGGTTCAACTCAACTTTCCAACTTCACGATAAAATGGCATTCTCCAGTAATTTTCTATCATTATCTTCAGAGAGGCAATTAGTTACCCTGTCTTGTTTAAAGGATCAAGAGGAAATTTAATTTAACCGATGATCGCGGAAGCAATTTGTTTTGCATTCAGTAAAAGATAAAGAAACTTCATCTCTCTTATTACGGAGAAGATACTCTTGATGAAAAGAAACAGAAAACCAAAAGCTACAAGGGAAAATAAGAGGAATTGATCTGATCTTGATGCAAATCTTGAGCAACCCACAGAATACGAAATGCGATTTCCTTTAGTAAGTAAAACTAGAAGTTGTTTTTAATTCAGTTAAACCTCAGGAAGTAATTGAATAAGAAAAAATAAGCAGGTTGTGTCAGAACTTACTTAATTTTTTTACCATTAAACTTTTAGTTTTATGTGGTTTTACTTTAACGTTTTATTATAATATTATTTTAGATTTCCTACTTGATTGCGTTTTATGACACAAAAGTTACTATTGAGCCATAATTTCCGAAAATTCGTGTATCCAGCTTAAAAGGTGACGGTAAACATTTTCCCTTTGTATTAAATTTTGTAAATTCATAATGATTTCTTTTCTATAAATGGTTACAAAGTATAATAATACTTTACGTGGTCACATTTTTAAAAACATTATTTTAAAAAAATCTGCAAAAGTGACGTTTCTTATTTTTAATATTTGTCAAAAAATTTTTGATGACAAACAAAAATTAAGCATTTTTATAAACAAAAATATGTAATTAAAAAACTGTCTGTACACATTTTTGTTATTTAAAAAGATTTTTTTTTTAAATTGGAAAAAGCTAATATATTCACCGGTTCACTTTAATTTTTTATATATAATCAACAAGGAGGAAAAAAAAAGGTTTCAAACTTACAAAATCTACTCCACCTGTTAGTTATGCCAAAATTTTATTCGTTTAATATAATTAGTTTAACTTAAGTATACTTTTGGTGTGTTTGAATTCAGAATAAAATTATTTTTTAAAGCAATACTTTTTTTATACATATTTCGAAATGATCATACACGAAAATGATCATCTAATGAAAGGACATAAATTGTTTTTATTTACTGTCTATCTATTATAAATGAAAATTAAAATAGCAATCGACAAAACCAGGTGGACCCAATGCATATTCATTGAAGTAAGGATTTTAAATTAAAAATAAAATATATTCGACACTTGTTTAATTTATGTCATTTCATCAAGTGATTTTTTTTCGTACCTACTCTCCAAACGTCAAAGTTTTATACAAAGTAGTTTCTAAATGCACTGGATTAAGAGATTGTAACATACCAAGTATAGGAAAGATTTCCTACTAGGATATCCTCTTCAGCGCTTTATTTTCTTTCACAAATTAATCAATGTTGTTACAATAATCAATTTGTCACAATAAATCAGTTGTACTTAAAGTACTTTCTACTATACTTAAATTTATACTCAGAATATGTCAAGAGCATGTAGGAAATAAAGATGAAGGCATTCATCTTTATTTCCTGCTTTTTTTCTGATAGCAACTCCAATTCATGAACCTATAATTAGATAATTTGTTTTTTTACTAAGAGGGTCCTGCACCTCCATAGTAGCTCATGTTAAATTCAACAACTTTGAGGGCATCTCATTTAATAACCGATTCTTCAATCATTATGAAACTTTCATAGTATAATATTAGGATACTTTTGAGAACTGTAATACAAGATTTTTGTTATTTTTTAAAAGTTAAAATAATTATGATTTTCTAAAAATATGTTTAAGAAAAATTGTAAAATTTTAGGCAATTATTATTATTATTATTATTACTTTTTAAAGTATACAACTTATCAATAATTCTTCGAGTGAAAGTACTTAAATACATTAGAAAAACATGTATAAAACATTTCAAGCATTTATGTCTTATCGATTTTAAGCTATGTGTCCCTAAATATGAAAAAACAGCATTTTGAGGAACTCGGCTTTGAAATTAAAAAAACATGCATTAAATACCTACATTTTGTTTACTTCAAAATATTATTAAAAATACTTTGAAATAAGATATAATTACAAATGTGGCATCATTTTAAGGACACGAATTTATAAATTGATAAACTCGAAAATAATAATCTGAATTTTTTTTTATGTGCCGGACCCCCTTAATATTGTGTATAGAGAGAAAAAACAACTTAAGGTTGATTGTTATTCAGATAATTGGAAAATAAATGGCTTTTACATTAAAATGTTTTGTATTTGTAATCAAAACTTCGTTGAGTGATTCAGACATCAATTATCTGTAGTTTAATATATTTCCATCTGAACAATAAAAGATAAGAGCATATATTTTTTTGAAATTTGGTGAAAAATTGTTTTGTATGGATTGTTAGGTAATAAAATTAATCCATGTAATCCTTAACGTGTGTTATAAAAATTTTGTCATACACGTGATATTCGATGTATATGACTAAGTGGGTATGATAAGAGTATGGCGGAAATTATGTTTTATGGATCTATATCATAATTATAGTTTTTTATGTTCTTGAAAAACTGATGCAATCTTTATAAGCATAAATTCATAATTTTTTTTTATCTCAACTAATTCCTTCAGTTCATTGTTAGCCAAAAAATAGTTTTAATTAAGCTTTTTACTTCATTATTCATTCTAAACAGAAATAGAAATAACAATGGCTATTTTCGTAGTAATGAGTAAACAAATTAGTAGTATTTCCATCTCGAACAATAATAATTCTACACTATTCATAGCATTTGGTTTGTTATTTTTGATTATTATTTTTTTTTCTCGTTACTGTAATTGGAAATCCATATCAATAGCCTTTCCAAGATAATTAACATTAAGATTTATAAAAATACAGAAATCCAAAATAAATTCTTTTCAAATATAAAGAAAAATCTTTACGTATTAATGATATAAAACAGCGATTAACCAGCCCAAGAATGGAAGTTTTATGTCTGGTATTTCAACTTTAAAATAGAAAGAGCATAAATGACAAATTTTTCTAACTAAAGAACTTGAATTTTAATTAAGTGGAAAACATTTTGCCAATGCTCCTCTAACGAGGAAGATTTTTCCAAGTAATTATGCTTAGAAAGCTCCAAAATAGAGGCATTTTTTAAAGAAACGCATAGCAACTTAATAGAAGAAATGTCCAACTTCTACTGGATGATAGGCGCTTGGATCGCAGCAGCGAATGTCAAGATAATAATCAGGAGCCACAGACTTGTCTGTTCAGCAAATTACTCTCGGATGCTGACAAAACTTTTCCCTTTAATGAATTTTTATTCTTTTAAGGAAGTTCGGGATGGTTTTAATTGTTTTCAAGGCGTGTTTTCGCTTTTAAGAGGAAAAACACAATAATTATTTCGATTACTTTCTGGAGAAGAGGACTTTTTAACTAGTTAGTTAATTTGGGAACCAATGAGAGACTCAGTGTGGTTCGAATAGAAGATAGTTTTCTTTGTGGATAATATTTGTTTCTTTAAAAATATTGAGTTTCCAATCATTAGCTTGATTGTTAATTTCAAATTTCGTGTCAGTTTCTTTCAGACCCAATGTCCTCTGTAATCGATAGTATAGATTGATTTCATGGAGTTTAACTTTGAGCACGAATAAGAAGCACCACTGCATATGTTTCTGCTCTAATCTTAGTGATTAGTTATTTATAGCTCTACATTTTTCACAATTAAAATTAAATTAAATACTTTCAAAACCATAGTTGTTTGAAAATTAAAATAGATAATGTGGATTTATAACTGGTATGAATCTTTTTATATGACATATGACAGTAAGATGTTATGTAAAAAAGGAAAAAAAGCCCTTTAATTATTAGTGTACATAATTGACTTAGTAATAGATACGTGGAACTGATCAACATAATCGCCATTCACTCTTCAGAACCATATAAATAAATATTGACAAATCACAAATTTTCAATTGCTCTGTTAGACAAGCCCCCATTATCACAACAACGCTAGTAACAGACATTGACGAATCTCTCCCAATGTTGGATTAAATAGACTTAAAGTTTTTTAATGTTGATGTGTAGTTTTTAATTTGGAATATTTTATGCATAGGAAAGGACTGAGAGCAAAAAGTATGTTTTCTGATGTTTTAGATTTTTTTTTTTTTTTTTTTTTTTTTTTTTTTTTTTTAAATAGTGTATTTTGGAGCATTGCTTAAGTTTCCGCCCAAATTGGAAATTTTTTCAGAGCCCCTGTTTCCAACAATGGTCAATATTTCATTAATACCTGTTATTTAGGAAAATTATACTCTTAACTCATAATCATCGGGAAATAGATTTGCAATGGAATGTTATTTTTTATACAGTTTTCCATTCGTGAAAAGTTTGGTATTTAAAAGTTTATCCAACAGTACCAATGAGAAAAAATATTATACTACTTTTCAAAATTCAGAAAATGATGGGAACTGTATATAAATATGAGATAAAAGAAAACAAATAATCTTCTTCACATTTATCTTTGGTATCGATATTTTTACTATCACAAAGTATAAATTAACGTAGTTTTAAAAGTATTTTATGTTGGATGAATACCACTGCAAACTAAATAGTTAAAATTTCTCAAATAGTAGTACTTGTTGATACAAAACTTATTGAATTTCATTAACAATACAGTCAGTATTCAGCAAGTTTGATAGAAAATTACCCCATAACGCATGTAATATAGCTTCGTTTCAGTACAATAGTTTTAAAAATTCTATTTTCCATTAAGTTGAAACGGAAATTCGATGCATATTCTAACAATGAAGTGACGTCAACATAAATTAACGCTCCAAAACACCTAATAAATTTTTCCCTCACCCTCTGGCACCGAGGACATTATTTAACCAAGAATTCTTCCTTCGTCTGGAAATTTTCCAACAGAAAATTTTTAAGAGATTGCTTTTTCAAATGAAATACTCGGTGACTCGCTAGACTGCTTTATTACTCCAAAGATGTTTAGGACAAGGCATATTTTAGAGAAGAATACGATAATAAGTAAGTTTTATATATATATTTTTAAATATTCTGGCACATTGCATCATTAGTTAATAAAAACTCATTTTTCTGAAAATAATTTTATTATAAAAACAAATTTTAAATTGTTTTTTTGCTCACACTTGGATTTACTTTGATCATAGTACTGAATTAAGAGATGCATATTACTTAATTTCAAAGTCAATTAGTAAGTACTTAACAACTTATACTTAAATCATTTACAAATCGTAAGTATTTTAAGCAATAATATTGTGTTCATATTTTTAAGTTCACTAATGATAGAAAAAGTAAAAATAAAGGCACATATGCGCAGTTCATTTTAAAATATAAATTATTACAAGGACATTCCAAATACATCACAATTAAATCATTATATTTCACATGTTATTAGGCATATTTTAATATATGTAAAAAAAAAATTCCCCATAGAATTACTGAAATAATATTTACACCAAATCAAATCTTAATAAACATTAATTCGTATATGACCAGTAAACATGAACATTGTAATACCTATAAAATATTTCTCCAAAATCTACAGACTTATTAATGCAAGTTTGGTTAAATTCATTTTAATGTCATTTCTATAACAGCTCCAAAGTATGAAACATAAAAAAAGCGAATTTGATACCTATCCAAAAACGGTTGATTACTTTAATTTTGCACTTAAGTAGTAATCTATAAAATGCTAATTTTTTCGTGCATAAATTTTACGAAACAAAATTATATCCACTACTACAAAATGAACAATCACAGTTGGAATTTTCGCTCATTTTAAACTCTTTGTAATATATGTCATATAAAATTCACCAACTGCAATGTTTTTTTAGAAAGGAATCCCTAAATTGTGTATAGCATAACTATGAAACAGTGGGAGATAGAAAAAAGTGATAAGTGGTTTGTTGGATAGAGATGTTTGGCCTTTTTTAAATACACTGATTTAAATAATTAGATTTAATATTGAAATATCGTAACAAATGGTTGTAAATCTTGATATATCGGAATGAACTAATTGTTGCCATCATTAAAAACTTCGTATGATCCCTTTACTGGAGAGTGCATCTCAAATAGTCACTCTTGCAGAATGCAGTGGTTTTGGAAAACCCACAGACAAATTTACAGTATCCAACTTTCACCCCACTTTTTTATTAGCTTATTCATTCAAGTGCAAATGGGCTTCATCAGTAAAATATATATGCATATATCAATAAATTTACTTCCATCAATCAATATTGCATACCGATATAAAATTTCATACCTGTCAATCCAATATACCACTTGTATTTTTTTTCTCACTGTTTCTCAGTTATGAATTCTTTCTGAAAGTCCTGGTATGAACCCTAAAGTTTTGTAAATTGTGTGTCTTTCCTAAATTATTAATAACTCTAACAAATAGATACCATTCCATAATATATAAAATATAATCAATAAATGAATACCTTCAATTATAAAACGAGCCATTACATTTCCGAAACCACTCACTACTCCACAAAAGTTTTACTTCCCATCTTGAGAGGAAACATTTATACGAATCAGCTCCTACCACCAAGAACTTCAGTGATCAGAAAGTTACACCCTTTGCTACAAATCCCCAGTATTATTCCTATTCTCCCTCTGCAAATCTTTTGATTAGTTGAGACAGATAGCATACACGATGCCGGAAAGACATCTCATTGATCTTCGGATTAGTAGGTTCGCCCAGAAGGAAAAACATCCTCTTGCACACAAGATCATTAAAGCTCTGAGCCTTTACATCATTAGAGGCTCTACCTAGGACTTTTAGAAAGACCCCAATTCTCAAGACAATTCCCTTCAGGTCTCTCTGTGTCTTAGTCTAGAAATGGTTAGCCTATCGCAGTTTTCACAATTAGGGGAGCTAATTCGTTGTTTGAGAGGAATCCAATTTAAGAAGGTGACTGGTAATTTGTGAGCTGAGATTTGGTCTGATTCCCATTAATTTGCAAGGAGTATCTCGGAGAACAGACGTGTTACTTGGCGTTACTTAAGTTCTGGGTTTAATTCTGGTGGGTGCAAAAGGAACTGGTTGATACGGGTAATTATGTTTAAGTGATAGTGTGTGATTTTTAAACGATGGGAAGATAGCCCAAAATGAAATTCATATCATGTACAAATGTAATACATTTCCATTTGTAATTAAATTGTAGATTTAATTTATCATTAAGTTTAAAAAAAATAATTTGATTTTGATTTTCACTGTATAAGTTCATCTATGATATGTTTTAAATTTTAATTTATTTTTATACAAAATTAATACATATTTTTGTTCATTTTCTGCTTTTAAAAAACAAATACCTTTTATTTTGAATTGATTAATTTTCTATCAATTATATTAACCCTAGTAATTTTTCTCATTTCTAAGAGTCTTTATTTGAAATTTATGTCAAAGTAAAAGTGTATAGTATTTAAATAATGGGAAAATGGCTGAAGATAAAATGCATATCCCGTACAAATGCAATACGGGTAGATTTGTAATTATATCATAGATTTAATTACTTATTAATATTTATCAACATATTTAGTCTTAGAATAGAGTTGTAAAATGTGATTTATATATTTTAAATTAAAGAATATTTTAATTCCAAATTAATAAATGATTAATGTTTGTTTTTGAGAAAACGCTATATTCTTATTTTTAATCATTTCATTAGTCTTTCTGCGATAAAAATTAATTCAATGTTCTTATTATTTTTTCTTCTTATTCCTAAATGTCTTTATTTAATAATTAGTCTTCCTTTAAATGGAATGTGAGTCGGTAAATTAACTCTGTCTTTATTTTACATTTTTTTAAATGGAAAACAAGAAAAGAATATGTATTTTAAGATTAATAGATCATAAAAAGTAATCAACTGAACTTCTAAACGAAAACGTAACAAGTGTGTTTGCATAATTTTCAATTCTTCTTCCAATTTTCTTCTCATGTTTACTTATTACTAAACACCGTTTCATTTTCTTTTGTTTAACTGCATAGCTAGCTATCTCAAATAACTTAAGCTATGTTTAAAACATTATTTGAATGCAATTTCAAAGAGGAGCATACACTTTATCTCATATGACCGGAAAGTTGTTGTTCGAGACGAACTAAATTTCAATATCAAGAAATGCATTTTCTAATTTACTTCTGAATTTAAATTTACAAATTATTGTTGTTAGGTTTAGGTCTTAGCATTCTAAACAGTTGTGGAAGAAGAATACGACTCACTTGCATATCCACATTAATATTCTTGCTTTATTATTCAGTGTGCTATGTTCTTTTATCTAAATCCCCTACTCTAAATACAATACAATTTGAAATAATTATTCTACTTTGCATTTGCTGCTACTGTGCAAAGTATTTTCTAAAATAAATGTGAGAAGGATACTTCAGTATATGTCGGGATTTGTATGGTCATCATTGTTCATTCCTTTTTTGAACATTATGATAAAAATTTAATTTCATTGTGTCCAAAATGCACTCATGTTGAAATAAATAGCATCACAAATCAAGAAAACGTGCAATGAATATTTATTTCATCTATGTAGTCTTCAAATTAGATACATCCAAAATTACATAAATGAATTATAATTTAAGATAGAACGTTTGTATGTCCCTACCGCATAGGAATAATACTTTAATCTTTTATCCGCAATTTCTGACGGAGAATTATTTTGAAACATTTGAAATTTTATAATAGTCATAACATTAGAAGTAAAAATTTCTTAAAAATTGTATGCAACATAATCAATATATTTTTATAATAAATTTTTTAACTAAAAAAAAAAAAAAAAAAAAAAAAAAAAAAAAAAAAAAAAAAAACTAACTTACTAGTTTATAAAATCTTTTTTCAAGTGTAATAATTAAAAAAAAACTATTTATTTTGCCTTTAAATTTTTAATGAACTTTTGTTACTGATTTTATGTATAGTTAAAAATTTTATATGATGATTCAAAGCAATACTCCGGCAGAAATTGTGTCCGAAAAAATAAAACATTAGGTTTTTGGAAGTTATGACAGAATGACGTTCCCTCTTAACACAAATAGTTTTGAGACACACTGTCACTATAACTTCATTTACACAGACACTCTTTTTACATCACCTCAAGTCCAATATGGTTACATTTAATGATTGAATTATCCTCTTTCACAAATTTTATCTAATAAAAAAATATTGTAATTCATAACTATTATACCAGAATGTCACCAAGTTGGTAACTTTGGAGACAAGACTTGTCATCTAATATTATGATCTGATGACACAATTTTAAACAAAGATGTCAAATTCTCATATAGTATTTTGAAATCATACTTCTGGACTAACTTTAATGCTTTTGTGGTGGCTTTTTAAAAATTCTACTGATGCTATCTATATCGTCAAAATTATACATGAGATAGGTCTGTTATATATATAATTTAGGCTTAGTTAATTGCAAATTGACTTCTTGTCCATTTACTAGGTTCTTTCAATCTTAAGTACTGGTTAAAATATGTTGATTGAACGAGACCTTATATATGATGTACCGCGAGTCTCTTTAGTACTTGTAGTTTTGTCAAGGATTGCTAATAACTTAAGTGTATTTCTGAGGATAAAAAAATGCATCCATTTTTTTATTACAGTCTCAGATATTCCAGGAAATATTTACTTTTAAAATATATTTCTTCAAGCACGTTCTAAAATTTATTAAATGTAAGTGCATACTATTCCATGCCAAATTTGAATAACCTTTATAGTATTCTAATAAAATAGATTCTGATCGTAGTAATTCTGATAAAAATGTTAGAACTTTATAATTCAAGACATGTATTAATTATCTTTTTTTACAATAAGTTTATACCAAAAAGCAATAATAAACTTCAAAGAAAATTTATCGATGTATTCCATCAATCATTTATGATTAATTGAAAGTCAGTTTTTTAAACAAAGAATGAATATTAATGTCGATAAGTATAAGCGAAATATTTGGGATTTATTAGAATTATAGATCATATCCTTCTTTTGTTTTTACTTTTTTTAATAAAATACCATAACTAACTTTGATTTATCGATGACGATAAACCACAAAGGAGTCATAAAATGAGTAAAATCTCACTCGTTAACTAATTTATTGGACAAGGTGGGTATTAATCAACGAGTAAAAGCATTTGGGATTTCCTGTACGTTATATTTATTCCAACACGTTATTTTTTTTTAAATAAACCCCTTCAACACAAATGTATTTTTTTACAAATTTTTAGTAAAAATAGAACAAAATCAATTTGTATAAATCCCCAGACATCTATATCCTGGTTGGAAATTATATGGTATTATAAACAATGCATGTATTTTAAATTTTAAATAAAAAATTTCAAATGTCAGAAAACCAGTTGATTTTTTTAATCACTGAAGTACGCTTGAAAGTCGTGTAAGTATATTTAACAATTTCACTTCTCCAATTATAGTATAAATTAAGTATTTGTTTAAATGGTGATAAAGAAAAATTACAAAACAGTAAAAATTAAATTCTCTCAAGTTTTAACTTTTAACATCAAATTCAATTGTTAAACTTTATCATATTTTTTTATTTTTTTATTTTTTATGCTAAATTCAGTCAGAAAAATAAATCATTGCTAAATATAAATGTGTACTTTTATAAAATATTTAATTTAAAAGGGTTTCATAAAATATATTTTCTTTTCATTTATATATTTAAGCATCCTTTCGATGAGCCTTCTTTCCACAGAATTCTATTTTAGGACAAATCTTGCAACAGGTTCTATTTTTTCTCTATAGGCAATATCCTGAATTCCTCCTAAATGAAAGTAAATTCCCATTCGCAAAATATGACGGCAGACTTATTTCATCAATCCAACTATATGTATCACTGGCTCAGTATAAAAGATTAAAAAAAAAAATGACATAGTTTACCTTCATTATCCCGATAAAACAGTGATACTAAGTTTCATTCTTGTAACTCACTCATATCCAATTGGTGTGTCATAATTTTGATAGAATAATTTGGTATTTAATTTTTTTTTTTAAATTAATAATTAGTCACATTTTTAAAAAAAAAAAATTGCAATTTAATTTTATTTGATATTGATTGAAAACTTTTTTAATTTCTTATTCTTAAATATACGTAATAAAAGAGTGTGTAGGAAGCACATCTCAGCTGTCATTGATTTTATTATACTTTTTTTTAATATAAAATAGGATTTATTTACTTTGAAATATTAGTAAAAAAAAAAAAATATTTGGCATTGAATTATAGTATTTGGAAAGTCAATTATAAGAAAAGAAGCAATGTTTTATCTTCTTATTTCTTCCTACATTTCTAATGATGACATTCAATTTCAATAATCTACAGAATCCCACAATATGTTTATGATTTTTATAAAAAAAAAAAAAATACTGTTTCTACGAATTTAGTATGAGTTTTTAGTATAAATATGTAAATATTAAAAAGATATTTTCATTATATAAAATTTAATTTTTCCTATCATGTTACTGAAATTGTTTTAGGCACTGAGATTTTTACCTTGGTATGTTATAAGAATTTTGATTTTAAATTCCCTATTTCATCTACTACATAAAAATTATGGTGGGTTTTGGTTTCTCATTTGATATTAAGGCACACTACAATGGCGTAATGGATTTCAATTAAACTTTTAGAACTTCCAAAAGATGGACTATGTTAAAAGGTATTATGTATTTTGACTGAAGTTGTTTGGGAATGATAAAAATTGTTTGATATTAACTGATTTATTTTTACATTCTACATTATTGATAGTCATTGTTAAAAGTCAGGAAAGTCAAGAATAAATAGCTCTATGTCTCAGAAATTGGTCTAAGTCACTTTACCTCATGAGGTAAGATCGTACTATTAAAAAATATGTCTCCTCTATTACTGATCAACTTCAATTTCTTGCAGCAAATAAGCTGGCAGTTAAAATGTATATCAATGTTGCTCTAGATGTTCTTAATCACGTTCATTTTAAGATAAAAAGTTTTATGGTATATTTTTATGCACTGACTTAGCCGAAGAAAGTATGTTCACTTGACAGTTTGATTATATAAACTGAAGGAACACATCATAAATGTAAAAACTCATATTCTAAAAAACTGAAATAGACATGTTACAAACTTATCAATATAGGGAAAAACCCGATTAATTCAGTTCAAATATTAAGGCTAATGTATATTTGAATTCCTTCTACTGATAAAAAAGTAATAATATTCCAAAATTTCATAAAATGACTAAATAAACTCTTTCAAGTCAGACTGATTATAATTTTTTGGTACAAATGCTTAAAATTCCCACTAATTTGTTATGGTAATTAATTTTTTTTTAATTCATGTGTAAAAAATATTGCCTTTTATTGAAAGTGTTTCTTTCTTATGATATTTATAATGTTCTGCAACTAAAATTAGTAAACTTTCCTTCAGATCCAAGTAGCAGAAATCATCTACTTTTGTCAGAATTTTTTTTCATTTTATTTCTATAATAACAGTTATATTTTCTTGAGCAGAAAGTTTTACAGAATAATAAATTCTGTTCACTATTTAGCTTTCGAATTCAGTATTGGTTTTATAAAAGTTTATAAATAAACTCTAAAAACCAAGAAGAAAATTTAATCTATACGACATTTAATTGTAAATCGAGCTACTGCCTCAGTGTTAAAATTTAATATCCAATTTAGAAAACAATTTTCCAGTTATTTCATTTTTTCAATTCAATATACATTCAAAGGATAATATTCACTATACGCTTACTTTTAAGCTCGTAACTTATTAAAGAATTAAATAATAGTTAAAATGATTTTTTTCATTATTATTACAAATACATATGACTATTTTGATTTTTATGACATTTTACACTCATTTATACAGTTAGGATAACTAACAACAGGCTGACAGACTATTACTTACAATGTAATATTGCCTAAATGCAATTCCTCACAAAAATAAACAAGATATTTACGTCAAATATGTTTAAAAAAAAAAAAAAAAAAAAAAAAAAAAAACTACTTTTATCAAAATAGTAATAACAAATATTCTCAATAAGAACAAATTCTTTAAAATTATATCCTCTTGAAATTATGAATTTATGTAAGCTTTCTATTTATATTTAAGTTTTGGTATATTTCGTTACAATAATTATAAATGGTAATCTTCTTAAAATTAAATACATAATTATTGAGTCAAATACTTTTAACATTATTTTTACCTTCTCGAAAGTCTTATTCCAATTGTTCTGATATAAAATTCTAGAACACAAGTGCTTTTTTATAGTCAAATTTTAGTAACAACATACTTTAATTTAATGTTCAACAATGTATTATTTAGTATTTGATAATAAAAATTCAAATATTTCATGCAAAGAATTTTATAAATCTATATAACAACTTTTTAAATCAATAACTGAAAATAACGGCGGAAAGTTTGTTCAATTTTCATATCTTCGTAAGAAACAAAGTTTTATTTCTTCAAAATTAAATCGCAACATAATCTTAAATTGAAGGTGCATCGAATAAAATTGCAACATGCAAATTGTCTTATGAAACACTACCTAGTTCTCTTAGTTTATATATAATGTTTGGAAAGGATCTGCCAAAAGAATTACGTTGAAGAATTTCCCCCGAGGATACTCCAAAGCAGCTTTCCTGATCCTCAAAACCCATTTAAGATATACTAAAGTTGCATCGGGTAGTTTGTTTAAGCTACGATCTCTCATTATAGAGGGCGGGCTTTAAAAGTCCTCCGACAAGAAAAATATTTATCTAAAATTAAAGGCATTGCGAATTTTATGGGTAGTTAGGTTAACTTTGAGGATCTATTGTCCTTTAATCAGGCTTTCGCAGTATAAACATCCCCTTTTCTTAATGTAAGAAAATATAAACAAAGAAACACAATTCGCGATTTACTCTTAAGTACCATTCTAATAAGATCCTTCTGGAACTTTTTAAGAAGTGATTTTCAAGATAATTTTCTTTCATGCATATACATACATTTTATTTGAATAAGCATGTATCCACATCATTTGATGCAATAGTTTTTGAAAAATTACTTGCATTACATTTACAGTGATCATTATATTAGAGGATTTCAATTTAATGACTCCTTCTTTTAAGAAATAGATATGGCGTTTAAAATACATTCGAAAGTTTATTTTTGAAAGACTCAAACCAAATCAGAAAGGATTAACCTGCTTTCAAGATAAGTATTAAGTTGATAAAAATAAAACAATACCATTAAAATAATTTATGTTTAAAATTAATTAAAAATTTTGAAAAATAAATGTAATATAGTTTAGAAAATTCGGGAATATATGTATTTTAAGTTTCTTAAAGCTCAATAAATTTGAGAAAAACAAAATATCTAATTGAATGAAAAGTAGAGTTTTATCTTGAATAAAGCAGTGATAAACAAAAAGTGATAAAAGTTAAGTACTTGGTTAAAAAAATTTTGTAATAATTCGTTCACTGATTCATGCAAATTGTTAGTATTATATTATCTTCTGAATTTTTCAGAATGTTGCAATTCTTTTAACATAAAGCGCAAACAATAATCACAAACTTACTTGTCCGCTTTTAAAAGTGAATACATAGGCTCTAGTTGTTCTTCTTTTGAGCTTATAACTACATATATCTTCAATTGTTTCTTACACAATTTACCAAATAGAGCGTCCATTAAGTATAAATATTTTCACTTGAAAGGAAAAGCATCACAGCTTGAAGAAATAGATAGAAACATATAAACATATCGCTTTAACAACGTAACCTTAACAATGGAAAATACACAATTCTGGAAAAATCAACCATCGCTGCTATCATATAGATGATGGCTAGTAATAATGCACAGTCGTTTTTTCTATTTGCTTGACGACTAGGGCAGCAAACAACAGATGTTTTAAGCGAGTGTTGACCTATTAAATACATAAGCACCGAAGAAGAAACAAAAAATCGATTTTAGATTACGTATGGGGATAAATCCACTCGATCTAAGTACATTGATGCTTTTATTTCACATAAATGTCATGATTTTAGCCTTTTATGGGTTTAGCGTAAGCCATCATTACGCAATAAATGGATCAATTTTATTTTGAAAGAATTCTTCTTTAAAAGTCTTATTTCTTTTTGTGCATCAAAAAACACTTACACATTATGGTTATATAATTTTTCAATTTTATGATTATATATTTTCAATTTTATCCTGCTGCTCTTTTATGTTGTATTCTTAATGCATTACGAGTTCGATTGTTTTGAATTTTCTGGTACATGGAGTCAGACTATTGGAATAGCTCCCACTCACATAGTCTAGATGGTGGTGGTCAGTAAAGAAACAAGACTAGTTAGTATATTAAATAGGAGTAAGACGCACCCAAAATAAGTTACCAAAACGTTTACACTGCAAATGTACATGTCTTTCTTCTTCAAACGCTCGTAGAAACTGGAGTTAGTTTTCACGGCAACAGACAACGCTAGAGAGCTTGTCGGGAGCTATTCTTGTGGAAGACAGACAGAGGACCGAAACATTCTAGCATCAAAAACATATACAATTATAACTTGAACTAAGTCAAGTAATGGGTGCCAATACCAGAACTAGCACCTCACTCTCTCACACCATAACCACCTCAGACCAACGGGAAGACATTGGACAGGCAATTAAATAATAATGTATTTGTATTAAAATATTAAAAAAATAATAATAAAAAATATATATATATATTTTTAAAAATTTAAAATATGCTGAATTTTTCATTCAAAATAAAAATTAAAGTGTACAGCAATCATCTGATAATTAGTCTGTGTATAGAGTACAATATAAAAATTATTCTAATCTAAACCTGCGATTGCAATTTGAAACAAAATAGCATCTAATTATAAAAAGATACAAATGAAAAAGATACAATACGAAAGAAAAATAATAATTTGTTTTACTTTGGTTGGTTGGTTGTTTTCAGATTATCTAGCGCCGTCAGCAACACGAGGGCTATAATGAGCCGAAACATTCCTCATTAGATAAGCCAACATGCATTTACAAACACCCACGCTTAACACGGGACTCGAACCCGCAACCTCGCAGTCTAGAGGCTAGTACGCTAACCACTGTACCGTTTGGTCGGCATTTGTCTTACTTTAAAATGGGTAAAAAATGCTATTAACATTGATTATGCATATTTCGATAGTAATTAAAAAGCTAACTGTGTTCTTGAAAAATATTTCTTTCATTTACTTATATTTTTGAATTTAATTTAATATGATCTTGAAAAAAAAGGAGTTATACAAACCAAATTCAAAATAATAGAATAACGGAACTTTCTAAACAAAACTTGGCAATGCGTCATGTAAAATGAACATACACAAATTGAAAGAGTGAAATGTTATTCAAAAATTGACAAAACAATTTTCAACAACTAGACAGATATTATTTTAACAATTTAAGTGACATTAACACATTTAAAATTTTGTTGATTTTTTATATGGGTCAAAAAATTGGAATAATCAATTCATTCAGTATAAATTTGAAAAGCAACCTGTTAACCGATATATTGCGACAAATATAAAACTTGGCGCTCGAAAAATCTTACGTTAGTCTTTTGTTAAAATTGGATCCTCAACGTGATGTTTCTGAAACAACGAAATTGTGTATTTTATCATTGTTTAAAGTTTGAAAGAAAAAACAATTTATCTCAGATCAAATAAATCTTTCACAATCTACGAGTTTGAACATAGAAAAACTGGCCAGTAAGTAACCAGGGCCAGAAGTAAACGTGGTAGAAAGCTCGTAACAACTGCCAGATGTGAACGCAAATTAAAATGAATCGTCCAAAATAATGGCTTCAAAACCGTTTGTTACTCCAAGAAGTGATTTAAAGAATCTGGAGTTGTCGTTTCAAAGTCAACTACACTTAGGCGATTGTATACATTTGAGTTTCAATCGTGGGTCCCTCAAGCAAAACCAAAGATGAACATGAAGCAGAGACGTGCACGACTCTCCTGGTGCAAAAATAATCTTATCTGGTGGCAACAAGACTGGGAAAATGTTTTATTCAGATATGAATCTTTATTTCAAATACCTGTTGACGATGGAAGTGTTCAGGTTTGGTGTTTAAAACGTGTGCCTTTGGTAAATCTTTTTCATGACTCCAGATGATCTTTTCTTTGCACCAGAAGAGTCATGCACGTTTCTGCTTCATGTTCGTCTTTGGTTTAACTATGGGGACCTACAACTGAAACTCAAATTAATGCATTCGCCTACGTGTAGTTGACTTTGATACGATAACTCTAGATTCTTCCTAACACTTCTTGATGTAAAAAACAGTTTTAAAGAGATTATTTTGGACGATTCATTTTAATTTGCTTTCACCTCTGGTAGTTGTTATAAGCTTTTTACAGCATTTACTTCAGATACTTTTGAATTGGCCGGTTCTTCTATATTCAAAACCGTAGATTGTGAAGGATTCATTTGATCTGAGATAAATTATTGTGTCTTTCCAAATTTAAACAATAATAAAATACAAGATTTCGTTGTATCAGAAATACCACGTTGAGGACCCAATTTTAGCAAAAGACCAAAGTAAGACTTTCCGAAAGCCAAGCTTTATTCTTGTCACAATCTATAGGTTGACAGGTATGTAAATATTTTGTCTGCCTTTCAAATACATTTATAATTAATTGATTATTCTAATTTGTTAACCCATTTAGAAATCAACATAATTTTAAATGTGTTAACTATCCTAAAATTGCTAAAATAATATCTGTATAGCTGTTGAAAATTATTTTGCCAGTTCCTGAATACCATTCGTCAGTCTTTTAATTTTCATATGTTCATTTTACATGATACATTGACAAGTTTTATTTAGAAAGTTCTGCTATTCTATTAATTTGAATTTGGGTTTTACAACTTAATAACAATGTTTCAAACTATCCGAAGTGAATGCTTTGTAAACTGAGACAATTTTAATAAATCTTAACATTGAGAGCTGTTACTTATGTAAATAATTCGTTTCATTATATTATACTAGCTGCATGACCTCGCTTTGCGGATGCCCGTCATTGGTGTATAGGTCCCAACTTTTGGTACTTCCTCGACCCCTCTTGCTTTGCTCGCTGTGAAATAAATATCTCTAATTTTAATAAATTCAAAGAAAGGAAAGAATCTTACCTGGCTTTTGGCGAGAAGCAAAAACAAATTCCCAACTGATACAATAACACAACCCTTTTCACCACT
This sequence comes from Linyphia triangularis, assembly GCA_963978545.1. Lineage (NCBI taxonomy): Eukaryota > Metazoa > Arthropoda > Arachnida > Araneae > Linyphiidae > Linyphia > Linyphia triangularis. Next base: position 22,083,015 of record OZ021732.1, on the reverse strand, counting down.
CTGAGAACACTTTAACGTTGTGTTTGTCAAAAGAAGGTTCGAATTTCAAAGTTGTAGGGCTAAAAGAAGTCACTTTATAAAGACATTAATTGAAAATATTAATTAAGATTTTAACATTCTGTTTTTAAAAGTCCAATTAAATGGTCAAAACTACTTATGTTGAAAATTTCACAGCTATATCCCTTATAAAAGTCGTTTTGTAGAAAAAAAATTAAATTAATTAAAAAAATAATTAAAACAGTTAATTAAAATTTGATTTGTTTGTCAAAAGTTCAATTACAAGGCTTGAACTACTAATGTTACAAATTTTAGAGCTGTATCCTTATTTAAAATTGCTTTGTTAAAAAAAAAAAAAAAATTAATTAAAATTTTAACATTATGTTTTTTAAAGTCCAAGTCCAATTAGGAGGCCAAAGCTATGCATGTTAAAAATTGCAGAGCTATCATCATTTTAGAAGTCGTTTTTTTTAGTAAAATTAATTAAAAATAATAAAAAATACATTTAAAATTTAATATTATGTTTTTCAAAAGTCCAATTAGAACACCAAACCTTCTTATGTTGAAAATTTCGGACCTGTAGCCTTATTAAAAACAGTTTCCTTTAAAAAAAAAAAAAAAAAAAAAAAAAAAAAAAAAAAAAAAAAACTATTTAAAGTTTTAATATTTTATGCGAATTAAATACTAACATTCTGTTTTTCTAAAGTCAAATTATAAGGTCAAAACTACTTACGTTGAAAATCTCAGAGCCTATGCCTATTTTAAGTAGCTTTCAATAGAGGGACAGACAGACAGATTCTTTGTTTAATTATTGTGTATACATGTCGTTGTATAAATTAATTAACGACAAATAACACTATAATATTCATATTTAAATTATATATTTCTCTTATTTATATTAATGAAATTATATAATTTAAAATATAATTGCGGCTTTTTTCTGAAAAACTTGATGAAGGAATTTTTAATTTATTGAACATTTCTCTGGTGTCCGTAAGATATATATATATATATTGTTTCGCTTTCTTTTTATTCGAAAACAAATTTGAATTAGAAAACTGTGATTGATTTATTAGTTATGTTTTTGTTTTAAACAATATTAGTTGGTGGTAAGTTATGCAGAAAAATAATTGTTTTGAACTACGTCAAATATACATTTGTAAGCCACCGACGCACGGGACACATACGTGCCCCATTCTAAAATTATACAACACCTATGTAATGTCTCAGAAGTAAAATTCTAGCCAAGCATATTTGATGCCTTGATATTAATCTTGCCTGTTGCAATGCAAATATTGGTTTTAAATTAGAAGATCTGCATAACAGTCTCGAATTGCTGAGAACTTTCCAGATTTTTTTTAGATTCGAAGCCTATTTGTGGTGTATTTTCCATTGGAAAGACGATCTGAAAGATATTTTCTAAAAGAAATTTTTTCTACTCTCAGCGGCTCAGACTTTTTTTTTAACGATTTTATTAGGTATTTCATCCCTCATGTAGCTCTTTTATCAGAATGCATCCAATACAATCATTTACACAAGTTAATGAAATAAACGATGAACATCTTATCAAAATCATATTTGGCATCTTATTTAGTGGAAAATAAATAAAATTAATTTTTTGTATTTAACTTATTTTAAGTAAATCTTGTTGAACCCTAGGCCATATGTATTTGGTCCTTTATAATTTGAGTCTTCTCTGCATTTCGAAAGTCATTACTGTTTACAAATTTTCGTAATATAATTACCAATTACAGTTATAACCCCATCACCACAACAGATCTGACTAATATTACTTTACATTGGACAATCCTGAATACTGAATCAGCCAATGTTAAAGATATTGGCCAATCTAGGTCAATGTAGAATAAAGTCTACCGGAAGTTTTGTAACGTTGATGCACAGTTTTAAAATTGAAATTTTTTATTTATAATAAAATATGGTGGGAAAAATCTACGTTTTTTGATGTTTTTGACATGTTTATTTTAAAACAATCGTGTATTTTGGAATGATGCTCGAGTTTCAGTGAGGATTGGCCAATCTTTCAGAACCCTTATTTTTGACATTGGCTTATACTGCTGTGATATCTGGGTACTTATAAAAAAAATTAACCGAGTGTTTTATAAATGAGTAAGGTTCAATATATATTTGTCTTAAAGTAAAACAAGTTCCATATACTTTTAATTCTTATGTAAACATATTTGAAAAAAAAAAAAAAAAATCATACATATTCTTCTACTAATATTGAAATCTAAGCATTATATTATCTTTCACCGAAATAATTTTTCTACGCAATCCCAAAATCCAACGCAAACACTTCAAATCTTTTCAAGCAGAAAGTAATTCCATTAAAAAAAAAAATCCCCAGCAAAAGCAAGAGCCCTTCTAATCCTAAGAAAACAATACCTCCAAGGAGTTCCCCGACGCTTAATCTCCTGACAGGCTCCACACTCCAACAACATGAAACGTACTTAATTGCCTCTCTTCAACGATGCCTCTAAGAACATCCGTAATTCATCTTTAAACTCTAAAAATGAGGAAGAGAAGACTGAACTTGAAGCATTGTTGAGCACGCCATCCCTTCTACTAGCTCTCTTCCACTTTAATTAAAAACGAGGGCAAACATCATCTTCTGAAGTAATTATACGTCTAATAATTCCCAAGGAGTTCACAAAATGAATAGAGCAAAGGAGAGAGTTTGTAGTCCTTCAGTGTTTCTCAACTGGAGCGAGTAACGCGATTATGCATACCGGAATCTATTTCACTAATTTGAAACGGCTTATTAAACGAGAACTGAGAGAGTGATCCAACCTCAAAGTATCGGGGTTTTGTAGTTGGAGTTGCAATTATTGTCTGCAATTAGTAGGAATCGGAAGGTTTATTTGGATAGCGGGGAATCCTTTTGGGCATGTGCTTCAATATCGGGTTTCGCTTTCTGGAATGAAAGACCGTTTCAGGTAAATAAATGTTTTTAAAAATAAATGAGTTATGTAAGAAAATGAGTAGTTTTGTTTTCGATGCTGAACTACTAATATGTAATTTTACTTTCAAAAGGACTGTTATTGGGGAAGATGTGTGCATGTTTTGTTAATTCGCTTTTGGTATTCAGGTAACAAAATCAACTTGTAGCGAAGAGATAATGAAAGCTTTCGAAAAGTTTTTCTCTTCTAAGAGACTTGGTGTATGATCATTATAGGGAGATAGATAATTTATATATTTAAGTTATGGTTATTATTGATTTTTTGTAGAAATTATCTGAATATGTATTTATAAAAGTAATATTTAGTTGTCATTTTATAAATATATACTATATAAAAGTAAAATATTAAATGTTCAATATGCATAGTTTTTGTACAAAAAAAAATTGTTTTACGTTTACTGGTAAGTACATAAAGAAATTTATTGTTTTTATATTTATAATGAGTAATTTTATATTTTCTCTTTGTCGATCAAAGAAGTACCGAGTCACCTTACCAATAATTAGTAAATATAATTCACTAAAAGAAATTACTTGAACTTATATATATATATATATGCCCCTTTCATTTATATGTATTTTTTGTTTACTTTTAAAATAAAAAAGTATGTATTGTATAACTATTAACGGAAAAATAAAATATTTTTAATAGCTAAAAGGGGATTTCAGTAGTAGTATATCTCTTCTAATACACGATAAAGGGAATGTCTTTTTTTATAAAAATAATCTTGCTTACAAATACTTTAAATAATAAAGACATTTAAAGCATAAAAAAGGAGTTACTAATATGTATGCTTATTGCTTTTCGATAACCAACTTGTAACAAATCTACACTTTGCGTGTTTCATTCTTCAAATTTTTGAATTCATATTTGGTTCCTTTTTAGTTTTCTCGAGAATCATTAACATACTACAGTATGAAAAATGTATTTTTATCATTTTTAAATACTAAAAATATCATTAACTCGAATTAAATCTCTTCATAAAAAAATAAATGTATCATTATAATGAAAAAACATGTAACATCAGTTTCGGCAAAAATAACATGTATATCATTTAACTTATAAATGTGCAAATACCCAGATCACTCATTTTAGTGCAATAATTGTAATATATCTTATTTTTATTTTAAATTCAAACTGTTCATATAACCATTTAAAAAATAACTCTTGGCAATTACACATGCATTTATTGAAGAAGAATTTTTTTTTTTGTGATTTTTGCAAATATTGTCAAGTTATAACAGAGTATCGTATTTTCACTCATACGAGAACTGATATTTTAATTATTAAAGACTTTCAGACTTAATTTCAACACAATTGAAATGCAATTACGTATTTCATCATGGGAAAAAAATCAACAAGACCTGCCGTTTTATATTTAACTCTTAAATGTAGCTGTTATAACAGTCCGTAAAAAAACTTCCAAACAAAACTAAAATTTTTTTAATTTTCTCACTAGGAGATCTTATAGAAATGTTTTCAGAAATTATGTCAAACCTTTTTAAATCATTGATTTTTTTTAAACGTTTCATCTGCTTATACAGTAAAGAAATATTAATACAACTCATTTTTAAACTCTACTTATATGAAAACATATTTTAACTTAGCCATTAAAACACTTTGAACAGAGATATAATTTGTGGAAGTTTAAAAGAAATTATTTTTACAAAATTACTTGCTTGCATTGCGTAGGTATTGATAACAGTTACATTTGAGCATATGTCGAGATTTATTCAGTTTTTTTCAAGTTGCAGATGAAATTAGAACAAAAAGTAATTTATTCTACACTACTTAAATTTCAAAAAAGTTAAAGTTATGCGTTCTTTGTCTATTAACAGTTTTCAACGCATTTGTTGCAAACAAAGTTGTTTGCATTTTGAATTTATTAAATATTAAATCAAATTTTGTTTTATTTAATACTTTTGAATATTCTTTTCAAAAGTATTATAATTACAAAATATTTATAAAAATGACTTTCAATGATGGTTCTAATTCATTAATTTGATTATACATAATTTTAAGGGAGTTGGTATCATCTATACCGATAAAGTTAATTTGGCATATTTCATGTATCTTTTTTTTTTTTTTTTTTTCTGAAGGTAATTGACATAAAAGCCTAATTTTTTTTTCAGAGCACTTAGCAGACCCTTTTTATTTTACCGAAGTTAGATTTTGATTATAATTCATTTACTTTTTTTAAAATGAATTTTCGTGAAAGTCACTCAAATTTGTTTGTTTGTTTTGCCGAAATGAGTCACAACAAAAATATGTTTAAAATAACTACAAAACATTACTTCAGTAAACACAGATACATAAAAGGAATATGTGGTAAAATTTTAGAAAGATAGTTAGTGCAGTTTCTGAGAAAAAGGTACATGAATAATGACAAATGTAGTTTTGAGAAAAACGCATTTTAAAGAAAACTTTACTACACTAGGGGTTACAAACTTTGTCTTCGAGAAATTATTAAAAATACTTCTAGTTGAGGTATTATTACAAAAGAGGTATCCTTTTAAAGTGAAGAATTTAAATTTTACTAAACAATTATTAACTCAAAATTGATTATTTATATATTTTTGGGTACCAACTCCTCTTAAAATGCGACATCATAGTTTTATTAAAATATCAGCAGATGTAAGTAATTTTCAGAAATGAAATGTTTTCATTTTTTTTTTCACTCCAACTCTATTTCAAATTTAAATCTTTGTTCCTTATGAGAGTTATTTATTTTTTAATTTGTTGCTTCTCCATAACTCTATTAATCTATTTTACCAACATTTCTCTTCCTTACTTTCTCACAATTTGTGTAGGTACTATAGCCCCATTCTGATATATATTTGTAGTTTGCTTTCGAGGGATTGGTTAATGCAAATGAGCAGAGGCAGATTCACTTAGTAAAGAAATATGATTAATCATTTGCAATATTTCGAAATTCTAAAATTTAGATTAGAAGTCTCACGCAACACCTTATCCTCTTATTTTTTAGAACTAGAATTTATTTAAATTTCAAAAGCTAAAAGAAATTAAGAAGTTTGCGTATAGGGATAGGAAAAATGATTTCCTTACATCTTCTTTCAGTAAATAATTAGCGTTTACTTTAAACTTTTCACTTGTAAGCATGTCCGAAACCACCTTCTATACAAACTGAAATGCTACCTAAAGTATTTAAATTTTAACAAGGAATTAATAAGGCTTAAGGATTTTGTGAAACTATTATTAGAAGCCAAGTAAACAATACCTGATGATTCTGAGAAGAAAAATTACCTAATCCTCAAAATCTTTCTAGACATAATTGCATTATGTTCTTCAATAATCGAAGGTAGTATCACATAACCAATATCATACTTTTTAAAACACAATTAACTACCGTAATCCGATAGCACCAAGCGATTACCCACACACTCTAGTTCAAGAATCTTTTAACTTTAACTATCACTTATCCGAACTTGTCTCCTACTTATGAAAGCTACCTAATTAACAGCGGCTCTCTTTCCATTACATAATTAGGCAAATTCTAAACACTGTTAATGAAGTTTTCCCTAAAAAGAGTGCAGAGCAAGTGTGTTTAGAAAAGGGTTTTAAAAGAACCAAATACTCAAAACGCTCACACAAGAGATCATTAATAACGACCCAGAGTGTTATCGGCAAGTAAATCCCGAGTATAACCCTTACCAGATGATTCCATCCGTAGTAATGGGAAAACAATCACCATCTCATTATCAAGGCCCAAAATCCTCATCCTCAAACGAGCCTTGATTTTGAAAAGAGTAATTAGCAACCCGAAAAGTTATTCGGCTTTCGATGAAGTCTTCTTCGGCTTCATTATCCAACAGTGACATCTCCTGATATGGGAAATCAGACCTCTGAGAAAGTTTCGATAATGGTCCTTAAATGGTTTGTTGAATCTTCAGAGCTTCTGAAGTAAATGCCGCTGATGGTATGTAAAAGGCATTTCTATTGTCTGTATTAAATTAATGGGGGAGTGAAAGTAAGTAGTTATAAATCATTAGTTAATAAACTAATCATTTATAACTGTTCCCCATTAATTTGTCCCCAGTATTAAAATATCCCCTGTAGTAACCTGAATTTTGATTTTAGTAATAGTTAAAAACTAGCATTTAAATTGAAAGTAGATGTATATAATATAAAGTAACTTTCAATTATTCATATAATAATAAGGTAATGAAGTATTGCATTCGGTCGAAACAAATAATCGTGATTTTTTTCCCCTTTTATTTTTACGCGTTTTGGAACGTGCTGAGTTCGTAAATGTGGTGTAGAAACGTGTCTTTATAAGTGATCAGTATTACTTCCGAAAGGATTGATCTACGATGTTCAACTTTTGTATACGGGTTAGTGGTGACCATCGGATGTGTCATCACAATAGGTAGTTGTCATTGAACAATTCATGTATCCTAGTAATTCCTAAAAAACGGCTCTAATGATTTTGATGAGAATCGCTGTAGCAATGCCTTTTGAGTTACTGTAAACATCCAAACCTCTGAAATTTCTATAGAAATACGATAAAAAGGCATGAAAAGTTGAAAAACTTAAGTCCTTAATACTTCTTCAATTCCCTTGAGCATCGCTCATTAATGACTATTTCTTATCTGTTTCACTTGAAAAAGAATTTTTAATAGTTATCGAGACACATAGCACCCCTTTCACCATTTTGGCTCGTTTTGCCAATTTAATAATTATTGCTAAAACATCACTAAAGTGACCAAACTATAAATTAATGAAAAAATGAAAAAAAAAATAAAAAAATAATGGTAAATTACACCAATACTTGGAAAATGTAAGTTCAGTGACCAGTATTAAGTGTAACTAAAAGCTGTGAGATGTTCCACGGCCCTTGTTAAAAATATAATTTGCAATCAATTTTACATTACTTGACAAATTTTAACAACAATATAAGTACAATAATACAGACATTTAAGTTATGTTGTAATTAGTTCTTCCGGGAAATTGTAATAAACTGCTACATTTTATTATGTGGTTTCATGGATTATTTACACACTTTAAAGTTGACTTCTGAACTTTTTAACTACTCTGAAATTTGAACATATTACACTTAATTTTATATTTATATATATATATATATATATATATATATATATATATATATATATATATATATATATATATATATATATATGTGTGTGTGTGTGTGTGTGTGTGTAACGTATTCCCATTGGAACCTTCGACTTCGGATTTAGAATTCTCTACTATTTCACGGAGTTTGCGAAAAGCGCCTTGAGTCTAGTCGAACGTCACTCAGAAATCTATAAAATTATTATTACTTCTGTTCGACCACGCCTTTTGATACTATTTAAATCTTCATGCTAACTCTTTGAAACCAATTTTTTTATCTATCTTTTACGAGATTTAACTATAAGCAATATATATTTTATTTACATTAAAAATTTAAACGTTTACACCTGTTTAATATATCCCCCCCCCCCCCTCCCGATTATCACACAACTTTCAACTATCTAAAGATTCTTCTTCTTTACTTCCAACCTCATTCCTTAAACAACGCCCTCCATCTTCAAACCCCATCCTCAATATTCTTCCTCTGATTGCTCCTCAACTGCAGCTTCGATATTTTACGATATCGGCCAATCTCCTCCAACGCTTTTTCCATCTGAAAAAAAGAAAGAGATCCCAAGACGTAAGGCCTTCGTAGTTCGACTTCCGAGGTCTTCATAAAATAAAAGCTACTCCCACTGTACATCGTGGTTTAAATTTAATGAATATATTTCAGTAGAATTGGGACCTTATTCCTTTCTCCACAAACCACATTTTATCGCTCACTTTTTCTGGTCAAATGAAACCGAAGTATTGGGATCGGGATTGTTTTCGGTGTCTTCGTAGCTCGCTTTATCGTTATTTATTGTCCCTATTTTGTAAAACGAAAGTAGGATATTTCTAAGGGGACAAGTACTTGGTTTATTTTGAAAATAATTTTTATGCAGCATTTAATAAAAATTTAAATCTTTTTGCTGAATTGAGGTATATATTGTGCCAAGCCAACAAGTAAAAGTTAATTTTTAATGTTAACAGGAAACAAAAAGTACACTTGATATTTAAAACGTTAAAAGGGCTCTTTTCAGTAGATAAGAACTGAATAACGAATTTTTGTATCCAATTTCAGGTTATTAGCGTTGATAGATTCCGAGAAAAAGGTACATGGGCTACGTTAATTGAACAAGGATGCACACATAGACGTAAGTCTCTTTTTATTTATTGCTTAAATTTAAATCTGAGAAAAGAATGCTGCGTGTGAGCTGAAGTTTTATTCCTTTTGTGATGTTGAATTATTTGTTGTAATCTGAATCTAAGAAATGTGTAGTGAATATTTTATACAATTCGTATTTTGATGTATATTAAAAATGGTAAGCACTTTCCTATTAGATTTTTATTTTTACTCAAACATTCGAGAATAAGATAATGAACTAGTGAATAATATGAACAAGGGATAATTGCTTCAAAGAAATATTAAGCTATATGTTGTTTATTTAAATATTATAATTATTGAAAAGTTTCCTTACGCATTTTATTATAAGAAGGCAATTTGATGTTTTTTCTTTATTTTTTATGCATTTCCCTGTATTTATTTCAAATTTTTAACCAATTATCTAAACATATTTACCACATGAATTTTATTAGAAGGAAGGCAAATTTTTATAAATGAATGTTTATACTGATATTATTTAAATATAAATGAAGGAAAGAAAAATATATTCGCTTTATTTCTGGATAAAAATATATTATTCATTTATCAACAAAGCATTAATACAAAAACCCTCTAGAAATAAGAACAGCGTTTTCTAACTTTTATTTTTAAACCAGAATAATTAACTATATTTTAATTAGGAAACTAAAACTGTAATTAGTAAACATTGTTTTTGTACCGAATAAATATTTAGTAAAAGTAAGCAAATTTAAACATTTTGAAACCAAAAGTTTGCAACTTTCAGTGGTGAAATATAAATTCTGAAGTTACAATTGTCAGTTTCATATAAAAATATTAATTTCTAAATTGTTGCTTAGAATATTTAATTATTCAAAATAAGTTGTATTTCTAATAACAATTACATTAGTTTAAAAGATATTCTTCGTCTTTTATTTAAAAACTGTTTATAATACACACAAAATATTATTCATATCATTCAGATAAAAACAACTATACAATATCTCTACTACAAATAAATAACTTGTTTTCAACTGTATAAACTGCTGCGCTTTTATAAACCGCACTGTGCACGTATAAGTTCATTAGATAATTGCATTAGTTTTACAGTTATACTTCGAAAGAGTGTTTTCCATCATATTCAAATCGATTTATTTATGATACGTAAATGCATTGTTTTTTTATTAAATCATTAACAAGTCACCCAGTATTATATTTTAACAAGTTAAAAAAAAAAAAAAATTGTAACAGTTTCATATGGCGAAGTAAAACTTTAATCCAACCAAATAAATGGATGGTAATATTTATTCATAAGCATTTTCATGCACTAGCTTAAAGTACGACACAAAAATAAGATCATCTAACAAGCTCAAAGATGTCCAATATATCATAATGTAAACATTCACGAACCAAGCATGTAGATTAATATTGCTACTCATGTAATGACGTCAAAGGCGACGTGTGTTTGCCCAACTGTGAGGGCAATAATAGTCCTCTGTTACTCCTATAGAGTAACTACACATGGAACTCTGTTATTGACATCATCGTGTAATTAGTTCCCTTCCATTTAGGGATAGGTTGTGGTGTGGACCCAACAAACTAATAATAGTAGGTTATGGGGAAGTTCTAAGAGTACGAGTACCTCTTATGAGGAGTGAAATTTGTGAAAATAGCTGAAACTAAAGATAAGACGTTTAATTCGTTTCTGGTACTTCTAATTGTCAGTTGCTATCTTTTTCGGTAGACGAAAGTTATCAAGTTTAAAAATGAACTGATATCATCGTACTTTATTCTAAACTAGGGGTGTGGAACATCGCACAACTTTCAATTACATTATAACTCTTGTCACTGCATTTAAATTTGACATGAATTGTAGTTATTTACCGTTTTAAAATTTTCTATCATTAAAAGAATTACCTGCTTAGTAATATTTTTTTTTATAATTTTTACACCGACTCCTCCCTCTCAAAAAAAAAAAAAAAAAAAAAAAAAAATTAAATTTGGTGATGCATGTTTCAATAATTCTTGCATTATCCTTTCTTGAAGTGAAACAGAGGAGAAAAAGTCATTGATGGGAACGAACTCTGTATTAAAAACATTCGTTTTAAAATTTGCTACGCCTTTATCTCATTTCCACGGAAATTGCAGAGTTGGGGATGTTTAGAATACCTTAAAAGGCATTACCACAGTGATTTTAATTAAAATTGTTTGAGCCATTGTTTAGCAATTGCTGAGAAATATATTTTGTTTCAATAGCAGCTACCTTATGCACACACTTAATTTTGACAAAAACCTTCATTACAGGTCTAATAGGCACCCCTAACTTGTACGCAAAAGTTGAATATCGTAGGTCAATCCTTTTGGGATTTCTGCTGAAAGAGCACACACACACACACACACACACACACACACACACACACACACACACACACACACACACACACACACACATACACACACACACAGATAGACATAATAACCAAATGAATAACATACATAAAGCAAATAATCGATAATGAGTATAACGAATTATAACAGAAACCTTACATTAATTATAATTTAAAAGTACCTTTTTACTTTTTCCTCCACCAAATATAGAGACTATTGTAATCAACATCTTTTTTTATGTTTATTATCCTGATCAAACTGGTTCTAAAAATACAACAATATCGCTGAAAAATACAATTGTAACGATGAAACTTACAATAATATCGATGGTATCTGTCCATTTGCCTCGTTGTCTATCACCGTAGATACTACACAGCAAATTGAAATTGCTTGAAATAAGACACAATAGTATCATAAACAAATGGCACTGTTTTAAGATGCAAAATGGTGTCTTAATCTGTAAGACACTTGAAGTGTCTAAAAATGTGGTATTTTTTAGACATTTGGAGTGTCTGAATTGTGGATATTTTAAGACAGTTTGTGTCTGAATGAGTTGTTTATGGTACCTTTCAGATGTTGGGAAGCTAAAAACACATATATTTAATTTAAAATGCTATAGAAATGTGCTTTTGTTAAATTACAAATTATTATTAAAGGAAAATTCAAAACTACTTTTTTTACCATGTTGCACATAACTTTTTGTTGACTATGTTTCACCTTCCTGGTAAATTTAAGCATGAGATTTCCAAACAGCAACACAACTGTTAAAAATATGCACACAACTATTAATAAATCCATGTAAAGGAACTGGGACTTATTGTAAAATATTTTTGTTGGGATAGTAGACACTGTATTGTGGCTAATTCTCAAATAGAAATGGTTTGTATTCTAAGATTGTTTCACAGTTTTAAGTTGCTTTTTACATGTCAACTTCAGCGACAAATAACAAGCGTAATGTATACACGAACCTAGTTTATAGTACTATGCGCTGCATTGGCAAGTCTAAAAATGCTGTGAATACATTATGTGGCAACATAAACTTACCTTAATGATGGATCAAGCAGTTGCTATCCAATTATTCCCCATCTGGGAATTAAACCAGGTTATAACATTCCCTTATAATAACACTACAAAATAACAATGGATATAACACTACGACGCTTCAATTATTGTCGAATAGCTGAAGCAAAATTAGGGCATTTTAAAAACCCTCAAATGATGCATAAAAGATAAACAATTAAAACAGAAAGCATTAGAAGTATCTGTAAGGAGATGCTTCAAAATATGGAGGTGGAGCATATTAAATTTGAAAAGCATGTAAGTAGCACACAAAACAAAATTTGCTTTTCTGAAAACATCGGTTTCTCAAATTGTACTATATTCTTAAAAAATACTCCAAGACATACGTTGAAATTTGTTATTATGATTAAATAACTTATTAAGTGTACACTAAAACTAAAAAAATATTAAAATTCCTTTAATTTGGGGATATGACTTTTTTACAACAGTTTTCCCTGTCACTGCGTTAATCGTTGCCTGTCACTGCGTTCACTGTTGTTAATCGTTGAGAAGCAGAAGCAGAGAGGGGCATTTAAAAGATCTCAAACATGTAAGAAAATGGGGGGGGGGTAAAAAAAAAAAGTATTAGAAGTATCTGTAAAGATGGCTGTCTCAAAATACCTTGGTGGAGCACATTAAATTTGAAAAACATTTAAGTTATTAGAATTTCTATAGTTTTTTTCACGTTTTCTCAAAAAGTCAATTTTTCAACTTTTATTGTACTCATATAAAAAACTATGCAAGATACAGAATTGAAAATTTTCATGGCAGTTACATAACATATAAAGTACATTTTAACAAAAATATCATTAAAATCTATGCAATTTAATTTTTACTTAAAAAATTACTTAAATTACTTAAAATTAATTAATTACTTAAAAAATCCCAAATTTTCACACGTTCAACTAATAACCACATAAAAAATATTTTTTCATAAAATTATTTCTTGAAACCTGATATTTAATGGAGTATATAAACATTTCTAAGAAATATAAAGCAAAAAAAGTTATTTTTTAGTTTTAAGGTTTTTGTACGAGGTATCACAATTCAATTCATTGCGCAATTTTTTCTTTAGCCGAAATTTAAATAAGTGATTATTAATAAATTATTAGTCTATTATTATGAACTTATTTTTCTAAAATATAATTTTAAAATGTTTGAACGACATATGTACAAAAAGTTTCTTCTTTCTTGATTTTGACCGATATGTAATGTTACACAAGATATTTTGTTTAGTTGATTTTCCTGATTTTAATGCTGTCATCGAGTATCCAGAATAAATTTTATCCAGATTATATCAAATCACGCTAAATATATTTTCAAAATCATTAGTACTTGTAATATGCAATTGAACCAATAAAAATGCAATTGAATGTAAAAATAGAAAACTTGGAATTCTGTGAGTGTCATATGGAAATAGATATCAATTAAAATGTACTCTAATAAAAACATTAAAAATAAGTGTATCATTGAATGACACTTAGCTTCAATATGGTATCCCATTTTTTACTAATTCATTAGCTATCAAACATGACGCCAATCTAAATAGTTCAAAAAGGGGTTCGTTGGTTTCTCGTAAGGCAACTTACTTCATGTCAAGGAGGCTCCATGTTACTTTTCAAAATGTTTTTTCGTTTGGCACCTAACAAAAATTCATATTTATGTTCAAAAGTATGCTTAAAAAGTGTGTAAATAATTAAACAGAATAAAGGGAAATACAGCTGACAGTTTGAAACTCAACGCGCGTCTTCGCGTAAATACAGGAGCACCATTTCTTTCGAGATAAGAAGTGAAACAAGTATTAAAAAATTGAGCTATTTCAAGGCAGATTTTTAAAGCCAGGTCAAAATTATTAAAAAGGAAGAAAACATTAACTATATATTAATTCATTTCCAAAATATAACTTCAGGGCAAATTTTTTCATTTATCTAAACTGATGGAGATATCCCGTGAATAGTATTTTACTTAGCGTAATTTTACCAAACTCTTTTTTATTTCTTTCTTAGCCAAACTAATTGTGACGTTAATAAACCAGCAGCTGCGAGTGAAATTTTCGAGTTTTTATCCCGTTAATTTAATAATGAACGCAGAGAGGCTAACAGAGTTCAATTATTTAAGAGTGAACAAAAGGCTTTGAAAGCATTTTTGTTCTTCCGAACACTACCTCACATTAAAGATTTCTCTACTAGTTTTTTTCCCTTTTATCAAAGCCCAGATTGGGAAGATCACATTTTTCTCAAAAGCAATAAGCATACTTAGAAAATGTAGAAGAAGCCCTGAAGAAACTGAACTTAAACAAGTTTTCGATATCAGATCTACATACATTTAACAAGGGCTTGAAAACCACCCAAGCGCGCTGTTTAATCAGAAAATTTAAAGCAGAATTTCATCATAATCTCTGTAGAAATACACTAGGCATCTGCTCATTTCCTGGGTAGTGTACCATCCATATACAAACCGCATTACATTATGCATGAAACAAAGATCCAAAATGTTTCCCCTGCAGCTTATAATATCATTATCTACGGTTCCTAAATTTAATTCTGTCATTTCCAAACCTCTCCTTTTGAATATTCATGAACGTTTATAGAAAAATGTTTAAGGAACCTTTTAGCAGGGATGAATCTATTAAATGGCCCTCAGGAATGGAATGAAATTTTCAAAATCAGTTTCACCTTTATTCGACATCATAACCAAGCGGCTTTATTATATTTTATTACACTGATAAGAGAAAGTTTGAGGATCAACTTGTGGCTGTACATTAATATCTTACTAAAAGCTGTCTGATCCTGCGAGTATGAAAGTGTTATTTATTAGTAGACAAAAATGCAGCTCATATATAATTTAATGGTAATAACTTACGAGAAAAGTTATTTTGTTTTAATTTTCAATTAATAATTTCGTGATAAATACTTTGCTTCTGTATCTTATTACTTGCATTTGCCGTCTTGCATTTGAAATTTGGTAATTGTTATGAAATGGCTAATAAATTGGTATTACACTTAAAAAAATTATAATATTTATTATTCAATATAGCTAAGTACAGCAACTTATTATTCGTAACATTTTTTTTACGAAATAATAACTGAATTGCATATCTTGTATAGTTAAAATAAACGTACACATGTAATATTAGTTTGGAAAAAATATAAAAGTATTTCTTAGTTATTTAAATACGTCTTAATAAATATTTCTGTTCTATAAACTGCATGCTAGTGTTATAATTCATAAAAATAATGAATTGCGTATCTTATCAACTTAAAATTGTTTATTTTAATAATATTTAAAGTAAGAAACTCAAATGTATTGATAATTCTGTGAGTCTGTATAAGAGTTTTCCAATAAATAGAATACAAAGTCGTTATTAAATACTATAATGAAATAATATCTTCTTTATTACATTAATTTTTTTAATATTTTCACTTTGTAAATACAGATTAAGGACAACGCCATAAGTACCCTTTATATGAAATCCGTTTGCTTTAAAATATTATGCAAGACAAATTTATTGTCTTTAAAACATGAAATTTAGTTTCAAATTCAACCGTTTATTTGTTCTATAACTTAGAATTTTTTTTTTTTTTTTTTCATTTTACTTATTTTTAAAAAATATTATTATAATAAATGGTCAACAAATATAACTAGATTAGATCATTCATAGCTTGATTGGAGCAACTTGTTTAGATTATAAAAATGTTAAAAAGTTACTAAATATGGTTGAGTCAGTAAAATTCATTAACATTAGTTTTAGCTTTAATGAACACCACTTTGGTTAACACCATTGATAATATTATAAGTTTTTTATACAAACTAAATGTGTATTATTATTTTATTGGCAACTGGTACGTTGTATATTCTGTAAGGAGATGATAATCAAAAAATCTATGTCAGATATGCTGGATTACAAAAAATTCTTCTGCCATATCGTACTGCATACAGAAATAAAAACATTGAAGTATCAAAAAATAGATTTCGGAATTAAAAGAGTTGAATTTTTTTCTTTAAATTACACTTAAGTCAGTTTTATTTCCATATACCTAATCCTATCACAGTTCTAAGTAAAAATCAATTCAACTGAAAATTGTCAGCTATAGAAAACCACGAAACAAGCATTTTAAATCTTTTTGGATTGGAAAACAACACATTTTCCACTCCAAAAGAATTCACAGAAAATTAAACTTTTTCATCGCATAAACTAAAATTTATCTCCTCCAGAAAACAATCCTTCGGCAGAATCTCCGCATCCCTCGGTAATCTCACACAGATTGGAGGCAATCTTAGATGAAGAAGATGAAACCGAAGAGGAGGATGCTGGCATAAATCGCATTCCAGATACAGAGGGATCTTAAAAGCCACTCCCAGAATTGTACAGAAGTTTTATTCATGTGACAAGGGACTTTGAATTGCGTGTGGCACTTCGGAAGGAATCAGCTGAATGCCATTTTTCAAGAAGATTACACAACTGCACGAAGGAAAGATTCGTGGCAAGAAAGGAGTAAAAAGAGATAAAAATTGAAGCTGAGGGGCTCCTGTCGTCTAAATTTGGCAAACCGTGTTTTAGGGGTATCTATTTATGCAGTCCATAATGGGTTCTTATCAGAAACTTTTGGGTGTGTTGCTTTTTTTTTTTTTTTTTTTTTTTTTTTCTTCCCCGCAGGAGGTTGGGGGAGCTTTTGGAGCAATCGGCTTTTGGGACTTATTGGTTCTTCTTGTGAATGAACGAAGTGTGTCAGAGTTGATGTGATTTATCGATATAAGGGAGAAGTGAGGCTGAAAACGTGGATGTGTTTCGAGCAATTGGCAGTACGTATGGAGGGAATTGAAATATAGTATTAGATGGCGCTTTTTGGGATTTTGAAGATAAAGATTATAAACATAAAGAATATAAAATTTACAGATATCCACATGTATTAAACTAATTGTAGGTACGTATAGTCACATGTAATAAACTATTCTATGAGTCAGATCCATTTAAAAAAAGTTTTTAATGATAGCAGTATTTTTTGTACTTAGACTTAAAGAAGTGTACATTGGAAAATAGGAAATTCGGCGAAAATAAGTATTTTTTGTCACTTTGCTCAAAAATATTTTCGAAATGGATGGCTTTAAAATGATTCTGTGTTCTTTATACTGATTTAAATTTTTTAAAACTACTTTCACTATCATAAAAGTGCACGATGGTTAAAAAATAACTACAGCTAACTTTAAAATTGATTTTTGAATAACTAGTTTTGTCCGTGTAAGCCTTTAAGTTTTTAATGGGTTCGAACGAATTTCTCGATTCAAATGCCATATTATCACTTAATAAACCATTCAAACATTATTACTTTACAATATGTATATTTGTGGGCGATTTATTTTTTACAGTATATTAACTCACTATTTGCGACTATATAGAGAGAGCAAGAGATACTAAATGCATATTTGAAAACAATAAATATTTATGTCGTTAAATTTGAATGAAAGAATTTAACTAAGAATTAATTATGAAATAAAAGGTATTTTATAGATGAATGTTATAAGTTATACATGTCACTCTTTTAAATTTAATGACTTACGAGGGGACCTTAGGGTCTCGAAAATTCAGATCGGATTGAGACTCGGCAGATTAGTAGTATACCTTAAGGGTATCCACACAGTAAAGCAATAAAGCGCACTACCCAGAAGATTCCAAGAAAACAAGCTCTAAAGTGTTACGCACAGTAATACTTGTAGAGATTTTTGCTCTGCAACTTCCCGATGCTAACGTAAGTGGTCAGCTTGCTGGGTTCCCGAGCTTGCGATCAGGGTTCGATCCCTCGTGAGGTAATTTTTTTTTTTTTTTAATTTATAAAGTGACTGTTACAGCTAATTGAAATTTCAATGAAAGATAATACTTTATTTGCAGTTGCAGAGCAAAAATTTCTACTAGTATATAAGCTGCGCGTAACACTTTAAAGCTGGTTTTCTCGGAATCTTCTGGCTAGTGCGCTTTATTACTTTACTGTGTGGATATCCTTGAATCTGCCAAGTCTCATCCCGATCTGAATTTCCGAGACCATAAGTTCCCCTTGTTAGCATTACATATTAATAAAATTTTTAGAAAATATATAAAATAGTAAAACTTTTATCTAAATGTTATTTTAAACATTGATAAAATACATGAGTTTTCCCAAATATCAACCAAGGAAGATTTTCAGGGGTAATATTTGAATACGTTTCAATTTGTGTTGAATAGTCTTATACCGGTTTTCATATCCATAAATATCAATATATATATAATCATATTGTGATATTTTAAAAATTAAAAAACAAAGAACTAGGATATTTCTTTTGTAGGAAAATCTAAATAGCTTAGTTACAGACTTAGTAATTTGTTCCAATTTAACAGATAATCTGAAAAAATTAATTAAAACCTGTTTAAAAATTTCAATTTTAAAATTTTTTTGTAAAGCAAATGTTACTCAAATCAAAAGAAAGTTTTAACTAAACAAAATACAAAATATAAAAATGTGTTTGGGATCTAACACAATATTTGAAAATAATACATACAGTGAAAGTTCGTATTTTCGAAAAAAAACAACTCCAAAATCAGTAACATCTTTGAAAATATAAAAAAAAAATATCTTATTATTAGTAATTTGAATATTTTTCCAACTGCAATAAAAAATGTCCTTATTACCAAACTTTTATTACACGCTACAAAAGTATCAATGCATATAATTCTCACCCTTTCAGGACAAGCTTTGAAGATATTAATTATTTATACTTCTATCAAGAGTAACATAAAAACAGAAAAAGTTTTAACCGGAACATCATATTCCCGAATTAGTTCGTGATCAACCGCAAATTGATTGACAAATTCTCACCAAAAACCTACTTAAAAATCAAAAAATCATAAAATATTACCAGGTTTGAGAGCCCCTGATTAGCATAAGTAACTCACGTGACATAGGTAATTTGACACTGATGCCTACTACGATCTTAAGCGCTTCACTAGACCCAATCCCTTGACTACCACAGTTTCGTTCGCAAGATAAAGAATGGGTTAAAATGACCCACGTGACATTGTAACTTACAATTCCGACTTTGATTGTTACTATTCACGCAAAATTCCCATCTTCATAAATTGGTCATTTTAGTGACACCCTACGACGTGTTTCCAACGTTGCTATCATTTGTCTTGAAATCCTTCGCCACCTCGAAAGAATTTCCGAATATGTGTCTCATTTGAATAATTTGCCACGGAATGTGTGTAAGGTGTCATTAGAGAGATAATGATTTTCTGTTGTTGTTTTTTTGTCTTGCTGCTAATTGAGTAAAATGTCTGTGTTATTCTGTGAGTAAATATACGCGCGTTTAAAATAGCAGGGCGTGTTTGAAAGTGGTATATTTATATCACAGCCTTTCTATTATGAACAATACAAATTTAAAATGTAAAAGAAAAGTTTTGACAGTGGTTTATATATAATAGGACAGATGGACAGATATAATATGGACAGAATATAAATATAACGTGTTAGGTTATAAATATTTAAATACTTAAAGGGTTTTTTTCGCATGAATTTGAGTATATTATAAGAGCTAGAATATAGGTTTGTTTTGTCTCCGAAAATGGAAATTTAAAGTAAATAAAATTATGTAGCAGATATTGTTTTTTATGCTTTTAGTGATATATTAGAACTGATGCAATTTTCCGTTTCTCGTAGCCATTCAAGTTTATTTGTCTCTGTATTCACAGGTTTTTTAATTCAGGTATTTAAAATTGCTATGAAGGGAAGTTTAATGTGTAAAATAAAGTAAATTTTTTTTTAGATTACTTATTACTTTTCAGGAAATTAAAAAAAAAAAAAAAAAAAAAAAAAAAAAAATGGAAGGAATACCTTTTTAAATAATTTAAGTTACTGATTAAGTAAATAATAAACACCTTAGACATTTGTTTCCAATAGTTAAAATCTCCAAATTTCTGAAAGTTTTATTTTAATTTATAAATTTAAAATATAATTCTTTCTCTTTTGTTAAATCTATTTCAATAGGTAACTCTACAGCTTCGACAAAAACGCACACTAGAAAGAGAGCTGACAGAAAAAAAGTGTTTTATATTTTCCCCTCGAGTGTTTGTTTCTTTAGTAGCTGTGAAATCAGTCTTTTCAAGATCAGCTTCTACCTCACCCATCCACTTTTGTGTCGAATTTCAACTTTCCATCCTCTAGGCATTTCTTTTACAACATGTTTGGTTCCTTTGAGATAAATGATGCTTGAGGTTAAGTTGATGGATTGTAACAAATCCCTTACAAATCCTTGTAAATGTAAAATGGGTTTAAAATGGCCGATGTAATTTTGTATTTGTACAGAAAAATTAAAATACCAAAAATTGTTTATCGACATTTCATTTTATGTCTAAGAATAGCTTTAGATTTATTTTTTATATTTACTTAATCTCCTTGGAGCATATAAATATGCATTACATTTGTTACAATTAGTGATATAAAATGTCTATAAGGAAAAATTAATCCTCTAAGTTTTACTTAAAAATTTGATTAAATAAAAATAAATCATGCTTTGTAAGCTTTTAAGAATGTTTGGAGCAAACTGTATTTAAATAAATACTAATTTATAAACGAAGAATAATATATTTAACAACTTTCAAGAAAAACAGATTAAAACTTAATTAATTAACTGTTAATGAAGCAGCGATGAAATCCAATTCTGAATATAAATTCATTATAATTAGAATTAATAATTACACATATGAATTAATTGAACTAGAAAATAATTTTTCCCACAACATTTAAATGAAGGATTTATTCACAATTCGTAAATTAGGCCTAAACAATTCAGACTAATGGATGCAAGCAAACAGTATGCGCAATCTTAATGAAAACAAAATGCACTAATCGACGATTATTTCTTGACTTTCTTTACAGAAAAACTTAAACGGAAATTTACAAAACGTTTGAGCACCAATGGAGGGTTTTCAACGAAACATTAAGCCCAAATAACAATGAATTGTGGCAACTTTTCAGTTTCGGCGATAATTCAATGTGTGTAAATGAAGTTCATTTTTTGCGCCATACTTCCTATCCAGTAATGGGGGAAATGGGAAAATTTCGTTTTCTTTCCGTTTTTCCTGAACAAATAAAACCGATGATAATACAGTTTCGTTACTCGGGAGTAAGTAATAATTAACCAAACTCATTATGGATGTAGATACTGTGGGTCATTATTCATTGAGAATAAATGGTTGTGAGCATAAGCACGACTGCTTATGAAAACTTTCAGTGGTTCACGGGAACATATTAACCCATCATTAGTAATACTCAATGTATGGAACTGTATGACCTAGATGAATGATAACGCAAGATGAAAAGTGAAACAAAAACTTTTTAAGAACAAAGTTATTCCATTTTCTCTTATATCCAGTTAATTACTTCATTGCAACAAATGTTGAGTTAATGAGAATCCTTTTTCACATTGTGCAAAATTTAGAATGTTTGAATGCATTGCATTAAGAATGTTTCATTAATTTAGGTTTTTGTTCATGTCATTGGGTTTAGTTCATATCGTTATAAATTGATATTGTATTACATGAATGCAAAAAATTGTAATATATATGTTGCTTGTTATGTATTCAAACATGAAGATAAAATATGAATAGTTACTGATGAGTTGAGAATTGCATGATGTACATAATAAATTTATTTGAATGTAAGCATTAAATATTTTTTTATTTCTACAGATCATTTGTCCATGGAATAGAGTTTTTAACATGGTGAGAGTTCTAAAAAGGCCTGTTTATTTCTACAAGCTAAAAACTGCTTTAAACAACGTCAGTAAATTTATGTTTTCCACCTTATATACTTATTAACATTTTAAATAATCTTGAAATTCGTTATTATATAATTTTTTCATTAAATAGTGTTCATTACTTTATAAATAATACTAGCTGCGGGGTCCCGAGTTGAGGAATGCTCTCAATGTGCACATATCTTAGATTTTGATGCTTCGCAAACTAGGATGGCTTCACCTGCAAAAAGGTTCATTGAAAAACTTTTGAAAAGCAACCCCCCCCCCCCACACACACTCCGGCTTCCGACAAACAAATACATCCTCCAGAAATAATGCAGGTCCCCCCGTCCAGGAGCAAAATATTATTAAATACACCTCCCCTTCTATCGGAAAGCATATGTATGTTTCCCTTTAAAACTAATTACACTCCACGAGCAAAGTAAAAATATTATGTTTACTCCGTTAGCACTCTTATCTTTTGAGAAAAAAAATCCTTTAGGCCATTTTCTTCTTACTATGAGCTCCTGCAAAAACAAAAAACAAAGGCCTTCTTAATATCAAATGGTGAATTGTAATGTTAATTACAAATATAATTAAAAAAAAACTAATCAAAATCTTAGCATTCTAGCTGTCAAAAGCAACATTATATATCAAATACTTTTTATGTTTAAAATTTCAAAATTTTCTAAATAGCGGAAGTTAGTTGATCTAGCCGGGACAGACTCATAGCATACACACTTTTCTTTCGTTTATTGTTACAGATAATACGATTATTTTTGTCAAAGATAATTTCAACCATCCTCTAACTAAATTAATAATGAATGTTAAGGAAATTTTTAGAGCAGTTTCACATGAAGTTATAAAAATGTCAGCATGCAACCAATACAAATTAACTTTATAGATTACTTTTTATACAGCCATCAAAATAGTGAAAGCTTATAACTAAAAAACCAGTTAATTTACTGCATCAATATAATTAATTGTCATAAATATCGTTTATCTTATATAATTATAAGGCTTGTTTTAATACTTCAATTTATATTTATTATATCTAGTACTTATTTCGGAAAATTCAAAAATTACACGTTTAAGCTATTGTTATACTGCATTAAAATATATTTTTAACTTTTATCGGAACTAACAAATGGGAAACACAATTTAAAGACCAGGACACAGTATATGTAGTTGTGGGATGCTGAAAAAAAGTCAGTAAGTCAAAACCAGGTTATTAAAAAAAAAGAAAAAAAAAAAAAAGTGACACATAGTAACTAAAGCACTTAGAAATGCTTTTTGAAAATTCATTGGAAACAAAAAGACAAATGTTTTTGACCAAGTTTTAAGATTTTCAATCCTGAACCGGTGGATTGGAAAGGAGGAAACTAATTTCACAAGCACCACAATTCCCCGACTGTCGCTTTATTTAATTTCTATTAAAGATATAATACGGACTGAGTTTTTATATATCAAGATATGACAAGGACATGCGTGATAATTAATAAATCATTATCTATTACACATACGTGGCAAAATAGCAGTAGGACCTTATACTACTGTAAACAAAGCTGGTACTCGACTATTACCTGAAAATCGTTCGGGAAACGAAACAAAAAATCCACAGAAGTGCACTGAATATTTTATAAAAGTTTCGTTATAGGAACTATATGCGTTTAAACGTTTACAAAACGTTTTATAAACAAAGCGTTTAATATGATTTCCAAAAATGATATTTGATAGTGATTATAGTAGTGTGGCCTAAAAATAATTGACCATTTTTAAGAGATAAGGAAAGATTTAAAAAAATTTAAGATATAATTAATTTCATTACACTTCAAAAATTGTAAATAATATATACTACTACTTCTTCTTATGAAAACTCATTACAATATCACAAACTAATTTCTATAGATATAGAACCTGGAATAAGCCTAGACAAAATATTTATTGCTGAAAAGTTTCAAGTTTCTCTCACAAAAAAAAAAAAAAAAAAAAAAAAAATCCAGCTTGTTGCAAGCAAAAGTTCATTATTCTAAATAAAAATTACCTTCATTCTTCTAAAACTGGCAATGTAAATCACTATTTGTTCTATAAACTGCGAGAAAAATAAGCCATTTGAATTTGGCATTAAAGAAACCTAAGGAATTTAAAGTTTTTCTACGCTGTTCTTCAAAGCCATCCAGAAATAAATAAATGTCGTTGTTTTTTACATGTTCATCCAAAACCTAGACCATTAACCTTCTGGTTCATCTAAATATTCTTAGACAAAACTAAATGAAGTATCAGAACCTAAGGAATTTAAAGTTTTTCTACGCTGTTCTTCAAAGCCATCCAGAAATAAATAAATGTCGTTGTTTTTTACATGTTCATCCAAAACCTAGACCATTAACCTTCTGGTTCATCTAAATATTCTTAGACAAAACTAAATGAAGTATCAGTTGTTGCTCCTTGTATATTTTGTCTTTTCTCTTCAAATTGTAAGGAGTGTAATCCTATCAACAGAATTTTTTGTATAGTAATATATAAGATACTTCTAAAGAAAGCATATGAATATATTGTTCATTGTATATTCAGATAAATCCTAAATATTGAGTGATTGCTTACTCGGGAAGCAAATACATATTTTACTTACAATTTTCTTAAATTTTCTATTATTAAAAATTTTATTTTTTACGAAAGTTTTCTAAGAATATTTCTTTTGATTTCAATATTTCTAAAGCAGAAAATTTTGGGTGCTACAAAACTCGCCATTTAACCAACCAAAAATATGGATTTTTTTTATCACTATGCTGTTGTGCCAACAACTCTGCAAAATATCTTAAATTGAATATCTACTTCTGCAAATCTTTGTTGGTTGATATTTTATAGCACACGAGACCATATCGTTATGTGGAACTGCCACAAATCTTAGACTTTACGAAAAATAGTACCTATCAAATATCTTTTCTCTTACTCTCAAATATCTTTTCGCCAATATGCAAATTTTAGAGTTCCAAATAAAACTATATTACTCAAGAGTAAGATAGATTCTAAAAAAGTTCATTTGTATAAAAAAAATAAACTTTTACTTATTAGTTTTTGAACCACGAATTGCCTAGATCCATACTGAAAACATTTATATTCTCTGTAGGATGCCACTTTGATTTGTAGTTTTAATTTTTTATTTGGATGACTTAACTTTTCGCTATGTTAAAATGCTGATTCCCCGCTTATACCGTACTTTTAATACAGTATAGCTGTTCTTTCATAAGGCAAGAAGAGGGGTTTTTTTTAAAGTAAAGTAATGCAAATGTTTTTTATACAAATTATTTTGTAAAGTTTGCTTTAAATAGAACGTATTCAAATAGAACGTATCATGAAATATATTTTTATACACGACTACATTTAAAAAAAATACATATATATATATATCCAAACTATCTTCAACAAGCAGCATAAAAACTTATAAGGACATATTTGTTTATTCGTTACACTATCCTATTACAATATAAACCTTATCTAGAATACTTCTTGTCCTTTTAACGTACGTCAGCAACATCAAGTATTCAAAAAATATTTTATTTGACTGAAAGAAGATCAGTTCATCTGTTCGAGAATGGTTCATTCACAGAAGGAAAATATCTTTTTCGCAATACTTCTTACGGCTGTCTGTGTGACTAAAGGAAAAAAATATTTTAATAATTCACCTACTTTATCGCTTTTCCTCCCTTCCATCTACAAAAAATCGCCATTCACAATTTTCCTTTAAAACTTGGAAGAAAAAAAAAAAAAAAAAAAAAAAAAAACCTTCTGAGTTTTGCATTGTTCAATAATGCGATCCGCATCCACAAACCACGAACCCCACTTATCGCAATGCACAGAGAGCGGAATAAAAATCTAAGCTGGCGTACAACCCTAGAGGGGTAGGAATAGGAAGAGAATTCAAAAAACGATTTAAGAAAAAAAGTCCAAGAAGAGGGGGGCTTGAATATTTACCGCTTGTCCCTTCACCAGATCAGAATAAAAGAGAGGGGTTGGAAATCTTTCCTTACCCTTCCCCCTACAGTATTGGTATTTTTTATACGCATTTCGAAAATGTGAATGTCTCTTAGTGCAACGGTCTGACTCATTGTAAAAAGTTCAAACTTTTCCGATAGTCACATGCAGACTTGTGTAGTTTTAAAAATGTCTGGAGTTTTGTGTACAATGCATTGAAAAGCTTAAGTTCTTCTCTTTGGCAGTGTACCATATTTTTTTTTTTTTTTTTTTTTTTTTTTTTTGTAAAAGTACTCTAAGTTTAAATGAACGTAAAAGTTGGAAGGTTATTGTGTTATTTTGAAGAAATCTATTTTTTTATTTTGAAGAGAGAATAAGTATTGCAAAGGATTGTTGAAAAGAAAGAATTGGTTTAAATTAATAATTTATTGTAGTTTAGGGGAATGAATACGTATTGAAAAATACATGGGGGAAGATTAAAGTAATACTTATGCCTTTGAGTTAATTTTGCACGTGAATAAAATACAATTTACAAATATTAATTACTAATATGATGGAAAAAAAAAGTGTAATGTAAGTTTTAGGAGGAAAAAAAATATTATATAAAGATTGACTGGGTTTTTTAAAACGTATCTTCCATTAATTTAAAGTTAGTTAGAATGCAATACATACAGTTTAATTTATAGTGACATAAATATTAAACTAATTATATATATAACAAAAAAATATGTGAAAATGGTTTCTCAGGAGAAAAAGTCACAACGGAAGAACGAAAATGCACATGAAGCAAAAAGTTTCAATGTACTCTTAACATAATCGAATTACTGATACTTATAATAATACTATAAATTCCATACACGCTTAAAACCCAAGTAATTAGTTGCTGATTTAGTTACTTGGTTAAACTAACAAATAATTCATTTAAGCCTGAACTCACCTAATTAAATGTAATTACTTTTTAAAATCGCATCCTAGTTCTCTAGTAAAATAGGACTTTAATTATAAAAAAAAATATAAGAAAAAATATTTACATTTGTTTTCTCGTATGAAAAAATAACATACAATAATTAATTTTTAATATGGCAAAATAATCTTAATACGTACTATAAAATAAGACTAAAATTACTATGAGACATATTTCGTTGTTGTTTTTTACTAGTTATCGATAATCTATAATACATCTTGATGAGAAAACAGCACACATACACAATAAGATACAGGTTTTCACCAAATTATCGAAAGAAAAAACCGATATTCTAGCAAGTTGATGTGTGCGAACTGCAAAACTTCAAAGTCACGTTTTGAAAACCATGTAAAGTGATAATTAGTCAGTTTACATTCTAAGCCCTCTTTGTTAAGATGGATGGTGGGAGAGTCGGGGGGGGGGGAGGTACATTCCAAACAAAATGCCGACTTAATAAGACACTGGTAAGTTCTAATCTGCATTGATAGATATTTGTTTATTTGTATAACATATTTTAAATTCCAATTTAAATTTTTAATTCCACATTACATTTTCGATTTTATATATATATATATATATATATATATATATATATATATATATATATATATATATATATATATATATATATATATATATATATATATGCATCAACGTGCTGAAATGTCAGTTTATTCTTTGGATAATTATCGATAAATTAAAAAAAAAAAAAAAAAAATTGAACCAGGTGTCATGATATTTTTAACCTTGTTTTTATAGTAAGTATTACATTTACTTTTCCGTATTAAAAATAAATAATTATTGTATCTTATTTTACAATATATTACAATAATATGGAGCATTTATTATTGCTTAAAGTAATTAAATATTAGAGAATAAATCATAATCAAACAAATAAATAAAACTTGATTAAATCCCAATTCACGATCAAATCAAGGTGACACAAACAGATTTCGTTGAGTGTTCTCAATGGAAGCTTTGCAATAGGCTGTTGATTTTTCAGGTTTTATAAAAACACATTTTGTAATTGAAAAATGGCAATAACTTCACAATTCTGAATTTTATTTAACAAAGCTTTAATAATTTCCGTATGGAAATCCAGGTTCTTTTAGGAGAAATATTTTGAAAAGTCTTCCTTTGTGTAAGAAACTTTTTTTTTTTTTTTTTTGCAGAAATAACTTCCACTCGATTGAAAAATAAACCAAAGTCAAGGTATCTTAATCCCCAGGCTAAGGAATTTCGTATTAACTTTAAATAATGAAACACAAACAAAACCCGAACATTTCAATTATAGGTGCAGCTTCAAAAGAAAAATGTATGTTTCAAATGAGTGGGGATTAAATTGAATGCAAAGGAATAGAATATTTAAAAAAAAATATTTAACTAAAGTATAACTTATTGAAAGAAACTTAATCAGTTTTTTTTTTTTTTTTTTTTTTTTTTTTTTTTAAAGATAACGGAAATCACAAAATATTTATTTTATGAGAAACCAACTTATTTAAAAGTATGCAATATTTAAAATTGTTTATATTTTTGTATTTTTTAATGTTTTCAGATGTACTCTTCATACTTTAAATTTATTTCCTTCCCTTTTTTGAAAACGTAACTGTTCATAGCTAAAAAAATTCTGGCTTTGATGTAATACCAAAATTCGTGTTAAATCGAAATAAATTATAAATGTTTCCTTACAAGCTTTTCATTCAAATTCATGTATTATTAAAATATTTTATTAAGTTTCAATCAGACAAATGTTTTATCTTCACGAATAAACTTATCTTTCAAAGATAAAAAAGAATTCTTACAAGACAAAATATACCATAGTGGTTAATTATTTTTCTGACAAACTGCATAAACATAGAGGCAAGTCATTTTATTTCCAAACATGAAAATTGAGTCAGTGTGCTTTTTTTTTAAATAATTTTTTGAAAACAATGTAATTTAGTAGGGTTTTTTTTCTTTATCTCCTTAAACCAATTTTCTAGGATAATGTGTTTATACAATTATGTATTTACAATATATACGTACAATATTTAAAAAAAAAACTTTTAAATCATTAATACATTTGAGTGCATACAATAAACTAGAATAATTGTTTGTTACTTTTTTTTGCTATGACACTTTTAGGCTTTTTTTTTTTTTAATATATTATCTACTAATTTTTACACGTCATTATTTTAGTTTCCCATCCCTGAAGGGAGTTTGCACTAAATTAAATTAAGATCAAGATGTTTCGATCAAGATATGTTTAAATTCAGTCATTGCGAAAAGTATCAGGAATCTTTTAAAAATTGACAGTTTGTAAAACACCATTGTGTTGGGAAAACATATAGCTACATGGTATAAAGTGAAAATTTTCATTTAGAAAAATCAATATAGGGTTAAGAAACTTTTGATTTTAATTACATTATCAAATGTTTGAGACAGAGTGCTCAACTGTATGATAACATTCGTATTTAGTGATTTTACTTTTTGTTTAAAGGTAATTTAATGGATCTTTTGAAGTAATTGGATGCTCCCTAATCTTTTATTTAAGAATATTCTAAGAGTTTTCTGTTGGGTTAAAATCCGAAGGCTTTTGAGACCAACCACTCCAGGAGATCTACATAATTTTCACTAATCACTTCATTGTTTTGTTAGATTAATTTTGCATTGTTCTGTCGGAATTGAGTCCCATTCATTTTCGTGCCACCAATGAAAATGATGATGGCGAGCTCATTTCGAGTACATTTAGATACTGGTTAAAGTACGTTGTTCTCACACATATAACCATTTCAATACATCTTGAGATAATAAATTTATTTCATTCCAAGCTTATGAGTTGGTACTATATCCTTGATAAGGATTTATTGGTCTAACTTTCGTTTCACATTTGCATAATTGGAAAACAAAACACTTAAAATGCACAAAAAATACCTAAATTTGTGAATATATTTTCAAATACCTTTTTTTTAAGCATATTGATACTTTCATACTTGTTATTTTATGCAAATTATTTTCTATTATGTATGCAAATTATTTTCTATTATGTATGCAAATTATTTTCTATTTCTATATACGTGTATACATATATATTTACTCGACCAACCCTATTGGGCATTGAGCCTGTTGTTGGTCTTAAAATTTGTATTTGTATTTTTATTCTCAATAACTATAAGTATATTAGCATGCATCTGAAATTTAAATTCTTCAAACCACAAAATTTGGAATAATGTTCTTTTGAAGGGTGTTCTTGTTTAAGTGCCTATGCCAACTGTGACTTTCTGTTCTTTTTGTAGGTCTGTTACTTCATCCTGGCATTACAACCCTGGAGTCAGTCTTATAATGACTCTGGGAACCATTTATTATTTTGGCTTCACCGATAAATCAGCAGCCAGCTGAGATGATGTTTTTATGCAATCACTTAAGCAATCTGTTTCAACGTTCCTTTCTGAATGTGGTGATCCGTTTTCCTCCTCTGTTCTTGTGCAATTTAAATATAATCCAGTATTTTCACAACGTTTGGTAATATGTTGAGCTTCGCATCTTGAACAAGAGCTTTAGTATTCTCAGATGGAAATTATCTGTTCTATTTAAGCTGATATTTAAGTCGTGCTCTTGACTAAGTTTAAAATTTTTTCAATATTTTCAAACGTAAATCTGATGCACTTCATGATTTCAGTCAAGTAAATGTCCTTTGAGTGTATATATGCCGACTAAAAATACACTGCAACTCCTTCCAAGAAAACATGAATTTCGCATTAGCATTTTTGTAGTGTCTTATTGACTTCTGAATGCAATATTGTCTGCATATATTAATGTCTAACATAAAAACATTAATGTTATAATCAACAAATTAAATAACTTTGAGGAACACATTTGTATTTAAAGTTAAAAAAAAAATTACTGCCTAATTCATTAAGCCTTGACTGCTTTAGCAGTAGTTTTCCAACTGGAATTTCAAATTTAAGTAATCTTATTCAAATACAAATTTAAAAATGAAGATCAACTACAGGCACGAGGCCTCTCTAGGATTATCCAGTTTAACCATTCTGAAGAATCTCTTAGTATAGATCCAGCTGTCTTTTAAAAATATGTACTCCAGTATAATTTACGATATGACTTGGCAGATAGTTCCACTTATCAACCATAATATCGTGAAATTAATGAGCTCTATTCTTTAATTTAAAATCCAGTCTAATTACATGGAAGATTTTTCATCCAATCCTCCATATTGTGCTCTAGAGCCTTGAAATTACCAAATTTAGTAAGTTTAAAAAAATCTTAATTAAATCCTCTCTAGAACTTCTATTTCCTTTGTAATGCCATTTTCTATATGCATAAAGAATTTTGCTAACTAGATAATACTTTCAAAAATAGTATTGTTGAGTTCTTTTCACGTGGCTTTTCAGTATGAAATCCCTACCTATAAAAGGACATAACTGGGAAGCAGTGTGCATTATAGAAAGAAGAGCTGAAAGAATAGATGGGGAATTGACAGGAATATAATTTTAAATACACCGGCTGGGGAAATTGATTGATGGGAGTAAATTTGATGATGACTGCATATGTTTTACCGATGGGATCCCTTTTAACCCACTGACGGTCCAGGGAATGGACGAAATTCTACAGTTGTTTTCCCTGCAATAATTTTTAAATTATATTTTTAATTCAAATATATATATATATATATATATATATATATATATATATATATATATATATATATATATATATATATATATATATATATATATATATATATATATATATATATATATATATATATATATATATATATATATATATATATATATATATATATATATGTATATATATTATAATTATTTATTTATTTTGTTTTAGATAGGTTATAAGCTATCATCCTAATAAAATATTTCATTTTAAATTTTATTTATAAATTTAAAAATGTTGCTTATTGCTGGGGATCAAGTGATGCATATATACGTTCAAGACTGACAGTAGTTTAATTTGGAAGGATTTGTCAAGAAACAAGTCCATTAATTATAATGTAAATAAAACCAGTTTGTGTGAATTACAAAACCACAGCATTTTTCAAAAGTGACCGTTTGGGCTACAGGATCCATTAAAAGGATTATAGAGACTTTTTCATAGGTTTCAACCTATGAACTCAAATTATTATATTCATATTTTACAACAATTTGTTGCCACATTTAAATATTGTAACTTATTTTGCAAACAGTTGTATTTAAAATTCCTTACCTGTATATCCAACATGCAACTTATCTTTTCCTTCTATTCCTCACAGTTTTTCAGTCAATTCACAGTTAGGGAGTTATTTTTTAAAAAATCGATATTTGTTTAAGCATTGCATAATTAGTAAAGGATAAAGGGGAAAAAAAAGTACTTTACAAAAGAAAATGGTGACGCAGATTCTCCCAACTTTTCAACTTTAACCTTCTACCTCCTATTCCTATATCAGCAACAAAAGTATCACCAAAGACCCCGAAGACGTCCCGTCACATGCGATAAAGACGTCCCCTTTTCCCAGAAAACGACGTCCAAGGAGGGCGCGGTTTTGCGGCCCAGGTGATATTGACAGGCCAGCTATGCATCATTCCATAGCGTGACTTCCGTGACGAGACCCGGATTGATAAGACGTTGACAGGATGAATCGAACTGAACTTGAAGTTCGTTCCCTGCTGACGCAATCTTCTCTTTTAGGGGTCTGTGCTCCGGGAATGTGACAGTGAAAAGGTCCTGGAGTCTGTTTGAGTGATGAAGCTGCTCGTATCTGTATTGCAAACTGTTTAATCGGGTTTAATAAAGTCATATTGTATTTGCGGCAAGTGATGTCTGGAGGAGTTGCAAATGACGGTATGGCGTGAGGGTTATCTAAACTTTCCGGAAATTAGTCGGATTGACTTGTTTCCTGTGGGAACATTTCTTATGAAGTACTCTGTGGAGCTTATAGTGCTAAAATAAATTCTATAGATTTTTGTTATAGGCAAATAATATAAGTTTTAGATAACTAAAAATAATTAAATGCAACTTATTAGACATAATTAGTTCTAGTTATTTATAATATGCAACTTAAATACATTATTGGTTCTAGTTATTTATAATATAGTCAAGGTGTAACTATAAATAGAAATAATATTGTTTTAATTTTTGATCTAGACTCACAATATTTTTCACACTTAACAAATGTTAGAAAACTAACATGTATGCATAAGAATATTTTCCATTTGGTCATATAATTAAAAAATTTTACTTAAGTAGGTTCTAATTGCTCCAATCCTAGCTCAATTTACAACTTATTTAAAATTTAAAATTTAATTTCTAATGATACGCTATTCTTTGCTACAATTAACCTATTAGAATTGTAAAAATAACTCATAGGTTTTTTTTCTATATGACTTTGTTTTGAAATTATCTAAAATTAACTTAGCCACTTTTCATAAAAACGTCAAAATTTCCAATTAAATTAAAAATAAATTAGTACATGAATAAATTAGATCCTAGTAGGTTACTGTTCTCCATTATACACTTTAAATTACATTAAAAAAATAATTGTAATATTCATCAAATTTTCCAATTTCTAGTGCGTACTGGTAACTTATTTGTTCTTGATAATATATATGCTTCAGATGTAAAGGACATTTATATTCAGGAACATTCTTTTTATTTCACTCGAGGTCTGATCAAAGAAACTGCAAATTAATGCTATTTAAGAATTATTGTATTTCATAAAACCTTGTATAAGATAGTGTTGTATACTTCTTTAAAGAACAGAAACTCACACAATATTTATTCACAACGTGACACTAGAATTCTAGACAGGTTTGATCCTGCCTTATGGAATACCAGTGTGTACGATAATGTGCGATGAATTCTCAATATCCTCTCATTGTAGTGATGGGTTCAAAAAAAAAGGTAATAGCTCACATATAGCCCTAGTTATCTGATCAAGTTCAAAATTACGAAACAGAAAATTATCTGTTTTGAGCACCTACATATAGCAGAAATAAGGAGCTAGAATAAACTACAAAGAACTAACGCGGATATAACTTGAAAATAGAGAAGATAAAAATGCATTTTTTCTATTTTGGTACATATTAAACATTTGCCAATAGAGAATTAAAGAATACTTCTCACTAAATGCGAAGCAAAAAAATGAGAATAAGGCATATTTAAATAAAATATTAAGCTTTAAAATTGGAGTCCTGGTTTTTATATAATTTTATACTTTTCGTTGGGTTATGTATTGTGCAGGGAATGTAACTTATAAGTAAGCATTATTTTCTGACTTGACAACTATGCAAAAAACTAATATTAACTTGTTTTAATAAGTATTATGAATAAATCACTAAAGAAATCATTAACTTGGGTAATATTAGTATAAATAATTCTTTAAACGACACAAACAGCATAAGTAGTTAAATTAACTTTTTTCATAATGAAATCACAGTCATATTTCTAAAAAATAATTTAAATGAAATATGTCCGGTTTAAATTATTCATTGGGATAAGTTACTAATATATATCTGGATTAAAATACACCTTCATTTGTCATATGATGTCTTTAAGTGTTAGGCGGTCATATAATAAATTGATTTATTGTGTTTAACACATATTTGGTGGTACAAAATTATAAAAAATTTATCAAATGATTCAATTTTAACATAATTTTGCTATACAACTTCGAAGACTAAATTGTGTTATATCCCCATTCACATTGGAAGAAAGTTTTAGAAAATGAAATTACACAATAGTTTTGACATCCTCACCTTTGCGTTCATTTACCACTGTCGGCGCAGTATGTTGACACCAAGTGTCAGTGTAAATATGTTTCATGCAGTGTAGTTTGCTCTCTTCTCAATTAATCATCGTCTGTGATTTCAGGAATTCCAGTGAGTGTTGGTGAAGCTGACTTTTAATGAGGTACGTGAAATATTAAACTCATGGCATATCTATAAACAATACTTCGAGTGAAAGCAACTGTTTTAGTCCTTTTCCGTATATATATATATGCTGTTAGTTAAAATAAACATTAATCTGAATAATTTAATGAAACTATATAAGAGTAATATGATCTTATTTCCACATTTTTTAATTATATTTAAGTTTGTCATAGTGACTAGGTGTTTAATGATTGTTCCCAAACATATAAATTGTTGGATGTGTACAAATAACATGAAAGTAAAATTAAAAATAAGAATTCACATGCACATATGGAGGTTCGTAAAGATAATACTTGAGGTATATTTTTGCGATAGATAATTTGTAAATAATTATACATAATGTAAATACTGGGTTAATTTCATTCTATTTTAATTCTGCTATAACTTTTATTAGTATACGTGCTTTTAATTGATGCAAAAATTGTAAACAGTATCGAAAATGCAGGCTTCAGGGAAATATTGAGTAAAATTTGTCTGGATATTTCTAGAATTTTTGGGAATGTTGACAACCTATAAAAAACTAGCCTTGTATTCAATCACTGATCAATTCAGTTCCTTATGTTGGTTTGGGTTGAACTGATGTGAATGCAGTTCTATTTTGTTTGCGTTTTCGCATCTGTTGAGTCAAGATGACTGAATCTTTACTAATTTCTTAATTACGATTTACTGCTGCTTTCTGTTTTTGAAAATTATATAATTCTCGAAGAAGTAATAAAGATAGTTTTATAAAGTGTCATCAATTCTAAGAGAAGATAATTTATAACGATATTGTTAATTAAATATTAATCCAATTCGAAACAACTATTTTGCCTAATAATGCTTAAAAGAATTATAATATATTTTTTTAAACAAGAAAAGATTTGTTAAGCATTCAGATATGTATTTGATTTTTTTTTTTTTTTTTTTTAATTTGATTCATATTAAATATATGATTTAAGCAAATTAAAAAGCTGAAACTGTCCTAATTCATGTTAAAATGCTATTGATTTCAATTTTTATCAGGTATACAAGTCAATTTTTGTAACATAAAATAGGAAATAAAAAGTAAATACAATTTATAATATTTGTAATAAGTATAATTATAATTAGAAATACTGTATTTTCTATTTTATATCCTGGTTCTATTCAAGAAAAAGTTTTGAATGTACCCAAATTCATAAAAAAAAGCTGTCATTTTCTTCTTCACTGCCCACTAATTTGAAAATATTTCCCTGATTAAATTTAACTCCACAAAATCATTTATGTAAAAAGATGAAATTATATTAAAAAGAAGAAAGAAAAAAAAATGCGACAGGTTGGAGAAAAAAAGGAGTGTTGTGTGAAGATACATCCCCAAAGATACAACAAAATATTTCATAACTGAAAAAAAATATATATTTATTGAAAAAAAAATTATAAACATGCAGAAAATTTTTTATAGATATTTGGGGTACATGGCTTTTAAATTATTCATTTTTTGCTTCACCTAAATGGCTCTACAGTGAAATTACGGACTACTAAAACGGGACGAAACAGTAAATGCAAAAGAGTAGGTATTTTTAGTGGTTTTAAATATATTTCAGCACGAGAAATAATTTAATGTAAACTGAAAAATGTTCCTAGAGGGAAAACTTGATGAAAGTACTTAAATAACAAAAAATGTGTTTAAATTACTGAAACCCGGGTGAATATGATGCAGTTATAAATTTTGAAGAAATTTTAAACAAAGCTTAGTTAAAGTTAATACCTTAAATTTTGAAAAAGTGTTTTCTTTAAGCCCTCATGTTTAAAAAAGAAACGGTTTTTTCTTTATCTGTGAGTACAAAAAAAATTAAGCACTACTTCTATTTGCCACCTAGTCGAAACAAATAGAATCAGTCTCCTGTTTTGTATTTTTTTTCTGCTCTCTTACGATTATATAAAATAACATTCACTATCTCTCATCAGATATCTTTAGAAGTTTTCCAAAAAAAAAAAAAAAAAAAAAAAAAAAAAAAATTAAAGTGTAAACAATATTTTTTTTTATTTAGGAAATAATAATGCTACCTATATAATCAAAGTGTTTAATATTAATCCTTTATTTATGAATTGACAATTTTTACGTGCAGTTGCTATGTAATGATCTCAAATAGAGTTTTCATACTGTTTGACCACTACGAAGAAAACACTCATTCCGAACCATGACTAACTTTTTTAACTAACTTAACTAACTAAAACTTAACTGACTAAAACTTAATAAATTGTCATTCACAACATGTCTATCGATCATTTTTTATTGATTGGAAGACGACAAGGGGGGTGATTAGTTCTCCGAAACGGTAATATAGCAGAGTATGTAAAATATTTGGCTATTAAATAATTATACTGCATATTTGGCCACAAAAAACACATTAAATCGAATAATATAAAGGATTTAAAAAAGAAATTTGAAAGGTGTTTTTTTTTTTTTTTTTTTTTTTTTTTTTTTAAATTTAATCTCTTATTAATTTTCCTAAGTTAATCCTAAAAATATCATCAATTAACAACTTTAATTTAGCCTTTAATAGCAAATTAATTTTGATAATTTAAGTATTTTTTTAAAGATATGCATTATTTTTTAAAGTTATTATTGTATTTTTTAAAAATAAGTTTACAGCAGTTGTATGAATAAAAATAAAAAAGAAAACAAATAAATGACAAAAAAGACAAAAACATATTTGGAATAAAAATGTTTAAATAGTGATTAATATTGAAACGTTGCAATTTATTACTTCTTAAAAATATTTTTAGCCAAAATGACGAGATATTCTGTAGTAAACTGTTAGGTACTGTTATGCTTTTAATTTTTTGAACAAATGCTATGGAAATATGTATTCAAAGCCTTTTTTATTTTCTAGTTACTTTCGCACTACCTTCAGCTCTACATACTTCAAAAATATATTCTTTTACAGGAGCTCGTAGTCACAATTACAAGTGATGCTACTCTATTTACTAAGGTTGGAAAAGGTAGTAATTTTCAACTTAATAATAGCGGGTATGTGAAAATTAGTGTGAAAATAGAGAGGTAAGTGATTTAAAAATTGGTTTACTTGCTTTTCTTAAAATTTAAATAAGTTGCTTTTTCTTTTATTTGGATTTTGGAAGATGAAATGGTTGTGTTTAATGGAAACATATATTTAAATGTTTTAGAGAAATATGAGGAATTTGAATTCGAAAAAATAAAATAAAAAAGATCTTATATAACTTAATTCAAAGAAGGTTTCAATTAATTTAATTAAAGAATTTTCAGCTAATTTAAATGCAAGATTCAAAATTAATTCATTTTAGTTGAAAAAAGTTTCGAGAACTGTTACGCTTTCTTATTCAAAAGAATTAAAAAACAAAATTTTTGAAACCTCACCGAAAACGAACCGAATTCTCCATATTCATTTTCTAATTCAAATTCAATGATTCATTCCTTCAACGTTTTCTCAATAATATACCAAACGTGCTTTTATTGATAAAAGATAAGAACAGTTGAATTATTACTAAATCACTTAAAATGCTCCTGGCCTACAATTTCCGGGTAACGGTTCTTTAATGGATTTTTGCGTGGATATAACAACCACGTCCCATCCCACTCCAAGCAAAAGGGTCATAAGAAGTACATCCGATGATTTGTAGTTTGAACATCTTACAGGAGCCGGATAAATGCGGTGTTGACAAGCGAAATTCTCAGGCAATTCGCACGCCACTTCCATTCCCTACACACATAAACAAAGAGTCATTACGCTATAAGAATATTACAAAAAAACACCCACAAAAAAAAAAAAAAAAAAAAAAAAAAACTTAAAGAAAAACAAGCAGTGAAAGATGGCTTTCAAACACGCGATAGAGCAATACTGTTAACTTTCTTTCGGATGCATGAAAGAGAATGAAAATGTGCGCAAAGGAAATTAGGGTTTTGAGTGAAGAAAAAGTAATATTGTGAAAAGCATCTCTTTTTTTTCTACTTCCCTGGATTAGTATTCTCTGAAGTATTAACTAATTCAGTTGGTTGAGATGTTTTAATGAAAAATTACACGAAATTTCTTATTTCGTTTGCGATATTATCTTTTTGGTAGCGCTGTCTTAATTTGAATTTTTCTTAAGGG
Organism: Linyphia triangularis; assembly: GCA_963978545.1. NCBI lineage: Eukaryota > Metazoa > Arthropoda > Arachnida > Araneae > Linyphiidae > Linyphia > Linyphia triangularis. The sequence continues at coordinate 22,043,686 of OZ021732.1, read as the reverse complement.
TAAGATCTTAATTGTAAGTAATATTTGCTTTTTAATTATATCTCCTAAAAATATGAGATGGTGAATTTTTGTGTTTGCTGTGTGATTAAAAGGAGTGTTTCTGGACGATGTACGAAATTATGTTTCTGAGTTTGCAATTAATTAACGTATGAGTTGTTAGTTTAGTTATTTTATAAGGTTTAATAAAAGTAAGTAATCTACGAAAAATATTTTTCCTTTTAACTTAAGTTGTAACAAAAAACTACTAATTAATACTATCTGAAAACTTTCAAACTAGAAATAAAAAATAATCTCATAAAAACTTATGTGAAAACTGTAGGACATTTGTGGATTATTTATGGAAACAAAATGCTATAAATAAAATTTAATTTTAAATTATTTTTAAAAAAGTTATACATTATTATTAATTTACAAAGTATGTAAACTTAATTCCATAACTTTTTAAAACATAATTTAATGAAACCAAAACACACAATACTAAATAAATCAACTTATCAAGAATTTGTAAGAACTATTTTCTACTTTACGTTTTCTTTTCTATTTTAAACGCAATTTATTATTTTTAATTAACGGTTATGACAAAATTCAAGTTAATATATTCTAGTTTGATTTAAATACTAAAACAACGAATTGACTATTATAAGAAATATTTTTGGTTAATATCCCGAATTATTTCCTAGCCTCTAGACCACGAGGTTGCGGGTTCGAGTCCCGTTTCAGGCATGGGTGTTTGTAAATGTATGTTGGCTTGTCAAATGACGAATGTTTCGGCGCATTATAGCCTTCGTGTTGCTGACGGCGCCAGATAATCTGAAAACAACCCGAATTATTTCCAATAATTAGTAAATTAAATGGTATATCCCATTCTCTGAAATAATGTTTTGAATCAGGTTAAAAAAGCAAGAAAGTTATTATGCATAGGTTTTTGTACTAATTTCCGAATATATTAAAAAATAAAATAAAATTTATAAAGTATTAACCTTCATCAATGAAACTTTATTAAAAATAAATCATGTCAATCTTTTCTAAGTAACAAACTTAAATAAATATATTTTAAGATCCTTTAGTAAAAAGTTGCACTAACTTCCTTCCTCATTCTTATCCCAATAATAATTCTTATTTAAAAGATATCTCCCCTCCCTCGTCTTTTAAAAAGGAATACAATTTCGAAGTGAATTCCACTTGTGGATGTGAGAAGAAGAAAGAACGGATGTAAGTGAAAAATAAAAATAAAACTGATTCGCTCTTGTCGCCAATGACATATTTTCAACTTCTGAACGAGTTGATACGGAGAAGCCATTAAATGTAAGAAGAAGCGCAAACTGTTTCAAAAGGTTTCTTCCAAATCTTTTGCCTTTTTTGGGTCGATGGCAACACGAAAACAAGATTTGAAAAGGGCTATTTTGACAGGAATTCTTTCGGCTTCAAAAGCATTTGTTTGGGTTGAAAATAATTTGTACCTTCATCTTCAAGTAATGAAACTTTTAGTATGGTACGTTGTAACTTGACTTGCACGTTATTATGTACAAGATTCAATAAATCTTTTTAACTAAACAATTTTTTTTTTAATATAATTGACTTAGTATGTTTTATACAGTAAATTTCTCTTTATAAATCTCCAATAGGTAAAACAATGTTCATAAATCTAAAAAGATTGTAAAGAATAAAAAAATATACTTTTGAACTATTAATCACATTTACTATTAATCTATATTCTACAAAAATGGTAGTTTATTCTGATGTATAAATATTTCATAAACTTATGTTGGAAATAATAAAATATGCATGCTCACTGAATTTTCTCTTTTCGAAAACTTTAAAAAGCGTTGTAACGGTATGTGTATGAAAAAAATTAACGCATTATACATTAAAAAAAAACAGCTCTGTGAACGGTCAACAAAAACACAATGAAAGGAAATTTGCCCATGACAGAGGCAAGACACCAATCGCCGAACGCCGCTCGCCAGATATTCGGCATAGGAAACCGATAAAATTGCCTGTAATGGCACCCATGTGAAAAATCTGTAATCCTCATAAAAGTTTTCGTTTGTCTGATTTGTGTTGTTTTATTAAGGTGTCTGATAAAATCTGTGAACAGAATCTTACAATTCTACATCAAAGCAATTTTGAGTATTTAAACGTGTCTTGAGACCTAGTAAAGTGAAACATTTCATAAAGAGTTTTCACAATATAGTTAGTTTTAAATATTTAGATTTTACTAGAAATTGAATATGCAAATATATATTAAATACATAAAAATGATTTGAAAGGATTTTGTCAGACATTCAAAGTCTCACTTCTTTGAAGTTTTACAAAATCAATATTCCAAAATTTCAGCAATGGAATAGAATAATACATAAGCAGATAGTCGTTGAATGTTAATTATTAATTTGAAACGATAAAGATATGTTTGTGAACTCCTATATCAAATAAACACTTATTTTTAGATAGTTAAAAGAAAAGTTTATACAAAGGATCATACGTGAAGTAACTTGTGAAATTCAATTCATATTCCAAACTGTTATGAAAAACAATCTTTTAGCCTAAGGTCACTAAATCAAACTAATAAATGCGATCTATTAATAAATCATTATTCTACGCAAACAAGCAATCTCATAAATTATCTGCATCAATCGCAATAAGCGATAAAATACCAAAGAACGAAGAAAACTTTCTTTAAAAAGTCAAAACCAATTTTCTATTTAGAAGTCATCTTAAAGTGAACAATAACGAAGCCATCCGAAAACTTAATTAAAACTTTGAAAAACAATATGGACTGAATTGGATTTTGATCCCACTTCAATCATTTTGATTTAAATAGAAATGGATTTCCATAATACAAATCCTGCTAAACTCCACATTTTTATTTTGGATTGCTCAAAGCAAGCATTTTGGAAAAACTTTGAAGAGGGGAATTCAATTAGAGTGAGGAATTAAAAAAATAGTTCGCATAGTTTTAGACCTTTCAGTTCTTATCCTGGTTTTCGACTGACGTAAAGCAATAAATTGCTCCCACAGGTTGTCAGATGTCAAAATTTATTTACCATTATCATACAACATATTGTTAACATAATTTTAATTCCTTTTATTGTATTGCAAACTGGGAATCTTTTTTTTTTGTTGGAACCTTATATTAAATACTTACATTTATTAGACTTACTTCTTAAAAATGTAAAACATTTATTTTTTACTTTAATTTCTTAATTATAATTAAAAAAATTTCAATTGCTGTTCTAATCGTCAACAAGAAGCCGCATATATTTTGCTGCGAGTGTTTTGCTTCTGCATATGTTTTACTGCGAAGTTACAGGCCGTGATTCTAAACATGTACAGTTTGACTATATTTTCTGACTGAAATCTTATCCTGTTAAAGTAGATGATATATTACAAAATTATCTGCTAATTCGGAGTATTCCTTTTTAAATTGGAGGTTGTTTTTTTATAAGCAAATATGTCACTTAGTTAGCGAATTTAGCTATAAACTCATCGAGAAAATTTAGTCACCGAGTTTCTTAGTTCTGATCTTAAACTCCATTTGAAACCACGAAGGAAACTTATCATAGAGTTACTATGGAAATACTCTCCAAGTCAAATTTCAAAAGCAATTCCTAATTTCCAATGCAAATAGGAAATAGATGATCTAAAACTTGCATTCCTCTACAAGAATATCATAAATACATTTAACACCTTTTCAGTCATACGATTTTCAAAATAGGTGTAATTTTTTTTCTTCATAAAACCCTAGGTAAAACATACAAATTAAATTATTTTAAATCAAAATAACTGAAATATATTACTTTTTCTGGTACTTACGTACTATCCCGTCAACCGTAGGTGAATTTTTTGTTGGCAAACACTAGTTCTAGTCGCCTGGCTTCCTCGGAATTTCAAACCAGAATTGAAGCCTTTCTGTGGATTTCCTTATCTACTCGGTGGACGTGGCATATACTGACTAAAGGAACCCGTTTGTCGAACTTTTTGGCTCCAAAACGGTCGACGAGATATTACGTAATTACCCTGAAATCTTCTTTCTCTTAAGGTGGCCGTCATATTACATGTCAGTATGCAGAATTTTTTTTTTTTTTAAATCAAATATGTCGTCAAGTTAAAGAGTTTAGAGGCACTTAGTCGACAAATATCTAATCCCGATATCTCATTTGAAACCAAGATGGCAACTTTTCATAAAGATACCATGGAGGCGTTTTTCAGTTGCAGCAGTTGCAAAGCCAAAACTTAAGTTCTTCCATAACATCAGATGAATAGATTTAACACTCTTTCCATTATACAGTTTTGAAAAGCGGACATTCTTTTCAGATACCTCAAGTAAAACAAAAACAAAAAATTACATTTGCTTAAAACGATCCGAACTTTTTGTTTTATTTTGTCATTGGACTGATTAAAGTATACACATTTTTTTAAAAATATTTTTCTTAATGGCAAAAACACAATACCAAACAGTTTAGACAATTTCGATTTCTTGCACTAAATTTAAAAATAAAATAACTTAAGATTTAAAATATATTTTTCAAGGCGATTAATTCATACTCTTTGCATGTCTTGTCTAATTTCTAGTCACCCAAAATTGCTTTCAATGCATTCAGACATTATTATGCACACTATAATCATTGAGGTTATAATATCATGAAGCAAACTCATTTAAATTATCGCGAAGTTTCTCATGATATGAGAAAAGCACTTTCGTCGCTTGTAGAAGTAATCAGAATAAAACGACTTTAAAGGTCAAACTATTTTTGCTTGATAAGAGAAAAAAATCTTTCTACAAAAGAGCGAAAATTCTGTTTAAATTCATGCTCTTCCTTTGCGTTATTCTTAGCCTTCTAAAAACTCTGTGCGTAAGATTAGTTCAAAGTAAGAGGCTCTCTTTTATTTTTTACACGGTTAAAATGCAAACATTTAATGCGGTAACATGTGTTGTTACAGAATACTTATTTTTCAAAATTCTATTATACGTTAAGATGTAATTTGTTTAAATTTACGAAATAAATTAGTATTAATGTGGACATATATAAAGTAATGAATACATATTTATGCACATATTTTTTTGTGTTGAAGGTAATTTTCGAAATGAAATCAGTGCTTGTGTTTTTACAATAAAACATCATATTCACCTTAATATGGATTTTATCAAATGAAGATATTATCTTTTAAATTAAAAGTAATCTAATATACTAAGATATATTAAAATATATTTATAAGTGTCCTCATCTCTTATACATTTCATCATTTAATTTAAATACTATATGTATACATGTGGTTGTTGTGCATTAGGAAACGACATTTGATTAATTATAAAAATAAGCAAAAGAAATCGTTATACGTTATTTTAAAATGAAATAACAGAAATGTCTAATTACATTATTATCCTTATTAGTATATTTTTTTCTGAAATTTCAAATACTTTTCAATCTGTAACAGTATTACATTTACAAAGGATTGAATGACTGACAATATTCACTTTAGGACAATGAGAAATAATGAGATATATCAAATATAAATGCTACTTGCTACGATGGGTGATTCATTTGATCTGATGAATGATTTATTGGTGTATTATTATATTTATTGATTATTGAAAAGCAAACATCTATTTATTTAAAATAATTCGTATAAAAAGTATTAATTTCGTTCTACTAATTTAAATACGTAATTCGGATACGATTTTCCAGAATAGTCAACTGTTCACTAGGGTGGAACGAAAATGGCCTTTAAATTTTTTTTTTTAAATTTTAGCTTAGTAATAGTGGGGAAAAGTTGCTTTTTAAGTTCAAAAAGAGGGGGGGGGGGAATTTGGTTGCAATACTACAATATCTTGAGGTGCCGCAAAGAGCTTAAAGTTTATAAAAAAAAATGAAAAATTATCAACTTTGTAAAAAAAAATTTATGAATTTCTCATATATAAAATGTTACAAAAGATGGTTTTAAATGCATATATAAGCATTAGAGTTGGAAAAAAAAATATGAATTACAAAATATAATAATAATTATAAAATATATTGTAATGTAAAATTTGTATTTCTTACTTCTGTATCCTTAATGATTGCATGTTACAGCTGCAAAATGTTTTTTCTACTTCATTGCCACATTAAACTGGTTTTTTGCATTAAGTTTTGGCATATTCCTACGTGAGTCCATTTTTGCTCTTATATATAATTCTCTTGCGGTTGAACCACAGACATTTTGAGCCGATTCGGTCACCAGTTTCACAGTTCTTTCCACTGCTTGCGTGTGACAAGGAAGCCGGGGAAAGTCGATAACCGGGTCTACTTTACTATTTGGTCCATCTTCAGATGCCATCTGTATAAAGTCTTTGAGAGAGTCACTGGAAACATGTTTTAACAAGTGAGGTTCAGTTACGTCATTTTCAGGCCATGAGATCATGTCGATGTAATCCTTTGCATTGAAGTTTATCTTTGGAACTTTGAACTTCCCGACTCCGCCTCTACTTTCTGTTATTGCCTTTAAAACACTTCGTAAACCAAGTTCTCTTTGAATTTTGCTTTCATCACATAGCATGGACAAAAGGAGATTTTCTGAAGACGCAAAATACCCATTTCCTTGAATAACCGGATCTATAACGTTCTTGAGATCGTCAAAGAGGTAGCGTGAATATGAGATTAGTTTAAACAGATGTTTGGAACCATAAGTACATGAAGGTTTTAACTTAATACTAAACCACACAGGCACATACACTTTCCCAGTGTACTCAGCCAAAGTCTTAAGATTTTGAGTTGGATTTTCAATTGCCACATACAATCTAAGCACGCGGTTGGTTAGTGTCAACCACCTGGAGTGAGCAAGTTTTCCAGGGTTTCATAAAGATAAATCTAAGGAGCAATTTCCACTTGATACAGCAATACACATATCCAATAAATATTTCTGATCTGTACTTAAATCATTTTTGTCCTCCAAAAGAGGAAGGTTATTTTCAATTGGCAATTAAGTAACCACAGGAAGATTAGCACAGTTTTCTAGCTGCTGACCTATTTCACCTTTAAACTCATTGGGTCCCTTTGTTTTACCATCTAAATGACAAAAAAGATGTCGCAATGGTAGCTCATTACCATGGAACAAACAAATTAACTATTGTAACGGTCTTCGTGTTTCCTTTTACCTCAAATAAATCACACCATTATTATGTCCAGAGTTTACAACGGTTCCATCGCACCCAATAGCAGTAAAGTTTAAAAATTGTATGTTGTGTTCTCTATCTTCAAGAAACTCCTGTATACTGTCTACTATGTCTTTTCCGGTGCCAGATTTAGGTGTTACGTGGCCTAAAAACTTTGACCTTGGTTCCTCTATTAGGGAAACGTGCTCTTCTGAAATCACTTTTTTGTAAAACTTCCTTCCTTCCTTCCTTCCTTTTCTTGAACAATTGTTTTGTCTTTTCTTATATCAAAAAACAATCCTCTATTTTCAGTTATATGATTATAACGACTGCCATTAATGAGATCTCTTCGATTGGTTGATCTTGCTTGTCTAATTTTCATCCTGTCTATAACGTTGGTTTTGTCTTCTTCTGTTATTACACCAAAGTCCTGTAAAGCAGCACTAGCTATAGCTGCAACAGCTCTATCTGATTTTCCGATACGGTCAGCAATGGAAGCTACAGATGGCAATTTAATGCGCATTTGAGTGATTTTCTCTTCTTTCAGTTTTGAAGGGCTTGGTAGATGTATTTCTTCTTGTATATTTGAAGGACCTGGTTGGTTTGCATCTTATGGTATCGAACACTGCCGTTCTTCAGCGCTGTCATTGTCACCAGTAACCGTTTCTGATACACTAGTATTTTTTGTCCGTTCTTTATTAAACATGACTATTCTCTGTAGTTCTTTAATTTTTCTTGCTTCTTTCTTCCTCAAAGCGCTTGTGGTAGCTATATCAACTTTACCTATCATCATTTTCCTGTTAGAAGGTTGATCGTTTAGAAACTTTTGTTCCATAACTGGTACTTTTCTTCCTTTTATACAAGTACAAGTATTAAAGTTTACACACTTCCAGGCAGCAATATCAAATAAACGTTCGGCCTCGCCTCTAAATTTTGAGAGATTGCAGTCAAACTTTTCTGACCCTTTTCTGCTTTTAGACCTTAATAAATTTCTGTATTTAGCATGATAAGCTCTTATCATTAGTAAAATTCTTTGGCTAGAAACAACGGGAATAGAAGCTCTTGACCATATTTGCTCTATTTTGGGAACTTAAGTGTCAAATATTTCACTTACAGTAGGATCCTTCTCTGAAGCATTTTTGAGGTTTTGTCTGATATAACAGTAGCACTTCATAACAGTTTCGTAAGTAGGCAGTTCAACATCAAGCAAATCACTACATTTCCCAAAAATAGGACATTCCGACATTTGTCTTCACTAATTTAGATTGAGCCATGTTTACTCACAACAATAAAGTAGAACACATACTAACAAAATATTATGTTAATCTGTAACACATTAGATAGAGCGGAGGCGCCAATTCAACTGAACTAGGCACAGCTACTGACCTGACACCTGATCTGAGCTTGTCACCGCACACAAACAAATCTTTGCCCAATCCCCCACCCCCCACCCCACACACACACACAACGTCCGCTCCAGAGATGACTCAGGCTCCTGGATGCCAATGTAATACTGAAACTGTTTTTATCTTTCTATTTATTTTATAACGCATAAATGAAGCTATTTATTTCATAATCGAGACACGCAAAAATCTTTGAAAAAGTTCAAAAAAGTGTGTTTTTATGAAACTTTAACGTACTTGCGGCACCTCAAGACGTATTTTAATATTTTTCATATTTTTAATTTATCTTATCTACACCATAAGGCAACTTTTCCGTGCTATTACAAATTAAAATCAATAGTTGATTCTATCGTCAAAAAAAATTTAAAATATAGCAAAAATTTCAATTTTTTGAAACTTTAACGGCTTTGCAGCACCTCAAGACGTACTCCAATATTTTTCATATTTTTAAATTATCTTATCTACATCAAAAAGCAACTTTTCCGCACTATTACAAATTAAAAATCAAAAGTTGATTGTTTCGTTCCCACCCTACTGTTCACTCTTCATTAATAGTTTTCAACCTAGAAAGAGTAATTTTTGAATACCAAAAGTCTTTCAAAATGATATAAATGAAATTAAGAAAAAAAACTATAAATTTTCTATAGAATATCACAAAGCCAACACGTAACAGTATGTTTATTAACTATAATAATCGCAATTAACAAAGATCAAATACAGAGTGGTTATAACGATACTTACCCGATTTATGGACCCCTAGCGGAGTATCCGCTCAACCAATCGAGCATTTTTTTTCTTGGTATTGTTATTTGAAAGTATGCGCTCATGATTATACTGATTTTAAACAAAACAGATCTCACGGTTACAGTTACAGCAAAAAAACTATTGAAATTTGAATGGCAACACCCACTTTTTTTTTTCATGTGCAAATTAATCAGTGCATTGGAAAGCCTTAAATGGCATTAGAACGAAAAGCATGACGTAACACATACGACAGGGGGTTAAAACATGTGCAAAAGAGATCATTGTGAAATACCAATGCCAACACAAAAAGGAAGTGCATTGAAGCGTTGGTCCTTCCCAATGCTCTTCTTTGCAAAAATTTTACGCCACCAATTTTCGTCGCACGTGTATCGTTCGGACGCTATTTATGGTTTTAAATGCGCTGATCAATTTGCTCCGGGAAAAAAAGTAGGTGTTGCCATCCGAAAATTTCTAAAATGTTTCACTGTAACCGTAACCTAACCGATATCTTGTTTGAAATTATTGAAATCCCGAAAGCATATCCTCAACTAACAATAGGATTAAATTTCATTTCGATTGGTTGAGCGGATAATCCACTAGGGGTCCATGTATCGATGGTTTTTATGACTCTCATGTACCAGGATTTATAGAAAATACTTCCATTAAGCATGCATGGCACAGGTAAAATATATAAAACAATAATCTGACATATATTGATTTTAAATCCCATGAAATTCCACGCTTTTCATAAAATAGATTTGAATTCTAAGTCAGCATGGAATTGCATAACAGTTAAAATGTAAGATATGTGTTAAGTTTACTTTCAAACTACGACTGCACAAACAGCATCTAAATCATACCCAAACTACACACTTCCTTTTAACCATGAGAAATTACGATAACTTAAATGAAGTTAAACTCAATTTTCTTAAATCATGCAAAGCAAATTAAGATCCAGACTACCCTTCTAAGTTTGCGCTCCGGCTCATTTGAATTGCTCATGTAGACCGGAAGGACGAATTCGCCACGGGCAGCATCATCCAGATGTTTACCTATCCCAGCCAGAAAATTACGTTAATGACGTAAATTCATCAGGACCCGTACATCACCAGCATGCTTTTATAGCCGCTAATTATCTTCCCTAGGGGCATTTACAAAGCAAGACTTAGAAGGAGAAAACAGCCCTAACAACTGTTGGCTCCCTCCATCCTCTCGTCTAGATGACGACCTCCCCTTCTTCCCTCCAGTCTAGATGACGACGCTCCCTCTTTGTTGACTCTATTTATGATCAAGTTAAGCTTCTTTGTTATCATTGTTAGAGGTCTTGTTAACAGATCTGCCTGCAGGTCTCTAGGGGTTCTATCCTTTTAAGAGATACAGACGTAAATGGAAAGAGAAATTGAATTAAATTTTATGGCGAGCATTTTTCATTTTGATTTGTGATTCCCACTTGGAAAGGAAGAGGTACAAGAGTTAGCGGATGGTAAATTTCCCGGAGTGGGAATGGATATAATTGACTTTAAGATAAATTTATGTTGGATGTTAGGGACTGGGTTGTTGTACTCGTGACTTGTAAGCAAAATAGCTGATATTAATCCCCGGCAGTAATTGTAATACTTGTTTAATTTATGTCGAAATCTTATTTTGAAAACAATTTCTATGGACAGGTGAACATTTATTTTATATAAATTTCATAACATTGCTTGTTTGTTAAAATGCCAAATGATGTGCCCAACTTTAGCACTGGGTTTGATTAATATGTCATCCATAAAAATAAGCAAAGCATTTGTTATTTGCATACTATTAAAATACCAGTGTTCTGATATGCAGCTGTAAATTCGTTGCTTAAATATTACGTGATAAGTATGAAATAAATATAACCAGAATATTTGTGAAATTTCAATAGAAAAGAGAACATTATTTGTTTATTTAAACAATATGATTCAATTCTAAGTGTTTGAAGAAGAAAATTCTCTGCTAAAAATTAAGGAATAATCAGTTTTTCTTTAATAATTTTTCAGTGGAGCAACATAGATATAAGAAATTTACATCTAAGAGACATATTTATGTAACATAAAGATAAGTAAAATAACACAGTCAAGAAATGAAATGCAAAGTATACAATAGGGACATATGCAAACGAATTGCATAACTTAGTGTGTTGTTGTACATAAATATTAGAATTCACGCAACTCAAATAATTGATTATTAGTAAGAAATATGATCTCGTTTGTCATTGGCGTTTACTTTGCACTGGATTCTCATACATGACATCAGGTGTTCTATATGAATACTAGTGGATAAATTGCTCGTCTCACCTCTGGAACTGTCCCTAAGGGACGTAAGATTTTTAATACATTGAATCTTTCCCCAACCTGTCTCGTGATCGTCATATCTCTCCTTCCATCAAAAAATAATGCAGTCAGTTTATGATTAATCGGAATAATATCACTAGCATCTTTTCAAACACTACGTCTCCCCCTTCGAACTTTATTTCTGACGATGATTTGTGTTTTGTCATTCTCATGAATTAAATTGGTTTCTTGTAGAGCTGCACTGGCAAGTTTCACATCACTTCTATCAGATACTCTACCCCAATTGCATTCTGAGGCAAACATTTTCAAAAGAATTCTCCTTTGGGTTGTTGGTTTATTTTGGCTGGTTGGAGTTAATAAAGATGATGGCAATGAGTTAAGCCATCGGGGGGGGGGGGGGGCTGATATCCAAATCAGAACTTTCCTTTTCTTCATAAAGATGCAAAATAATTGGATCGTGTTTCTATCAAAAAATATTTTGTAAAATTGAAATTAAAAATAAAAATTGCTACTAATTATTTAAATAAAAAAAATTAATGTATCAATACATTTTTGTATAATAATCATAGTTTTATATAATAATATTTTATCAATAATAATTCATTATATATTAATATTTTATCATTAATAATACAACTATTACTAAGTAATTATCTTGTTATATAATTTATGTAATGTAAAGGTGGTGTAATGTAAAGAAGGCTTTGGGGCAGCACAAAACTTTCAACTTGCTGTTTGAATTTTTAGTACTTCATTATAATAACAAAATGCAACTTTGTAACATACAGGCTAATAGAAATTCAAAAATTAATTTTTTTGATCCACCCTAGTGTCTATGTCTGTCTGCAGTCTGTTTTATGTCGAATCATTTAACAAAAGTTGAGAACATTATTTCATCTGCAAAACCTTACTGAAATAATTTGATTTTGTGGGAGATTGTTACTTGATAATGTTTTGGATATTTTAAATTACGTTTTAACGAAATATTTAGCATGTTAGGTACAGTTTTTCTTTGATGTATCTTCCGATGTATGCTGGTTTCGCTTCTTTTTTGTGGAAAATAATACTGTACCATATAACACAATGATGTTGTAGATAAGCAATACTGAGAAAGAAGGAGACACCAACATCTAACTATGTTGAATATTAATGATTATGATACTCATGATATTTAATGAATATGATATTGAGGATGGTCTTTAATGATTATGATTTTAAGGAAGATCATTAATGATTATGATTTTGAGGTTGAACATTAATGAATATGATATTTTGAATGACATAAATAATTATCATATTGAGGATAATCATTAATGATTAAGATATTGAGAATGATAATAAATGATTAGGATTTCGAAGATGATAGTTAATGATTCTGATATTGAGCGGGTCATGCAAATGTTACCTTGACAAAAATTAGACATAGTAAAAAATTTTCTACTTAGATGTTGTTATATTAGTTTACTTGTATATCTGCATATATCAAAAAACTTATTCGTCTTTTAAATCCACGGCTATTTACATCAAATTTTAAATAACAAATATCAATTCCCCATACCCATCTTCCCAAAATCATAGAAACGGAAACTTTCTTAACTCGTTTTCGATCAAGTCGCCATTTTAGCAGCAATCTCTTTCCTCATCCAAATCCTATAATCCCCATCCCATCCAGCCACTCGATCGGAAAGCTATTTTTAACCTTACGCAGGGACACAAATGAAAGCGAAAATTGCCAACCAAAGAAATAAGGAGAAAGGGGCATAAAAAGAAAGTGTTTTCCGTATACTTCTATCTTCGGTGCAAAAAAATGAGAAACTATTATATGGACTTTCCTAAGGTCACAAGCTCCACAGCCAGCAGCGTTATTAGGACCAGCCACCCGGATTGTTTGCCCAGTGGAAGTGAACAAGCAATCGTTTGGGAAAAGGAGGGAGGAGAGAGGGGAAGGTCTGGGTAATTGCCGGATAGCCATTCATCACGTTTTCTCTTGGATTAAATGAGCTGACAAAAGGCGTGTCAGCAGGACTCGGAGGTGATAATTAGCAGTGCGTAGGCTTGCGATACGGAGCTTTTAAAGAGGACTTTTGTAGAGTGGTTTTAAAAATATAGTCGGCAGACGTGTTTGCAGACGATGAAACTGTTTTATATGTATATATATTTGTTCAAGTTTTTTATGAGTGAGAAACAGTTTGGAAGTGCTAGTGGGCTTTGTAATTAAGCAAATGGGAAGTTTCATTGAAAGGAAAACGTTAGAGAGGTTTATTTTTAAAATCAGCTACCTACTTGAAGTCTTTTTTTAAATTTTGCCTTTTGATTTATAGTTGAATAGAAGAAATATAGATTGATTGAAATCTAAAAATGTGTATTTCTTAGGGTGTCATATACTTTGTTATCTGAATAAAAGTACAATTATGAATTTTATTTCGAAATATAAATCGATTTAAAACTCTAAAGTTTCTTATATTTACTCGCTAAATGTTCGTATTTCTTCAAGAATGTTCCAGTTATAGAAAGTCAATGACATTGCTTAGTTATAATTATTAAAAAATTTATTTCAGTATAGTACTATAAAATAAATAAAACGTTTAAATTGGTTTATATTAAATTGAGTGGGGATCTGACTTTAATTATTTATATATGAACTTTTCAAAGTTCACTTTAAAAATTTTGGGCCTCAAATATTTTCCTAAAATATTAATTTTATTTATTTTTGATAAACAAGTAGTTAACAATGCTATGCGAGTGATAAGTGTATCTTTCTTTTTTTTTTAGAATTTGAAGGGTTGTAAATCAATGTCAATTTTGACAATTGATATTAATAGTGTCTCATTATAATATTAAATTAGAAATATCCAATTTCTTTTTGCTCATTCATCATATATACACTAAAATACCTAAAAAATGAGCATTTACGAGTATATTGTTAAATAAACATTAAATGTCACAAATTACGTCTTCGCTTACGTTAACTACTTCACATATAAAAGAGTAGACACCCCAGTGGGGCTTTTAAAACTATTTTCTCAGTAATCAGGACCATCAGATATAAAAATTATATTTACTTAAAATGTGGCATAATAATTGAATCTTGATGAGGCATATAATTTCAAGGTAACTGAAATGTAGAGATTTTGTTTTACTATATTTGAAAGGAAACACAATCGATGCAAAAATTCTATCAAAAATTTGCATTTGACAGGATGTTGACCAAAAAATGCTAATGGAATACACGGCAAGCATATATTAGCAAAAGTGAATTAATGCAATTGAGTGCATCCAAATTCACTGCTGGGCATCAACAAACATCAATGTAAGGACTGTGTAGTGATCCGTCCACGATTTAGGCTGTATGGAGTACCTACTACTTATTATTGGTAAGCATTGAAGTATAGTATTTCAATAGTACATTGATCAGATTCCTTCTCATATCATAATGGTATATTCCATTTTTCAGAAAAAATGCTATTTGAATTTAGCATTTTGCCATAGTACTTTAATTCCATTGAAATAATTATTGAAGCCAGTTTCACTTGTGATATCCTTCATTTCAGAATCTTGGTATATGACCTTGAGAATTTCAAATGCATTGCATATCTTGAAGAAAAAATATGTAATGCATTTGAAGGTTGATATGCAAGAGATTTTTGAGAAATATTTTCAGGGTCATACATAACGGAGAGTACTGAAGAAGTTACAACTAACTTTTCCATCATTGTCAGGAACTATGCATTATTGAATAAGTAAAATGCAAAGAATAAAATGGGTTGGGCATATTATTCGGATGCCCAATAAAAAAAATTAATAAAAATGCATTTCTGGAAGGTTAGACGGATAAACTGTGTTGTCAAAGACTTAAGCATTTTCAATGTCAAAAATTGTAGAACTATTGCTGGTAACAAGTCAAGATGCAATACGTTTCCAGGATCTATACAGGGCAAGAGTTGCTTTATTAAGCTGTACAGCTTAGAGTTACGCCATAAGCTTGGAATGTAGTCTAAAATAGGGATTGTCGGAGAAATCACGAATCCGTAAGTAAACCGGTTTCGGCAGTTGATCGTTCCTTTGACGCAGCAGAACAATAGCAAGTATTAAATGTGAACCTATTGGCGCGGCGATACATTATAGATAATCGTTTTTAAGAAGAGTATAATATATATAGCATATAAAAACCGGTAGCTTATTCAATAAAAATCCAAAAATAATCTTCATCAAGATTTTTGTCTACATTTCGTCGAAGACACCAAGGGAACGGAAAGCTCGCCAATAAGATTTTATTCGAAAAACACTCAATACAATGTCCAAAAATTATTTTATACAATTAAAAACATTATGTTGCAAAACAAAAATGCATGTTATGATTCTATTCACACAAACTAGAAATATATGCTGTGGGGAAAAGAAATTATGTGCTTATAAGACTTACTAAACCATGCATACATTCTTAAAATGAAGATTACAGGGGTAAAAATTGATCAATTTGAAAAATAATACTTAGAAAATATCGATTGAACTTTGAATAATTAAAAATTTAAAAAAAAAAGTGTCATTCCTTTATTTTAGAAGATTGCTCGGGTTTATGGACGGTAGGTAAAAACCCTATGTTAATCTCCATAGACGTCTTCAAATTCCGCTCGGCGGTTGCTTTTCGCTCTTAGCCAATAGGAGCGACATCTCACTATGACTTATCTCTTACTTCACAGATGTAAACGAAAACATTCAGGATCTCTATACCGGGCTATCCAGCAATTGAAAAAGAAGAAATTTTGTAAACTTATAAGAATATCTAAAACCTAGTTAAAAATAAAATCTCTCAAAATATAACCATCTTTATCAATTAATAGTTATTAAACTCCAACCATTTTCATATTTGTGGATCAAACAAATTGAAACTTTTACCAATATATGCATTTTATTTGATATTTCACAACACTTTAATAAAAATCAACACAAATACCCCCATCTCGTCCAGAAAAATATTTATCTTCGGTTGTATAATTTATATGAAAGGTGCACCACAAAACCAGAATTCATACAGGGGAAAAAAACCTGAAAACTCTGCTCTATAAATGCAAAACGACATACACCCCTGACAACACAACTCCCACAAAGTAGAAAATTCTTGGCATACGTTCGTGTTTACTCCCGCCGATGGCATTTGTAACTCAAGCAAATATTCTTGAAAGAAGATATATATTCCACCAGAAAATCAAAACTTGTTGAATTATGCAAAAGCGAGGAGGTGCAGATCGCGGAGTCAGCACAGGGACAATTCACACAGCATCTCGGAGTTATGTATGTACCCTTAGGAGGAAATCTCTTCCTGTGGTGATTTTTTATCTTTTACTTTATCCTTGAAAGTCTTTGATCCAATCATACATGACACTCCTTTTTTAACAGTGTTGAGGTGAGTGTAATGGAGGAAAACACTGCACTTCTGCCTTCTTGAATGTAATCAGCAAAATTTCAATATACAAAAATTGTAAATTTATTTTATGCCAATGGAATCAACATTAGTCTTAAAAATTGAATTAATATTCAATAAAAATTTAATTATAGTAAAAAAAAAAAAAAAAAAAAAAAAAAAAAAAAAAAAAAAACCATTACAATAACATTATAAAATTCTTTTTATATAAAAATTGTTTCTAAGGTACTTGAAATAATGTTAAGGGGGTCTGGGACTCGAAATTCTAAAATCTTTACATTTAGGATTATTTTTCTGAAATTTTTATGCAGTAATGTATGATGCTTTCAAACTTTAAGAACTATTTTAAATTTCAAAAATATTTCTTTTTAAATTAAAAAACTTCAAAATTTAGATATTTCCTAAATTTGATATAAATTATGCACTTTTTTAAAAATCACTTCATATTTGCATAAAACTACTTCTTATAATTCATTTAAAAAATCGTCTTCGTGATTTTTCAATAAAGTAATTAGAAAAAAATTAAAAAAAATATTTTGTGCAAAAACTGTATAAAATCCATAGTATGCTAAGCTCCAAAAGCTTTTTGTTTTTAAAGTTAAATATAAAAACATAATTCATGAAGACAAATTAAAGAAATATATATGAAAAATATTTGTGGAAAGTTTCATAGATTTATATCAAATTTTTTAAGCCATTTCGTTAAAAAAATATGCATTATTTTTTACAGTAATAAAATATTTTTTGAGAATTTTACGAATTTTTAGTCCCAGACCCCCTTAAAGGAATACTTGAAATAAATCATTTTGTAGCACAGAAATTACTAAGTAATGCCTGACAAAGTATACATTTACATTTGAATTTAAAATACATTAAGTATATATTAATAATACTCACACTACGTTAAATATTTATTCATGCTAATACACACACAAACACATGGTCACATATGTACTATTTTTTTACTTTTAACGCATGAACCCTAAATATTTTTGAATTGTTATTAAATGAATAAAATTTGATGTTTAACGTAACATAACCAAAATTACTATTTTATAACTGAGTATTATATCTACTGCTCATTTTAATCATTTAATATAGGATTAGTAACTTTAATTTTTGCTTTCTGCATTCATGAGTATTTTATGTTTCGCCCCAAATACCAAACACAGAGTGATAGGATTTAAAATAGAAAATTTAACTCTAAAACCAACATTAGATTTCAAAGAA
Organism: Linyphia triangularis; assembly: GCA_963978545.1. Taxonomy (NCBI): domain Eukaryota; kingdom Metazoa; phylum Arthropoda; class Arachnida; order Araneae; family Linyphiidae; genus Linyphia; species Linyphia triangularis. The sequence goes on along the minus strand of OZ021732.1, from coordinate 22,025,443 downwards.
CATTTTATTAAACTTTAATACGAAACGAAATTATTTTACTTGTTTTCAATTGTTTGCATTTCTATGATTATCGATATGTGTACTATAGGGGCAGATTGATTTTAAAATCAATGACATGAATTATCAATGAACTGATTGAAAATTTGTAAATCTTTTTTAAATATACCATATATTATTTTTATACATGCGCATATTTATCAGTTTTTAATAAATATAAAAGAAAAAAAGAAATGATTTAATTTGTTTATAAATGCCTTATTAAATTAAATAAATCTAAACCAATGTAATATGAAAACATCTAGTCTAATATTTCAAATAGATATATAAACTTTTGTTCGTTAAGCTTCTCTTTGAAAGACCTTTTTGAAGGTGTTCCTCGCTTGGACTCCCCTTGGTTGGCCCAATCTGCCACTAACAAGGTACTAACGATTTTTTTTTTTTTAATATTTAATATAGTTAGTTTTGTAAGTCAGTTTCTTATAGTTAGTTTTTTTAAGTTTTATAGTTAATTTTTTAGTTTATTTAATATTTAATATAGTTATATTTTTAATATAGTTAGTTATACTTCTATGTTTTAAAATATCATGGGGTGGGGAGGGGAATAATTTTTAATTTCTTTATTTTTTTGTTTTCGATTGGTCGAGCTCTTACTTTTTTTGTACACTTTAAGTGTTATTTTCTTTCACCTTTGACTGCACTCTTCTGTTGGTGCAAAGACAATGTTACTTCTTTTTCAGAAATTGTATTCACTTGCTATTTCTTCCTTAAGTTCCAATATCAAATCTTACAAAAATTTGTGTTTTTTCAGCCTTAACCTATTTATCATCAGCTGTAAAATGTAGGCATTGCTAACATCTTTGTCCACAAGAAACGAAAAGACATAAAAGTCCAGCGTCCACCATTTCTTCGATTTTTGTGAAGCTGTTGACTAGTTTCTTCGCCGAATCGACACCAGCCGTATACCTGTACTTCGCAAATGATAATAGACCTATCAGTTTTCTCTGCATCCTTTCGTCTTTCGACGTGTGTGTTTACACTTTTGCTGTTTGTAGAGAGTATAAATATGTGTTCCCTGTCCAGACAAAATATACAATGCAGACTTGGGTATTATGTACATTGAAATATTTTTCTTAAGTTTTGTTCAAGAGGTTTATATCAACAGAAATGTAGTTCCTTGTGGTTAAACATGTTCCACATGCATATACCTTTGTTCTACATGCAATGTCCCATTGCTTGCAGCTTTAACATCAACGGTGCCCTTGTAAAAATCAGATTGAAGTATATTCAAACGCCTTTCGTTGAAAGTGAGGTAGCTAAATGAGTCACGATGTCATATCCCAAGCCTTTCTCGGACCTATGGATAATCTGTGTCTTCCTACAATACAATTCAAAGATTATTGTGTATCCAAATGCATCTGTGAAGAGCATGTAAAATTTGAGTCCTCTTTTTGCTGATTTTAAGGGCATTTAGTATGTTTCCAAGGCATTGAAGCACTTACGAAAGTGTTCTTTCAATAGAGTTTATTTCTATGGAAATAATCATATTTGTCATTTCTAGTTTTCTCATTTTCTCAGTTAGATAAATAGGAATACTGCTTTGTTAAAAAATCTGTCTCTTGCCATGGTTTCTTTACCATTTCGTTTTCTAAAATAAGATTCTACAACCAATAGTCATTCCAACGACGTTCATCATGAAGAGAATTGCAATGAATTCATAGATTTCTTTTATGGTCTCGATTGGAACTCCACTTTTATCGGGCCATTTCAAGCATCTTCGTCGGAAACTCAGTTTACTTCCTTATGTTTACTTTGATGAATTCCCACAAAGGGTCTGGAAACAGAAATTTTAAATAGCCTAAAGCAGAACTTTCGTGTTTAATGAGATGAATTGAATGGCAAAAGTTTTACAACTTCATTCTTTATATTATTCCTTTAAAGAAGCTTTTATATTCAACCCCTTCGGTCCATAACTAATTAAGCACCTTCATTTGGATTTACAAAAGTTACCCCTACTTCTGGTTCATCGGTGTTGGTCAAGTTAAATGCATCGTCTTCTTCTAAATCTGAGTTGCCAGATACATCTGTATCTTCATAGAACAAAATACTATTAATTTCTTTTGTAGTAGATTAAAGTTTATGTGATTCTATTTTATTTGTAAAGAACAGTATGTTGCTCCATTACTATTCCAACTGGAAAATGTATCCGAGTATATAGTTTGTATATAAATATACACAAAATATTCGTATTATAACGTCAGAGTATTTTATAGTACTTGCCTTTATATAACTTTTCTTGAAAATTTTTTAGTTTGTATTGCTTACAAAAAAGAATATCCTAAAAAGATTTTCAGCATCAACATATTTCTACTTCTTTATTCACCGAAAGCAACTTAAGCTTGTGTAGGCCACATGGTCACTGGTGTATTTACATTTTTGAATCCATAGAAAAATTTCTACTTTACTGCTTATATACTAAATGTGTACTGGATATATCCTTTCTGGACAAATTGCAAAATATGTATAGTTGAGAATAGGAAAGGTTGGTATTTTTTGTAGCATTTTTCGGTTATATAATATCAAATGTAATCAGAAATGGTAGAATATTATGGCTCCCCTGCATCTAGTTTATGGAATGATAAAAGGTTACCGTTTCTGAATGTTGTTTTTTTTAAAGTTAAGTATATTTCTAAAAAGGACAGAATATCAATTTCATATTGGCTTTAAGGCGAATGATATAGCAGCCGTGTTCAATTTCCTTGGGATACTTGTACACAATGAATTAAATTGGGACTATTGGGAGGAACCTCCATAAGTAGTCAATACAGCTACCTTGTATATATTGCAATGAATCGATAATATTCTATCAAAACTCTAGCATGCCAAGTACTGATTACCTATGGAAGTTCCTCTCGATAATCCTATATTATTTCATTGAGTACAAGTGCCTCAAAGAAATTAAGCGCGGTCCCTTGGTGAAAAACATTAGATTTCCATGTCAACAAAACCAACAGTAACTGATAAGAAATACTTAGGGGGGATGTTCAGTGCTAAGGTATTTGATGCATATGAAGGAGAGGTAGGCTCCCTTGGAAGCTATTGGAATGAACTGCAGAAACATATAGAAACTGCACAGTTTATCGAAAAATAAAGAGAGAGACATTGAAGAATCCGTGGTTTAAGTACAACTTTGAAAACACATGCGCACCACCACATATTAACAATAGACTAAAAATCCATGCATTTAATTACAAACTAAAAGGAAACACAATACAGAAACACGAAAGCACCCGGTGATGCTGTATATATGGATAAATCAAAATCAGTTACTTATGTCTACCTAAAAATAAAAACCAACAACACATCCAAAATCAATTTAATATTTGGATAATAATATTAACTAAAATCCTTAACAGATATAGAGATCACATTTATAAGGCATGGATACATGCAGTATCACACACATATAATGAATAGGAATAAGTTGTAACACAGTACGATATCTTAAGTGTAACCAAATTCAGATATAAAGTTATGTCTACTTAAAAAAATACCATCAACAAATTCAAAATCAATTTAACGTTTAAATTAAAGTATTTACAAAACACCTTAACAGAGACCGAAGCAATATTCATAAGTCATCGATATATGCATTATCATAAAAAAGATATGTATTTTAGCTTAAATCCTTTCAAATACCAATTTAATACAGTTTGCGAGTTTTATACAATACCCAGGCACTCAGCAACAACTCTTTTTTATAACCTTTCGCTCACGGGGCATCATTAATTAATGGAGACATTAAAGTGATGTGTAGCAGCCGCACCCACCCGCGGCCCCCTTTCTGAGTACAAACGACATATTAACCAGGCACATGGAACATCTAAATCTATATTTAAGGACCCCTGTTGCTTCCGCAAAAGAAAACAACAGGTTATAGGGCGTTAACACACCCTTTGAAAAGAAAACGAGGTATCACCCCCATATTTCTTTTTGATGCTGTTGCTAAGATACTTCTTGTGGGAGATGGCCGATGATGAATGTTTCTCCAATAATAGGAATCTCTCTATTGTATTTTATGTCAGAGTATTTTTGTACCAGAAAGAAAATGACCACTTAGGTTTATCTGTTATTTTTTTTAAGTTGATGGGCTGAAGGTTTTCCTTTCAATTGAATGAATGTCTCAAGATTTCTTAGGTGCTTTTTGTAGTAAACTGATAAGAGTTAAAAGTGAGCAGCGGTCGTTTTCAGTTCCATTGATTATTTTCCCAAATCCCATTTGCCAAATCATTATTTCAAAACTCATGCTTTTCTTCATCTAACAGTGATAATAGAAGACGTCTAACGAAATTGGAGGGGCAAATAAAGCTAAGATTGTTTTAACTTTAAAAGTATATATAAAAATTATGTTTCATCTACTTCAACATCGTCATCTGTTAGACAAAAAAACAAAAATCTGTCCTTACTTAAATTTGAATGGTCATTCCATGTTACGAATAAGACATTTCAAGAGCAAATTCTATGAGTATTGCTATAGTTTGAAATACTTTAATTTCAATAACACTTCAGATGATAGTAATTAAGTAGTGAATACAACTTTCTCTTACAACTTATATATTTCTCTTATTATAAAAAAAAGTAAATACTTTGAGATACAGCTATATTTTCAATTGCTACTCTTAATTTCGTTACGTCTGTGAATCACAAAAATACATTACAATGGCATTTTTAATGCCATATTCCTGTTAACGCTGCGGTAGGGAGTTGTAACAAACAAAATGTATTTACTTACCCATTATATAACGTATCCATCCTATTCCCTGCCATACCTAAAGTATATATTTACTTACCTATTTAAGTTCCAGTTAAAAATGTAATTTTGTCCGAGTGGAATGGCCCTGATTTGGAAATTTTTATCTCCTTAAATTGTTGCTTAAATATACATTGTTATGAATTTTTCTCATTTGAAATGATGACGCAGTTTTTACTAAATCTTTAATTGATTGTTCTTCCGAACAATGATAAACTCACTATTCAGCTTCAACACAAGATTAGATACATGCAACTTCGAATACAGTGATAATTCAGACACACAATAATAAACAAAGCGCTCAGCTTCTTTTCAATTGACATTCCAAAATTAAACTGATTTCCTATCACACGCCTCGGTCTTATATGTATAGGAGTGCGTAGGAACTTTCTCAAAAAATCCAGTCGACCGGTCACGTGATAGAAACATTTCGAAATGTTCCTATTGCTTTAGATTTTGCAATCTTTTTTTAAACCTGTATTATCACTGTTAACAAATGAAATAAAATGTAACTTTAAAATGAATACGTCACTATTTGCAATTGTGTACAATTTCTGTAACGTTATAATACTACTTTTCTAACAGTTAAATTGTATGTACGAGATGAAGAAAGTATGATGATCATTTAAAAACAATAGGGCGAGGAACTGAGAAATTTTTACAATGTACACTGTAAATGCTGGTGTCTTAAATTTAGACACAGAATGTCTGAAAAATTCATTTCAGACACATTAATTGACTTAATTGGCGTAGCATTGATCCATTTCAGACATAACACGTGTCTGATTCTTTCTGAAATCACATTTAGACACACTTGGTGTCTTAAATGTAGACAGAAAACACCATATTAAGACATTTTGGGATTCAGACACCTAACATAATAAGACAACTAACGTCTAAGACACCAAACACGATTTAAGACATCATGTTTGGTGTCGTCGACGTTTTCATTAGGAATTCATGATGGGGGTATTTTTTTCGATTCAATTATACGATTTCAGGCGAAGGAAACACTGTAAATAAACAATGGAATAGATAAACGTGATTGCAATATGCAAAATAATTTATTTTTATTTCAAGAATTTTATTTGTATTTTAAGATTTTTTTATTTGTATTTTAAGATTTTTTTATTTGTATTTTAAGATTTTTTTATTTGTATTTTAAGATTTTTTTATTTGTATTTTAAGATTTTTTTATTTGTATTTTAAGATTTTTTTATTTGTATTTTAAGATTTTTTTATTTGTATTTTAAGATTTTTTTATTTGTATTTTAAGAATTTATCACTAAAAGCGACTTAAACACTCAAAGGAATGGTCAAAATAAGACATTTGGATTTTAAGACAGGAAGTAATCAAGGAGGTATAAAACGTCTGAAATGTACGACTATATAGCGAAACTTCAAAATGTGTCTTTAACCAATGAAATAAGAGAAGGGCTTTTCGAAGAGCATTTGGCGCATGCTCTGTGTAAAGAATCTTGCTTCATTTAAACGTAATAATGTTTGTATTTTTCGCGTGTCGTCTCGTACTCGGCGTTCGTGTAGAGTTCGATTACAAACAAAATGGTTGTAAACTATTCTAAAATGGTTGCTTTCCTTCTTTTTAAGTGGCAGAAATAGACAGTCGGTAGTTCCAAAACACAAATACTTTCCTATTTTATCTTTAATGTTAATATCCTTTAATCTTGTGCTTTTGTTTAACTGTGCTTAGGAATTCTTTTGGAAGCGTTCCTTTATTAAATCAACCTGGAGCATTTCTTGAGATGAAGCAAGTTGCCTTACAAGAAACTAATGCGAACCCATTTTTGAACTATTTAGATTGGCTTTATATTTAATAGTCAATGAATTAGTGAAAAATGGGGTACCGTGTTACAGTAAGTGCTATTCAATAATACACTTATTTTCAGTGTTTTAATAATATATTTTAATTGATCTAGTATTTCTAAATGACACCCACAGAATTCTAAGTTTTCTGTTTTTACATTCAGTTATATTTTTATTGATTTTGTTGCATATTACAAGTACTAATGGGAATATATTTGGCATGGGATTTGGTATAATCTGAATAACATTTATTCTTGGTTCTCGATGGCAGCAATAAAATTATGAAAATCAACGCTACAAAATAATTTGTGAAAAATTTAATATTTGTCAAAATGAAGAATTTTTTTCTACATATGTTGTTCAAACATTTTTAAATAATATTTTAGCAAAAAAGCTCATAATAATAGGCTAATAATTTACTTATAATCACTTATATAAAACTCGGTTAAATAAAATTTTCCGCAGTGAGTTGAATTGTGGTAGCTCATAAAAAATCTTATAATGCAAAAAAACTTTATTTTAGTTTTATTTCTAACAAATGTCTATATACTGCATTAAATATCAGATTTCACAAAATAATAAAAATAAGTTTTTTATGCGTTAGTTTGTTGAACGTATGAAAATTTGCATTTCTTAAGTAATCTAATTAAAAATTGAATTGCATAGATTTTAATAATATTTTTGTTTTGTATGTACTTTATGTTATGTAATTGACGTGAAAAATTTCAATTCTACATCTTTAATTGTTTTTTAAACGAAGCATAAAATATTTTGAAAAATCAACGTTTTGAGAAAACTCGAGAAAACTATAGAAATTTTAATAACTTGCATGTTTTTCAAATTTAATGTGCTCTACCTCTGTATTTTGAAGCAGACATCTTTATTCTAATGCCTTTTTTTTATATTAAATTTTTTTTAAAGTTTTTTAAATGCCCTCTCTAGTCTTCTCAGCGATTAACGGGTTGAAATGCGTTGTACGCCCCCCACTTTGGTGACTTTGTAAAATGCCGCCAAGTTGCATTGACACTTCCACTGAATTGAACTTAAGGTTTGCCAAAATGGGTGCCAAGTTGTAATGGAACCATATAGGCACCAGGTTACCATATTTGACGCAAAATCACTTAAAAAAAGGAGAGGGGGCTTATAACGCATTTTAACCGATTAACAAAGTGTCGCAGTGACAGGGAAAACTGTTGTAAAAAGGTTCTATCCTCAAAATTACAGGAATCAAGAGCATACCAAAATTTGGGAAACCAACTTTTTCAGAAACACAAAAAAAATTGTGTGGAACTTACATACTTTCAAATTTAATATGCTCTACCTCTATATTTCGAAGTATCTCCTTACATACTTCTAATGTATTCTGTTTTACTTGTTTATTTTTATGCATCTTTTGAGGTATTTTTTAAATGCCCTGTATCTGCTTCAGCTATTCGACAATAATTGAAGCGTCATAGTGTTATAATCACTGCTGTTGGGTAGTGTTATTATAGGGGAATGTTATAACCAGGTAAAATTCCTAAATGGGGAATAATTAACAACTGCTTCATCCATCATTAACATATATTTATGTTGACACATAATGTATCCCAAGCATTTTTAGACTTGCCAGTGCAACGCATAGTACTATAAACCAGGTGCATGCTTACATTACGCTTGTTATTTGTCCTTGAAGTTGACATGAAAAAAGCAACTGAAAACTATGATACAATCTTAGAAGCCAAAACTTTTCTATTTGAGATTCAGCTCCAATACAATGTCTACTATACCAATGCATATATTTTACAATAAGTCCCTGTTACTATCTCTTACTTGGATATATTAATAGTTGTTGTTTTACAATCTCAAGCTTACATTTACCAGGAAAGTGTAACATAGTCAACAAAAAGTTATGAGCAACATGGTAGTAATACAGTAATTTTTACTTTTTTTTAAATAAAACTTTTTAATATTAAATTTGAATTGGTTTGTGTAAAAATTTGAATTGTTTGTGTAAAAATTTGTCCAACATCTGAAAGGTACCATAAACAACCTATTCAGACACATCAACTGTCTGAAAATATCCCCAATTCAGATACTCCAAATGTCTGAAAACACCCCATTTTAAGACACTTCATGTGTCTTAAAGATTAAGACACCATTTTTCGTCTTAAAACAGTGCCATTTGTTTAAGATACTTTTGTGTCTTATTTTAAGACATTTCAATTTGCTGTGTATAGGAAATTTGAAGATTCAAATTTCATGTTTTTTACCAAAAGGGTTAATTTTATCGAGGGAATTTATTTGTAAATTATACATAATTAGAGAGAATAAAGAATCGAATGTTAATATTTAATAAGAGCTTCCCACCTTTGATGCATTTGCAATATTTTTTTTACTATTATTTAGTCATCATTTATTTATCCTGTTAATAAGAGTTATAAACTTTTCATTTGTAAACTAATGCAATATTTACTTTATTTTTAATTATTTGTATTAAACTTTATTACTCAATAATCGTGTTTTCTTATAAGTATGCAAATATAGCCTTAAATCCATTTCTAATCAAAAATTTAATTAAAATTAAACTAATATATATTAGGTTACAAATTATATTTGTTAACCTCTACCTTTAAATTCTAGGAAAACAAAGAGTAATAAAGGAGGAAAATATGATATTAATCATTCCAGCCAACTGAAATGACAACAAAAAAAGAAAAAGAAACCTTGTATATTAGGAAAGTAAAACAAAGCATTATACAATATTCGATCAATGAATGAAATGAATACAATAAAAGAAACAATTTCTAAAACTAATAAATACTTCAAACAAATCAGAAAATTTACTGTTAATAAATTATTTCTCAAATTCCAATAATAGAACATTAAAAATGATATGACATCCTTAAATAAGGGCTTTAATTAATACCTTAAATAGCAAGCCGTTATTTTGAATCCTCCAGTAAAAATAGTTATTTGTTTAATGGTAACCCAAAACAATACGCAGTGATAATTGAAGTCTTTATTCAAATAACAAGTAAATGACAATCATCTGATTTGCTGGAAAATAGGCTGGAATAGTATTCACAGTGTTTACTTTTATAAAGAGACACTTAACTATTCTGTAAATAGCTCACAAAGTATTTAATAAATTAACCAAAACACTTTTACAGATAAATAGATAGTAATGAACCTTTATAAATTGGTAATTAAATAAACATTTACAATTAGTTGCTTGCTTCATTCCATAAAGAAAAATGAGATTATTAAGGCGGTCCAAAACCGAAATTTCGTCAAAAAAAAAAAAAAAAAAATCATTTTAAAAGATAGCTCATACATTCCTGAAGACAATGACGTTTTTATCTTATTCCTCCCGTGATTAGAACGGCAAAAAATTGCCTGTTATTTAAACATCACTAATGGGCATAACGCCTTGAGGAGTCTGCTTAAAGTGTGTTTTTCGAGCTCTAGTGTTTTTCACAGATGTTGCAAATTCAAATCGATATATCTCCAAAACCATAACTAATTCGCTATTCAAATTTTCGGAGCATTAACTTTATATAGTTTTAAACATGTTGCCATTACTTAATTTTATTTTTTAAATTCTATTTTAAAATATAATATTTATATATATTTATATATATATATATATATATATATATATATATATATATATATATATATATATATATATATATATATATATATATATATATATATATATATATATATATATATATATATATATATATATATATATATATTCTTGACTTATATCAAAATACGCAAATATACATTATTATGGATTTTTCTTGGTTTTTAATTATTATTTAAATAAATGAAATGAACACAATATTTACAAAAACCATCATCTCACAGATATATAAATAGCATCTCATACATAAGATAAGTTGTGACATACAAATATTTATAAATAATGTTTTTTTTTTTGTTTTTTTACATTCAGTACCGGACCCTCTTAATATATTGTTAAAAAGCACGAAAGAGGCTACAAGGGACCCTTCGGCATAGATCTTTCTGCAAAGCATTCCCATTTCTAGGCCCGTAAGTATAACCTTTATACAAAAGCAATCGTCACAGTCCATAACAAATTTCCGTATTTTAAAATGTCCGTCACACTACTAATCTACCAGTGAGTTGAGTGAAAAAATGATAGTAAGGGTGCTTACACAGTGGAGCCGGGATGGGTGCTTACTCGCATACTCGCACGTGCGAGGTAAAATAAAACCATGCTTCTCTATGGGGACGTTCACAGTGGAGACTGGTCGGTTTACCTGGAATACTCGCATGATTCCAGGTAGGTTTTTCCTCGGATGGATGCTTACTGGCATAGTGCGGGGATACTCAGTGCGCATGTGCAACTTTGATCCGTTGCTGCTTTATATCGAGGATTTTTCTAAAATTGAGGTTATTAGTGTAAATAATTATGTGCATTGCACATAGTTACTGCATATAGTAATAACACATGTGTATTGCAAATAGGTACTGTACGTGTATATTGCAAATGTTTGTTGCAATTAGGTATTGCACATGAGTATTGCGAATAGGTATTGCCCATATATATTGAGAATAGTTATTGCACATGTGTATGCTATAAATTAGGGATTGCACATGAGTATTGCCCATAAGAATTGCAAGTAGATATTGCACATGAGGATAGCAAATAGGTATTTCACATGGGTATTGCAAATAGGTATTGCATATGAGTATTGTGAATGTATATTGCACATGAGTATTCCAAAAAGGTATTGCACATGAGTATTGCATATGTGTATTGCACATGAGTATTGCAAATTGGCATTGAACATGAATATTGCAATTCGGTATTGCATATGAGTATTGTGTATATGTATTGCACATGAGTATTCCAAATGGGTATTGCACATAAGTATTGCAATTAGATATTGCACATAAATATACCAAATAGGTATTACACATGAGTATTGCTCATGGGTATTGCAAGTAGATATTGCACATGAGTATTGCAAATAGGTATTGCATATGAGTTTTGTGTATGTGTATTGCACATGAGTATTCGAAATAGGTATTGCACATGTGTATTGCATATGTGTATTGCAAATAGGTATTGCACATGAGTATTGCAAATAGATATTGCACATGAGTATTGCAAATAGGTATTGCATATGAGTATTGTGTATGTGTATTGAGCATGAGTATTCGAAATAGGTATCGGGCACATGTGTATTGCATATGTGTATTGCAAATAGGTATTGCACATGAGTATTCGAAATAGGTATCGGGGGCACATGTGTATTGCATTTGTGTATTGCAAATAGGTATTTCACATGAGTATTGCAAATAGGTATTGCATATGAGTATTGTGTATGTGTATTGCACATGAGTATTCGAAATAGGTATCGGGCACATGTGTATTGCATAGTTATTGCACATGAGTATTGCAAATAGGTATTACAATTTTTATTCTGACATTTTTTCGAATATCCTGATATTTGTGTGGTTAGTGATCTAGTCTCGCATGCCAAAAGTGCCGGGTTCGAATCCTGGGTTTGGCATAGATGCTTGTTGTGGTTCGGAATCCACGTTAAGCTATAAGTCTCTGTTTCATTAGCCGTCATTTTGCATAAATAAGTCGTTTAGCGTACAAACCAACCGAAATGGAAGCTTGTGTGAAAGAGACCCTTTAGTGACAGCCCAAAAACTTGATAGGCTGCATCTTATCGACAACTAATCTACCTGTCAAATTTCAATTCGATTGAATGACGGCAAGTGGGTTAATTAGTCCTCAGAAGCCAAAATGGAAGCCTGTGTAAAAGCTGCCTTTTAGTGACAACCCCCAAACCTCGATAGAATGCGTACTCATCGACACCGAATATACATGCCAAGTTTCAGCCCGATCGGATGACGGCAAGTTGGTTAATTAGGTCTCAGCAGATTTGCCCGGCATCAGGCATACACATACACAAAATCGAAGTTAATATAAAAGATTTAAAAATAACCCCTAAAAAACTAAAATTTTAATATCAACCTTTTATATGCATTTCTAATTTTCATGCACCAATTGCAACTTATTGAACTGAGATAATTTTGATAGAGTTTGACAACTACTAAAAAACAACCACTCCAAAATATTTATTAATTTTTTATTTTTTTTACACCAAAACTTGATTGAATGCATCATATATAGAACAAGTCTATTTGCCAAGAATTTTGCTGTGTGAAGATCTTGCTCGTCAAATTTAATAGGGAAAGGTTTCCTTCATTAAAAATCGCCAAATTGAACATGTTTGAATATAGCTTCCCTAATAGCACACATCCTCTCAGGGAGGTCCCTAGGAAGTCCCCAGTCATCCCCGGGACTATGAATGACTTCCCAGGGACCTCCCTGGGAGGATGTGTGCTATTAGGGTTAGTATCTGGATAATAGAACGTGAGTAAAAGCTTACAGGTCTGAAGAAATGCAATAAAAAGTGCGTAAAAGCGGCATTTATGTGACAGTCCCAAAACTTAATAAGAAAAAAAAATTATCATAGACAACGAGTCTACCATCCAAGTTTCAGTTCGATTGGATGACGTGAAGTAAGTTTATTACTAACACAAGCCCCAGTTAAATCGTGTGTAAAAGCGGCCTGTTATTGACAGTGGTAGCCCCCAAAATTTGATGGAATGCAATCTTTATCTACAAAAATGTATTTCTCAAATTTCAGCACAATTGCTTCCCTGCAAGTTGGTTTATTCATATTTCAAAACGGTTCAAAGAAGTGTGTGCAAAAGGGGCCTTTTAGTGACAGTGGCACTCACCAAAACTTGATATAGTGCAACCGTATCGACAACAAATCTACCCTTTTTTCTATATTAGCCAAACAAAATGCTCAACTACATTCTGTAATAAAAGTTCCATGACCTAAAATTTGTGAATATACACTTTTCACTGTATCTAAAAACCAATTTCATAGCAAAATTCTTTATTTAATTTCCGATTCTATTCTTTATTCGAAACTTGGCGCTTTTGTTTTCTTCAGAGATCGTTGCTACGCGTGGTTGCTAAGAAAATCACGTGGTTTACATAGGAGTGATCCAGGGTCTATGCGAGTATAACCTGCCTGGTAACCTTCCAGGTAAACCGTCCTGTATGCGAGTATGCGAGTAAGCACCCATCCCGGCTCCACTGTGCAAGCACCCTAAGTAAACTCATTGACGTGCGTCATGTGGGTATAGTGAAACGTATTGTAAAGTGCGTCATGGGTTTGCTCAGTCTAGGTCACCACTTTGGAGTTACAATGCCATGCCTCCATGCTAGGTCTGAAATTAGAACTGTTTAACAAAAGTGAGTGTTTTGAAGTGAGTATCATAAATGTTATGTGCATGGTAGAAACCTCAGATCTTACTAACAGCACAATCAAAGTTACAGATGTACTAGTTGCAAGGATAGGCGTTACACAATACACTGTAGTAAATAAATATTGGATGTAGAAGTATTTTAAAGTATCTTTACTATAAAGAATGTTTATGCTTGCTTGTCTGTATGTCATATATTACAACTTTCTGGAAACTGGGCACTAGACTTCATTTGTTTAAAGAGTTCCGACATTACAGTGAATAATGAATGTGAAGCGAGTATGAACTGTTGTAAACTAGTACCACCTTGTAAAGTAAATTCAACTGGGGAACATCCAGCTGTAAAGCAGAGATTGAGACAGTTTTTCATGGGGTTACTGTTAAAATCATTGTAAATAAAATGAATCTTTATGAATAAATGTGTAAGTATTGTAAATTTAAAAAAAGCCACCAATTTTTAATTCGTTGATTTATTTATAATAATTATTTTTATTGCAAAGATAGCTATTTGAAAATTGATTGAAAACTTATCACATTAAACTAAAGTGGCGAAAACCCAAATTCTGAACTATTTGATTAGCAATCATCGTTGTTTCTAAAATCATTTTTATACCATTTGTAATAATCCATCACATCGGAATATTGTAGCACCTTCCAATACGATTAACTTGCTTTGTTGACACAAAAAGGAGCTAAATCTAAAAATATACTAATGTTTCAATGGCTCTATGCAAATAAAAGGGCTTCATAACATAATTGGCCCCATTCTCTTAAAAGACCCAAAATTTAATGTCGACAGTAGGTGTATCATGCATTCATGCATTTTGAATCCAAATATTGATTTTCAATAAAATAGTTTATTTAGCTTATAAACAGTAATTAGCGACAGGTTTCGAAAATAGATAATGATCGCATTAAAATTATATCGTGTATTGAGTTAATTAACTCATAAAAATGACTCGAAAGTACACATCGTAATAAAAATAGTGATGATAAACTAAAAATTACAATTCGATTACTATTTTTAAATTTTGAAGGCTCCAGAGCCTAAAATGTGGTAATGTAAAGTAAGCTCTACAGACTGACAAACAAACGTACAGAACACAGGCTTAAATAAATATCTGATTTATATGGAAAATTATTTAGTTTTTAAACTAAACTATATAAAATTTGTACAAACATAAAGAAGTAGTTTAAATTATTTTTAAATAAAAACTAATAAGAATCTAGTTGTATTATTAATATTTAAAAAATTACAGTTATAGAAACTCGTTTATCTAAGTGCATACATGAACTCAAAAACTACATAAAGATTCAATTCTTTATATTTAACATTTGACATTCTTTATATAAAATGCCCATGAAACTAAATTGCAAACAGTTGAATACTAAATTTATGGGTACACAAATTAAGCCGCACAAATATAATACCACTCATACACAGAATACACACTCGGGTTACTCGTTTCACATCCCAAACTAGTTTGTCAGCCATAGAAAGTGTACCCACCTCTTTTCTTGAGAAAGCTCATTCAAGAGTATTTTACTTTCACGTTCAACCATGTTTAGTGGATAATGTTTGCCGACCACTTCTGTCTTCGCTTTCTCTCAACTGAGACGGCAAAGAAAAGACATGAGAGGACAAGAGGAATCCTAAAAGGAGTGTTTGAGAAGTCTTCTCCTCTATGTGTGCGCAAGGAAGACGTCATCTTCAGAGGACATGGTTTATAGTCACAAAAGACAACTTGTTATGGCATACTAGGTTTGGAGACTATTTTAACATTTTATAAATAATAAGTTAAACCATTTTAATGATGAAACGCAATTTTATAAGATTAATAAAGGTATCGTATGGGTTTACTGTGACTTACAGAGGTAATTTTATTTTCTGTTGAAGATATTTTCTGAAATTATCATTCAGCACCAAATTAAATTCGTTGTTTTCACAGATGAATTTGAAGAGCACAGTTATTTCATTACTTACGTATTGTTACGAATTTTTGTATATTTGTAAATATTTCGTAGTGTTAATTTTGTAAATAGTAAAATTTATGTACATTTCGCATAAAACAGTGCAATAGTTCGTCTGAGCTTGGCTTCCCTGCAAGATGGGTATTGATGCTTGATAACGAGTTTTACAGAGGTAACTCTGGGAAGCGAGTTTTAAGGAGCAGGGCATTTAACATTATGGTAATGGCAATCTCGCCAAATTGGCGAGATAGAGCCAAGTTAGCGACGGTTTTGGCGAATAATTTTTGTCGCCAAACTTGGTGACCATTTGGCGACATTTTCGGTCCCCATGTACATGTATAGGACTTTTCGACAACGATCTGGAAAGTTCTCTAAATTTCTACCTTTAGAAGATTCACCTGTCCTATATAAGGCTGACCAAGAGAGTGGGAAGTTAGTTGAGTTGATTTTGAGTCACTGAGTTAGTTGTTAGGTGAGTCCATTAGTTGACTGGAATTACTGATACTGAGTCTCAGTGAGCGTTCAGAGAGTTCCGAAAGCGAACTGTATTACATTGTCTTTTGCAGCGATTTGAGCAGTTGTGTTGTCAAGTTTTTAAGTGCTGTTTTGTGCTCTATTGTTGTGCAAAGAGCTGTATTATGTCTACTAGAACGAGAAGTTCTGGAGTTGTAAGAGAATTTGAGAAGAGTTATATTGGAATAAATTTCTGCAACTTTTGATCTGCTTTGGCTTCAAATCCTTCAAACCCGTCCACGCAACAGTATCATCCCATCGACCTTTTACTGTACAAACAGTTCGACGATTGTTGAATTTCTTTCCTGTTGCCAAAATGGCAAAATAAATGTATTCAGTGTTAGGTCATTGCGTTTTTTGTGCTTGAAAGTTCTCTACTGTCACTTTTATAGCTTTCATTGGTATAAATGTAGTATCCAGTCGGCTGTTGTCGAACATTTTATAAGTGGTTCAAAACTGAAACTATTGGATTGGTTGACTGTATTATTTTTTTAATTTAAATTATTATTTGAATAAAAATAAATTTTAAGTGCATTTTCAATATGATAATGTGAATGAGAGATTTTTATAAAAATTTAATGCACTCTCTCAAAACACAACGTTCAATTTACCGATCCATGATGTATTTAAGCATTCAATAAATCCATGATGTATTTATGCAGCAATAATTTTAATTTCAACGAATAGATCATTCAGATTTGCAAAAACCTTGGCAACAGGAATGAAATTTTACAATTGACGAATATTTTATTGCGACCAAAAAGTTCGCCAACATTCGCAAGATGATAAGTATGCACCTTTATTTCACTGATGAATTCTAATGATATAAATTATTTTAAATAATATCGCAGAGGATTAACAATGATCATAGTTGAACCCATTTCGCATCGATTAGGAAAATCGATAAAATCCAAAGATCTAAAAGATATACAGTATTGATTTAATTTTTTGTCCATTTTCGAAAAACCTTGCTTTGTCATATTAGACGAAGGTCATGTTATGTTTATGTATTTCAAAGAATTATTCATTTTATCGATTCAAGTGACGATTTTAAAAAATACTAAACTAGTGGCTAAATCCATGGCTAAAACAATCCAAGGTGAGTCAATGATTCTTAAAGTTTTAGTTTGTATTTTGATTAGGGGACTCCCTTTCTTATTTAAACTAATCTTTATTTCGGATCATGATTGGAAAAGTATGAAGTATGTACACGAAAAGTATCAAATTCTCTCATAAAAGATAAAGATAGTTTTTAATGCAGAAAATATTCAGCCTTAAAAGTAGTATATTTATAAAATAAAATCAATTAAATGTATTAAGATAAATAATTTAATGGATTTGATGAGAACAAGTTAATATGAACCCAATGAATAAATAAGCCAATTAACGTCGTTTAGTATTATTTAAAACTGTTTAAATTTAGGTGGAATTCGAAATATAAGAGAATCTAAGTACATCTGCTATTTTAAGAAATAAAATATAAATTAATAGTTTTTGAAAGCCAAATTACATTGGATGTGAGAAATTTAAATAAATATTCTTTGGAATAACGCAGCTGTCATTTTAACATAATATTAAATGTTTATCTAGTGTCTTCTCTAGTTCCCTAGTTCATTGTGATATATAAAAACTAAGCAACAATATAGTACTAAATTTAAACGTCTCGTTTCGCATAAAAGTATTAAAAGAAAATGTAAAATTAAATTTTTATCTTTCTATTCTTGAAAATGATGTGTACAAAATAAAAATCCTGCATTCAAAAATTACAACTTAACTTGGATTTTAAAGATGCAACTGGAAACTAATTTTGGCAAACACATTTCTCTATTCAAAACCTAATATTTTTATCGATTTTAAAAGAAATATGATGTAAGTAAAAAAAAAAAAAAAAAAAAAAAAAAAAAAAAAAAACTTGAATGTTTTTGCATCGTAATAAATTTTTGCAGTTCAAAACTTCATCCTCCATATAGTTTCTAAGATGTTACCCAAACTTTAAAACATTCTTCCTCTCAAATTGTAGCTTTTCTATCTTCATTCTCTTGTTTCACAATGCTAGTCAAAAGAGATAATATCCCGTCACACTATTTGCTTTGAGACTTCATTTGCAAAGGATTTTCACATTTTTATTGAAAAGCTTTCAAACCTTGCCTTTTACGAGAAAAGCAGAATTTAGTGATCGCATCATGAAAGAAAAGAAGAATAAGAAAGAGCACGAGGAATATATTTCTCATCTACTACACGAAAGTAATTCGTTTTTATTCATCTTCTTTTGTGAAAGACAGATCTTTGAAAAAATACGAAATAAATATTTCGCAGCAACAAAAGGCAGTTTAAATGCATCCACGGTACTTCAAAGATTGTGAAGAACAGCTTGCAAAGGTATTAGGGTTAGAATAAACACATTTGTATAAAATAAAATAATGATGATGATGGGCTTCTATTCATTTTTTATAATTGTTGGAAAGTTTTTATACCCTTCTTTACCTATAAAAGTAAAAGTCATGAATAAATGAGTCAATAACCGATTCTCACACTTCCTATGAAACTAGAAGGTTGAAATTTGGCACAAGTGTTCCTTATATTCAAAATAAGAAAGGTATTTTTCACTTATAAGGAATTATAAGGAATTTATAGTCAAATAATCCCTGAATATGTATTTATAAACTACAATCATATAAGATTATATACTTACAATTAGTAACCTTTCATTTTACATTTAGTAAACTTTCGTATTTATAATTAGCAAACTTTCATAAATACAATTAGTAACCTTTCGTATTAACAGTTAGTAATCAACAATACTTATAAAATTAGAAACTTTTTTTAGTTATATACCTCTATATTTAATATTATGGTTTTCGGTCATTTAATCAAACTTTTATTATCACATCAGGTGTATTAAAAATTCTTTACATTATATACTTACAATTAATTACCTTCTATATTTAGCAATATAGATTTCGGTTATCAAGCACAACAATACTAATTATAGCATTTTACATTATAATTTTAACCATTTCAAATTATAATGAGTAACCTTCTTAATTTAATAGCGTAAATATCTGGTTATAAATTCAACTGGACTAATTATCGCACCTTCTATCATTAAAATTACTTACCTTTTCCCACCTCCCTCGAAAAAAAATTGCCAATTTTGTCCCTTTTCTGCCTTTACTCTATTTATATTTATTATCCTTCTATATTTAAAAAAATATTGTTCTATAATTAATTTTCAACGGTTTATATTATAAGGCTTTTTAAATTTACAATAAGCAACATGCTATTTTCACACAATTAATAAATCTCGATATTTTATTTAGAATCTTTCTATGTATAATAGTTTTGTTTTTGTCATCAAATCAAAATTTCCTCATTCTCACCATCCTCTATATTTACACTTAGTAAATTTCTATACTTAACAATACAGTTTGCTCCTCCCTTTTCTAATGATGGCATTCCTGGGTCTTCCTTAGGCGATCAGTCGCTCTAAAAGAATTTAATTATAAAGCAGCACCTCGATTCTAAGGCACCGCAAATCTATAAAGGCGTGTAACTCTTCCATCGTTATGCAATTAATTAAAAATTAACTTCCTCAGTTATTCCATCCGCTGCCATATGTATTAATACCGAGTTAATTCAACTATTTTCATTATCACAACACCTAAATTTATATTTAGTGAATTGATGAGACTTAACAAAATTATTTTGTCCCCTCAAATCCAACTCTCCTCATAATCACACCCTATATATTTACAGTGATCTTCCATACTTAAAAATGCAGTTATTTACCCTAAAATATATTTGACCTGCTTATCACGCTTTCATTTACACTTAATAACCTTTTGTACTTAACAATACACTTTTTCCTCCTCAAATCCAACTTTTCTAATTACCACGTCTTCGATATTTACAATAACCTTTAATACTTAAAAGTAAATTTTTTTTGTTTTGCATCTTATCCAACTATTCACATTATCACACCTTTTATATTTAAATTTAGCTTCTATTCATTTTTTGCTCTCAAACATAAATTTTCTCATAATCTTGCGTTCTAAATTTGCACTAACTTCTACACCTAACAATATTTTTTTTTTACCCTCATTATCATTCTAGCACTAGCTGTGCTCATTATCATGCCTTCTATCTTTACACTTTGTAATTTGCTATGCCTAATAATACAGTTTTTTCGCCCTCAAACCCAACGATCTTACTTATCACGCCTCCAATAATTGCCCTTAATAACCTTCTATACCTAGCAATAAAAAGTTTTGCCCTGGTATCCAAATGCCTTCTTTATAACGCCTTCTATATTTACACTAATTAACCGTCCATACTTAGCAATACAATTTCTTCGCCCACAAATCCAGCCGTTCTACTTCTCACGCCTTCCATATTATCAATTATTAACCTTCTATACTTAACAATGCAACTTTGTGTTATGAAAAACAATTGTCATCTTTATCCTGTATTTACAATTAGCAACCTTCGATGTTTAAGAAAAAAAAATTAAATTATCCTCAGTATCATATCAGCCTTTTAACATAGCGTTCAAACGCTATACTCAATAAAGTTGATCCTTTTCTTCCAGTTGAACGCAACCAGGAACAAATTGTCTCATCTGTCTTCCAAGGTGGGTAACGGGTAAAAGAGGGTAGGAGGGGACCTGACGATTTGCACTGTCTTATTGATGATCGAATAAGCATTAAGAGTTCAAATTTATTTGAGAGGGGAAACATTACCCATGATAAATGACCCTCTGCACTTGACAGCAATTGCTTTAGCATACTGGAGAAAGGCGTATATGGCCATTCCTTCTTTTTAAGCAAATAGCGTTAATATTCAGTTATGTATTCATCGCCCCATGAAAGAGTCGTAAATGCTTTCTTAATGGCAGGGTGCAGCTTTCTTCTACTAAAGAGTTTAAGGAACTGGAAGCACCTATCGTGCACTTTTCTTGTTCTTTATTTCCAATGCAATTACACAGTAGGGAGCATTCGTATCTACTACCAGCATTTAGCGACAGTTGCTCGTGTATTTGGAAGATGTCAAATGTTTAATGTGTCGTTATGATGAATGGAGGGTTTCGCTAACACTCGAATGGTTTTGTTTTAGTCTGTTAAACAATTGAGAATGCTTTGAAATATTGATGAGTTAGATCATGTGTATAAAATTAAAAACAGTTATGAATAAAAGTATATGATAGTAATAGTTTTGATTTCATTAATAATTTCTCCAATGAACTTTGTAAAGTTTGCTGGAGTTAATTGTTTATTTAATGCTGAAAATATAATGCTTTCGTATAAGTTCCAATTCATAAAATGCTTGACAAATCAAAAGATATGCAAAATCTGAATAATAAAACATATTTTTTAGTATTGAAATCTAACATATATTGTGCTAGATTACTTAGGAAATGTTATATCCGATGTAGCATAGTTTGAAAAGTAAAGTATATCAACTATACATAAATTGCAATTCAAAAGAGTACTTATGAAAAATCTGAATGATAAAATATATCTTTGAGTAGTGAAGTTTAATATATTTTATTCTAATATACTTTAGTACAATTGTGTTAGATCCTGTAATAAAAAAAATTGTGATTTTAAAAAGTATATTTCTTCAAAAAGCAATGTGTGACTTGATTTTACTTTTCAAATTTATTTAATAGAAAAAATTTAGATTTTTTCAAATGCCGAACTTGTAGCTCATAGATATAAAATAATGTCGTGTATATATTAGAGTGAGAAGAAAAACACTTTTTTTTCGAAATCGCTTTTCTAATAGTGCGGAAATGGTTCTCTTTGACTTCAAAAACATGGTGTAAAATATTTTTTTGAATGGGTAATGCCTTCTGCTCCCACATTGCACTTGGATTTTGGAAATTTGGGTAAAATTGACAATTTTTACTCGGCGTAGGAAATATAATTATTTTTCCATATTCTTTTTCTAATAGCACGGAAGAGGTGCCTACTGAGTTCAAATAAGAAAGGTGTAAAATATTTTTTTGCGATCGAACAATACCTTCTGTTTCAGCAACGCAATTGAAATTTTGCAATTTTTGAAGAATTGTACACTTTCTTGTCTTTTCATACTGACTGTATCTCTAACAGGAAGTGGAAGGAGGGGAGAAGGTTTCACATCCCTCTACACTTGTTCGCAATGTTCTGGGAATTTCAATCTTTGTATTGTGTCATGTGATGCAATTGAGTGATTTACTTGATTTATCTGTGATTTTTTATAGTACGAAATACGAAATCAGAAGTGTGTGTGAGATTGATTTGTTAATAGACATGACATCAAAAATCAGTACACGAAACAAATTTAAATGTCCAATACTTAGAAGTCTCAAACATATATCTCAAATTAATCTTCCTACATACGAAGATACGCTGCTTTTTCGAATGATTAAATCTTGTACCCAAAACCGGAAACAAAGATCCGTGTTTCTTGAGAACTGAGGACAATGTTGCAATTAAAATTGAGTCTGTATGGGCAAAAGCAAGCACTGCCATTCCTATTGTTACGAATTTTTCCACTGAGGCAATGATGGTACAGTTTTCACGCTATAAAAATATTTATTCTCTCTTCAGAAAACTCACAAAATTTATTCACAGGCAACAGTTTAATTACTCTCAAGCTTCAACACAAGCTTCAACAAAAATAACTTCGAATTCAGCGATTATACAAGCTCACTCCAATAGGTAAACAAAGCGATCAGCTTTCAACGAAGTCCGAAGTCAATCTGAAAACTTTCCCGATCTACAGTCTTATTTATACTTGGCGCCAGAGAAAAATCGAGAAATTTTCAGCCAATTCGTCGGAAAAGAAACATCTCGAAACTTCTCAATTGCTTTAGGTGTTGCCACCTTTTTCTAACCTGCATAATCGCTATTAATAAATAAAATAAGATAAAAATAAATTACAATAGAATTTTTAAATAATACGTCACTATTTACAATATATACAGACAATTTGTGCAACATTTCCCCCTTCTTAAAGACTGCACGTCCCGGGCAGTGAAGTCCTTAAGAAAGTCATTCAATCACTTCTATCATAATATGGGGCTAGCCTATTGTGATGTACAACTTTAGGTTTACAGGAGGGTGTCCGTTGAATCCTACCACGACGTCGTTGATCTTCTTAAGGACCACATACGGCCCTTCCCAGTTCGTCTGGAGCTTAGGAGAGAGTCCTTTCCGACGTTTAGGATTCCATAACCACACCTTGTCACCTTCCTGGAATGAACGTTCCGTGGCCTTGGCATCGTAGCGGACCTTCATGCGCTCTGTCATGATGTTGATTCTTTCTCTGGCGAACCGATGTACGGCTTCCAAACGTGCCTGGAGATCATCTAGATACTGAACAGGTGAGGAAGGGGTGTCCGGTGGTCGTCCAAAGAGGAGGTCGCAGGGTAGTCTAAGGTCTCTTCCGAAAATCATTTGAGATGGTGTATATCCGGTGGTCTCGTGAGTAGCACTTCAGTAGGCCAAAAGGAACAGTGGAAGTTTCTGATCCCAATCTTACTGGTTCTTGGAAACAAACAAGGAGAGATGATTCAGAATCGTTCTATTAAATCGTTCAACCATTCCATCGGATTGTGGGTGCAGGGGAGTTGTACGAGTCTTTTCTATGTCGAGCAAGTCACACAGCCCAGTGAAGATGGCAGAGTTGAAGTTCGTCCCCTGATCGGAATGTATCAGCAGGGGTACGCCAAATCGGGAGATCCAATTCCGTACGAGGACTTCTGCTACGGTTGTGGCTTCCTGGTCCGGAATCGCGTATGCTTCTGGCCACTTGCTAAAGTAGTCCATGACAACTAGGATGTATTTGTTGCCATTAGTTGTGTGAGGTAGGGGGCCTAAGACGTCCAAAGCAATTCTTTCGAATGGTGCTCCTACGTTGTAACTTTGCAACTTTCCACGAGTTCGGGTCTTTGGTCCCTTACGCGAATTGCATGCATCACAGGACTTGCACCACTTCTCCACGTCGGATTTTGCTTTGTCCCAGAAGAATCTCTCCCTGACTTTCTGAAGAGTTTTCGTGACACCAAAATGTCCTCCAGTAGAACTGCTGTGAAGTTCTTCTAGAACGTTTGTAACTCTAGAACTTGGAAGGATTAATTGCCACCGGAAGCTTTTGCCGTCATCATACTCCCATCGGCGGTAGAGTACTCCATTCTTCAAGTGCAAAGAGTCCCACATAGCCCAATATCTCTTCATTGTTGGGCTATAGCATGCAATTTCCTGCCAACTGGGTTTTCCGGTAGCCGCTTCCAGGAATTCAATTAGAGGTTTCAAGTCCTGATCTTCGACCTGACTTTTGCGGACATTCTGATCACTCCAAGGATCCACGTCTGAAGTAGTTGACTTGGAAGTTATTTTACGAACTGCAGATGCAGTTGTCCCAAACTTAGACTCCGCATTCGAACAAAATCAGCAATTCTCCGGACATGGTCTTCTAGAAAGAGCATCTGCATTCCCATGGGACGTTCCCTTTCTGTGACGGATATCCATGTCGTACTCCTGTAGGCGCTGGATCCACCTTGCTATTTGCCCCTCTGTATTCTTGAAATTCAGCAACCAAGTCAGAGATGCATGATCAGTTCTTAAAAGGAATTTTCGCCTGTACAAGTAATGATGAAAGTGCTCAACGGCTTTTACTATTGCCAGTAACTCCTTTCTTGTGACGCAGTAGTTCCGCTCGGATCTTGACAGGCTCTTACTAAAATAAGCGATGACTTTCTCCTGTCCTTCAATTTCCTGGGAAAGAACGGCGCCCACTCCCTCATTGCTGGCATCTGTATCCAAAATAAAGTCCTTGTTAACCTCGGGAAAAGCCAAAACAGGCGTGGATGTTAAAGCGCTCTTCAGTTGATTGAAGGAGTCGTCACAGTCGGCAGTCCACAGGAACTTCTGCTTGCTCTCTGTTAGTCGATGCAGAGGTCTGGCGATCTTGGAGAAACCTTTCACGAATCTACGGTAATACGTGCACAGGCCTAGGAAGCTTCGCAATTGATGAACATCTTGCGGTCGAGACCAAATTTGCACAGCATGTGTCGCAAATTTCGACTAATTTTCACTACTTCTGTGTCGTAGTCTGTTATGTCAAGATCAAGATCAGACTCAATTAAGAAAAATAATTAACGAGTTTAATATTCGACATTTCTATTAATCCAACTCTCACAAAGGCAACTAAAAAATGGCTTATTCTAAAAACAGTTAAAAAAGAACAACAGAACATTAAATCATTGTTGCCATTTAAACTAACCTAAAAACTGAAATTATACAAATTTATATTCATTGTAAAAATTACGTCACACCTTAAAGTTTTTGGGTGTAATTAAATAAAATTAAGTTTACATGTTCGTTTATTTCCGACATCCTCCCACCTTTGATCTTTTAAATACTTTAAAAGTCAAATAAAAGTTATTCACAAGTTCAAACGATTTGGAAGTCTTATACGTCGTTCACGTCTTGTTTTTAGGTTGTTATCTTTGCGTGCTGCGTTGATGGTTCCAGGTTGTGAATCTCTTTCCTGAAAAGAAGATCGTTCAGTTTTCTGAACTTCAAGTGGGTACAATCGTTGCAGCGGTCGCAAAAATGTTCCAGAATTCGTTTTCACTTTGGCAATTCGAACCTTTCCGTCTTTCCCTGGATACAGCTCCAAAATTCTAGCTAGAGGCCAACTTTGTTTTCTAATGTTGGTATCGCCTACTAGAACGATGTCTCCCTCTTCCACTTGTTGCACTTTTCTAACCTTGTAGTGTTCTCTCAACTGCCCCAGATATTCAATTCTGAAACGTTTCCGTAACTCCTTTCTGAGATTTAGTCTGTAGGCGAATCTTCTATTCAGCCTCTTAGCATCTACTTCATCAAGGTCTGCCATTCCAGTTCCTTCGATTTCATTCAAAAACATCGATGGTGATAGCACCACTAAATCACTCTCGTCTTCAGAGACATAAGTCAATGGTCTAGAGTTGACTAAACTCTCTGCTTCACACAAAACTGTGTATAGCTCTTCATGTTGCAAACAGGCATTGCCAATTACTCTTCTAAGAATTCTTTTAAGCATGCCAATCAACCTCTCCCAAAAGCTTCCCCACCAAGGGGATGACGGGGGATTAAATTTCCATCGAATCTTTTTGATTGCAGCAACTTCTTGTATTTTTTCCCAATTCACAACTTGAAATGCATTAGATGTCCCCACTAGATTCGTTCCGTTGTCTGAGTAAATAGTTGAGGGTCGTCTTCTTCTTGAGATAAACCTCCTTAGAGCTAAAATGAAGCTATCAGTTGTCAAAGACGTAACTAATTCGATGTGAACAGCTCGGTATACTGTGCAATTGAACAGAACAGCCCAACATTTGGTTTGGTTCTTTAAATGCATGGGCCCACATAAATCGACTCCAATCACTTCAAAAATATGAGCTTCTCGCACACGATCTTCAAGCAAAGGAGCTTCATCTACATTTAACGGAATTGCTGTAAACCTCGCACATCTAATGCACTTTCTTGTAACTTGTCGAATTGTTTTCCTACTCTTAATTATCCAAAAACGCTCTCGTAACTTTGTCATCATCACTTGAACTCCTGCGTGGCAATTGCCAACATGCACTTCAAAAATAAGTTTCTCTACAAGTTGATGTTTCGAAGGTAAAAGCACTGGATATTTAAAAGCTTTTAGGTCTTCTCTCACGGATATCTTTGATTTTACTTTTAATAGACCATCTGTGTCCAAATACGTCTGGAAGTTAAAGGTTTGATCGTCTTCAAAGCTCTCTTTCTGAACTTGTCTCCAAATAACTGTTTCTGCATACTTCACTTCATCTACTAACAGTTCCCCGGCAACCCTTTCATCTGATCTCTTGCAATTTTTGACAAAACGTATAATCCATGCCATGACCCTGGTGATCTTTCTGAATGAGGATATTCGTGAGAAGTATTCGAATTTTTCTGTGCTGGTATTTGTAGCAGCAACAATCGTCTTCTTCTTCTCCGCTGTTATTATGTCCATATTTGGAAAAGCATCTGAGGTGGGCCATTCATCTTCCGCTTTTCGCAACCATTGAGGTCCCTCCCACCATTTCAACTGGAGTAACTTCTCCGCAGAACAACCTCGAGATGGTAGATCAGCTGGATTTGCAACTCCAGCGACATGTTTCCAGTTGTCAGAGATGGTTAATCTTCTAATTTCCTGAACTCTATTCATGACAAAAGTGCTCCAATTTCCATTCCGTTTTATCCAATACAAACAATTTGCAGAGTCTGACCAGTAGATAATAGGCATATCTTCATAACCAAGATCAACAATAACCTTTTGAGCTAGCCTGGCTCCTATGAGACAAGATAGCAGTTCTAATCTGGGAATTGAAATCTTTTTTAAAGGGGCAATTCGACTACGAGCTTGAACTAATGAACATTCAATTTGGTCTTCAGTTTCAGATCTCAAAAATATACAGGTTCCATAAGCATTTTGAGACGCATCACAAAACACATGTAATTGCATCACTTTCTTTCTAGTGTTTAGAAGACACCTTGGAACTCTTATTTCTTGTAGCTTTGATAAAGTTTTCAGTCATTTTCTAAAGTCCTTTGAAATATCTTCAGGTAACTCAGTATCCCAAGATAGTCTCAGTGTCCACGTTTTTTGTAAAATTATTTTACATATAAGCATCACAGGACTTGTATAACCAATAGGATCAAATATGCTGCTAGATACGGATAGTACTTTCCGTTTAGTCAGAACTCCTTCACAATCAAAATCTTTAACTGCACAAGATAAAGTGTCGTCATTGATGTTCCAAACCAGTCCAAGTAGGTTAGTTGTTTCTACGTCTGTTTGATCTAGAACCCTGGAGTGTGCGTTACTGGTCCAATCTCTTAAATTAAATTGAGCACTTGATAAAAGGACGCGAGATTCCAAGACAAATTTCTCCATTTCTTCTACGTTATCGAAGCTAGCAATACAATTGTCTACATAGAAAGATGATTTTAGGTGCTGTGCTATTTCTTGAAGTTCTTCAGGTGAGTTTTCTAAATGATGATTCAATGTCACATTCAAAAGAAATGGACTTGATGTCACTCCAAATACAACCCTCTTATGCCTATATTCTATTATATTCTGTTCTTCATCATACCAAAGAAATCGTAAGAAATCTCGATCAGTTTCACGAACACCAATCTGGAGGAATGCTTTCTCTATGTCCAATGTTACTGCTACGGCCTTTAATCTGAATTTGATCAACAAGGATGGAATAGTTGCTACCATATTCGGGCCTTTCTCCAAACAATCGTTGAGTGATAACATTCCTTTCTTTTTCGCTGATGCATCAAATACCGGTCGTATCTTGGTGTTCTTACTGTTCTCTTTTATGACAGCTCTGTGTGGAAGGTAATGAACTCCCTTACTCGAAACTTCGGGTGCTCGCTCTATAATATCATTTGACAACCAATCTTGAAAAATAGCTCCATACTCATTTGAGTGCCCAGAATTTTCAAGTTTCTTCTTCGTTATGCAAAGTCTTTTCTCTGCCACGTCTCTGTTGTTTGCCAGATTGTCTTTTTCATGTATCCAGGGCAACGCAACTTCATATCTTCCATCAAAGTCTCTTCTCACAGTTCGTTGAAAGTGAGCAACAGTTTCTTCTCTTAATAATTCTTCGCTTTTGTCGATTGGAGACTCTGAAATACCTATAAGATCTAATGTCCATATACTTTCTAAATTGTGAGTGAGAAGCGAAGTTACAGAAAACACACTGTTCTCGCTTCTAGCTTGAGCTCGAGGAATCTTTCCCATCAGAGTCCATCCTAATTTCGTATGGATAGCAACAGGTCTAGATTTGCAATGATGTAGTTTACCTGTTAACAATTTTCCGGCTACATCTGCTCCAATTAACAAGTGAATCTTGCTGTCTCTGCATCTACGTTTGTCTTCTCTATCAGAGATATAAATATTCAGATGTTCCATTTCAGTAATCCAATCTCCAAATGGTACTCGTGCTATTTCATTACAAATCTTCCTCTGGTCTAATACTTCAATTCGACACTTGAACGTATTTTCTAAATTGCTTAAGCTCAATAGATATCCTTTATGAGTTTCTTCTTCAGTTTTCTTACCACCAAAGAGCGTATGAACAATTTTAACTTCTTTAGTTGGCTCAATATTCAATGCTTCAATTATCTCTTGCGTAAGCATATGATCACTGGGATCCAGTATCAATCATTGCTCTTATTACTATTTCTTTATTACCGTTGCCTATTCGTACGTTCAGAGTTTGAAGAACAACATCCATTTCATCCGTTTGGTTTGACAAAACACTACTATTATTGTCAGAGACTGGGCTACTTGTTTCCTCATTGGATGCTACTTTAGTAACATTGGAATTGTCCCGCTTTCCATAACACATAACTGTATTATGTCCTCGACCGCATTTCGAACATTTGATGTGAACCATCATACATGAACGGGCATGGTGATTTGAACGTAAACATTTGAAACACAAGTTCTTCTTAATTAAAATAGCCTTCTTTTCATCATATGGCATGTTAGGAGCATTCCTACATTCATGACTTTTGTGAGACTTTCCACAAAATACACAAAGTAACCTTTTGTCATCTGTTGTCAGCAAAGATGACGCGGTTGGTATCTTATTTGCATTTTCACAAACTCTCCTTTTACTGTGCTTTACTTCTTGATCCTTTGTTAATCCGAATCCAGCCATAGCCAGTGTGATTCGTTCTTCTCCTTCAACCTCGCTTTTCAAAAAATTCATCAAATCGTCTAATCTTTCTTTAGCCTCAGTTTTAGAATGAGAGGTTGCACTTCGATTCCAAGCTTTTAAAAAATCTTGTGGAAAACAAGACTCTACCATTGGATAAAGTATTGAGGCACATTTATCAGTAGTAACACCTAATGTTTCAAGTGCTCTCATATACGATTCAAGTTTATCATATAAATAAGTGATAGATGGTTGTTCTTTGGTTTGCACAGATATGATTAATTTTAACAATTCTCTCACATACACTTCAATCAAAAGATCTTCCTTACCGAATCGAGTTTTCAAGC
Organism: Linyphia triangularis; assembly: GCA_963978545.1. Classification (NCBI taxonomy): domain Eukaryota; kingdom Metazoa; phylum Arthropoda; class Arachnida; order Araneae; family Linyphiidae; genus Linyphia; species Linyphia triangularis. Next base: position 21,994,947 of record OZ021732.1, on the reverse strand, counting down.
AATCGACAGCCTTAAAGTAATTTTCACGGCTTGGTGGAAAACTGTCAATGACTTCTCTTGCTCTAGAACCGGCAACTGTTGCCTGAACTAAATATTGAAACTTATCTTCGGCTGTGATGTCTTCGTCATTGTGGATGTTACAGAATTGTCTCCAGAACGGCAACCATTCTTTTATATCTCCTCCAAATTTTCTAAATTCCAGCTTGGGTAATGTAAATCTTCTTTTAGAATTAAAATCTTCATTAGGAACAGCTTGAATATTAACAAGGTTTGGATTGGCAACTTGCATTCTCGCCAATTCAATTTTCAATTCATTTTCTTGTTTTGCCAAATCAATCGCTTTTTTAACTTCCATCTTTTGTTTTTCTAATTCAAATTCTTTTTCTTCTTGAGCTTTTCTTAGCTCAAATTCCTTTTCTTCTTGAGCATTTCTTAATTCAAATTGAGTTTTCCTTTCAGTTACCGCCGTTGTGAGAAGTTCTTTAATAAGTTCCGGATCGTCTTTCGCTGCTTGGTTTTCCAAAATTCTTGTCCTTATATCAGAGATATTCATTTCTGGCGATATAATTTCTCCTAAATCTTCAGCTACTGATTTTAAATCTTCTTTTTTTAATCCTTTTACTTTAAATATCATTTCCATTTTGTTGCACACGATTCAATAAAAAACGTTAAAAAATCAATTGTTCTTATTTACGCAAAGTCCAATCTCGAATCCCGGCAGGGATGCCAAATGTCGCAAATTTCGACTAATTTTCACTACTTCTGTGTCGTAGTCTGTTATGTCAAGATCAAGATCAGACTCAATTAAGAAAAATAATTAACGAGTTTAATATTCGACATTTCTATTAATCCAACTCTCACAAAGGCAACTAAAAAATGGCTTATTCTAAAAACAGTTAAAAAAGAACAACAGAACATTAAATCATTGTTGTCATTTAAACTAAACTAAAAACTGAAATTATACAAATTTATATTCATTGTAAAAATGACGTCACACCTTAAAGTTTTTGGGTGTAATTAAATAAAATTAAGTTGACATGTTCGTTTATTTCCGACAGCATGGATCTTGGCTGGATGTGCTCACTCCCTCGGATGAGATGATGTGTCCGAGATAAATAACTTTCCTCCTAAAGAGCTTACATTTTGATGGGCTAAGTTTCAAGTGGGCTTCTCTAAGCTTCAAGAACACGTTCTTCACGTTTTGCAAGTGTTGATCAAAACTCCGCCCGGTGATAATGATATCGTCCAAATATATCAGACAGGTCTCGTAGGAAAGTCCTCTAAGCACAGTCTCCGTTAGTCGCTCGAACGTAGCCGGTGCATTACACAAGCCAAACGGCATAACTTGAAACTGCCATAATCCTTGGCCGGTAGTGAAGGCAGTCTTCTCACGATCGTCGGGATGTATCTCCACTTGCCAGTATCCACTCTTCAAATCCAAAGTCGAAAACCACTGGTTCCCCGATAGAGTGTCCAAAGTGTCATCAATTCTTGGCAGAGGGTAGCTGTCCTTTTTCGTAATTTCGTTCAGCTTCCGGTAATCCACACAAAATCTGGTGGAACCATCCTTCTTTCGAACGAGTACGATTGGAGAGGCCCATGGACTTGAGGAGGGTTCGATAACTCTATAATCTTCCATTTCATGTAACAGTTTCACGACCTCCTCTTGTTTTGCGAAAGGAAGCCTTCGAGGATGTTGTTTAATAGGTAAATGGGTCCCAGTGTCGATTCGATGTTGAGTAAGCTTTGTTCTTCCCACATCTTTCGATGATACGGAGAAAATGTCTTGAAATTCTTTTATAAGGTTTCCGACAATCTTCTCTTGTCTTCTTTCCAACCGGGAGTCCTCGAGAAGCTGGTCCACTAAATCCGCGAATGGTGAGGTCGGAAGCTCCTTCGATCCTCCTTCGATGCTTGTAACAGGCGTGCAAGTGGCAATTTCTTCTCCCTTCTTGATAACTCTTGTAGAATCACCGATGTTGGCCATTCTCACATGCACCACCTCCTGAGAGAGATCCACAAACGTCGCTCCTCCTAGCACTCCTTTCGGCACACTATTCGATGTTGGGAAGTCCGTTACTCTAAATCGGAAGGCCTTCGGGAGCTCTGCTGAACCCTTTACAACCAAATCTGTCATGGAGGGGATGGCGATGTCTTCAAGAGCTACTATTCGATATGCACACGGCTCTTCCGAGTCCAAACCGAACAATGGAACTTCTTCTTTCCCTGTTTGAAGCTCGCCTTTCTCGAAATTCAAAGTAATTCCATTTTTCTTTAAAAAATCCAGTCCAAGAATACATGGGTCAATAATTTCTGCGACATAAACGGTATGAGTGTAGGTGTGAAATCCAAAAGAGATGTTGACATTTAATTTTCCATGCACAGAAATTTTGTCACCAGTCACAGTTTGTAGTGAAACTGAAGGCGCCGTGTAAAGAGGTTGGCTGTCCAAGCGCCGGGCTACATCCGTCCGTAAGATGGTTACATTTGCCCCTGAGTCAACTATTAGACGGCAGGGAGTTCCATTGATCTTGCCCTCCACGAATAAACCATGGTTTCCTCCTTGAAGGGATGAGATGTGATAGAGGCTGAGTGGCGCACCACCTGCTCTACATGGCGACCTCCGCCTCGCGAGATAGCCGTTCTTTAGTTCAACTGCTGAGACTCGGACGAGGGTTTGTCCCCTCTCCTGTCCAATTCCGGGCAATCACGTCTGAAATGTCCTTCAAGGTTACAGAACCAACAAACCACTCTAGTTTTTCGATCCCTCGAGCCAGGATTACTTCTCATAATTCGCTCCACTTTGTTTTCCAGTTTCTGAAACTTCTTCGTGAAAAGTTCAGAGGAATCGTCTGCCAATGTTCCACGTACGAAACGCCGATCTTTTCTAGAAGCTTGCTGTGCGGCTTCTACTCTCATGGCATAGACGAGGGTGGACTTCAGATCTTTGCTGTCTGACATCCTGGTAGCTTGCTGTATATCGGGATCTTTGATGGCATCCACGAAATACTGAAGAGACAGATTATCTCGTACGTCCGGGGACAGTCTGGGAAAGCGATGAGCGACAATCTTTCTACATCCGATGCCAATTCTTGAAGAGTTTCATTGACCTTCTGCTGTCTCACTTTCAATTGCAGTCTGTTGTAATCCTTTAGATGCTGCTCCCCAAATCTTATCTCCAACGCACTTGCCAGAGCCACGAATTCTCCCCGCTTCTCTTCAGGTAGTGTTTGAAAAATGTCAGCAGCTTCACCTCGAAGAGATGCTGCGAGATGGAATGCTTTCGAAGTATCGTCCCAACCATTCGCAGAAGCAATCATTTTAAACTGCGTTTGATAAACGCGCCAAAACGACCTCCCATCAAAAGTGGCCACTTTGATGCTGGAACGTGGCGCAATAAAGGGAGTGGAAACATTATCCCAATTAGGCGTTGCAATGGTCACAGCTTCGCGAGTTTCTATTTTCCGTAGCCTTTCTTCTACAGCATCCATGAATTTTCCCTGCTCTTCTTTGATAGGGGAAACCTTTTCTTCCATTTCATCTCTTACCGCAGTGAGAAGGTCTTCCTTCACGGATTGCAGGACCGATGATGTTGTCTCCATAATAGTAGATTCTACCATTGACGCTAGCTCAGTTTTCATTTCTTCCCTGATCTTGATTACGGCTGCGGATGTGGACTCGCACTTATCGGCCAAAGCTTTCATGTCAGATGACGTTGCGTTTTGCAAAGCTTTAAAATCTGATGATGTCGCTTCTTGTAAAGCTTTAATGTCTGATGATGTCGCTTCTTGACTGGCGGCAATTGCGGCGGCGAGTTCGGCATTTGTTGTTTCTTGACGGGCTTGACCAGCGGCGGTTAATTCTTGTCCGGCTTTTATTTCGGCTTTCATTTCAGCGGCCGTGGATTCTTGTCCGGCTTTTATTCCAGCAATCATTTCCATTAATTGTTTCATTTGGTCTTCCATCATTCCTCTAGTTGTCGGCATTCAAAATTTCGAAACCCCACTTCTGACACCACTGTTACGAATTTTTCCACTGAGGCAATGATGGCACAGTTTTCACGGTATAAAAATATTTATTCTCTCTTCAGAAAACTCACAAAATTTATTCACAGGCAACAGTTTAATTACACTCAAGCTTCAACACAAGCTTCAACAAAAATAACTTCGAATTCAGCGATTATACAAGCTCACTCCAATAGGTAAACAAAGCGATCAGCTTTCAACGAAGTCCGAAGTCAATCTGAAAACTTTCCCGATCTACAGTCTTATTTATACTTGGCGCCAGAGAAAAATCGAGAAATTTCCAGCCAATTCGTCGGAAAAGAAACATCTCGAAACTTCTCGATTGCTTTAGGTGTTGCCACCTTTTTCTAACCTGTATAATCGCTATTAATAAATAAAATAAGATAAAAATAAATTACAATAGAATTTTAAAATAATACGTCACTATTTACAATATATACAGACAATTTGTGCAACACTATTATGACCCGATCTAGAATACCGCAAGAATACCATACCTACCATGGAAAATATACCAATTTCAAGAAGTTTTACAAAAGAAATCATACCAGTAAGACTTTCCAAGAAAAGATATAAGCATTTCTTCAAGAAGCATGCACAAAGTTATTTGACATTGCAGTTTGTAAATGCATTACTTTAGAAGATTGCATATGTGAACGTACTGAAAAATTACTTCGAAATTAGCATAAAGATCAACGAACAACGAGCTTGACATTAATGAAACAAAATGACTTCAAAATATTGCTGATAATGCTAATAGAAAGGCTCGTAATTTATATTTAAATCATACACAAGCAACGCAGGGTATATAGATTATGAAGAAAAGAATTGTTTTTCAGATACATCTGCTGTGGGTTTAAATCCGGACACTTACAAAACATCGACATCGAATCGTTGAACCACTATTACTGATTCTAAGGGCAATTAATTATCTCCGTTTGTATCTAAATCATCACAAATGCGACTTTGTCTCCCTGCAACTGCTGTAGTTGCCAAATGGTTTGGAGTCTCGGACTGGGCTGTGGATGCAAATGCTTCAAGAGTTCTTCACAATGTCAGTCTCATAACTTGCAAAATCTCAGACTTGGTGGATGACAAAAACAAGCTGCAATCGGAAAAGACTGAAGTTAGAAAGGTTTTAAAATTTCAAGCTTTAAGAGAATATCAGGTATTACCTTTGAAGGGGTTGTATTTCGATGGTCGTAAAGATTCTACATTGATAGAGCAGACAGATTTCCGCGACAATTATCGGGTATTTTGGAGGAATCATAAGAGATCTTTCTCAGCTTCTGGCAATTGATTGTAATGGTACATCTATTAATACAGGATGGAAATCCGGGGTAATTCAGTGTTTGGAATTGAAACTTGGTAAACCTCTGCAGTGGATAATATATCTCATGTATTTTAGTGAACTAACTCTAAGAAATCTGTTCGATACGTTGGAGGGGCCAACAAATGGTCAAACACCATATTCTGGTAATATTGGGAAGGCGCTCATTGCATGTGAAACTTTGTCAGTGACAACTTTCAAAATTATTGACGTCAAGTTACCAACAACTGATTGACTTAACTTGAGCAAAAATAAAATATACTTACCAGAAATATCTCAAGCAGTACGATTGGGTAATTATTCTGATGAACTGGCTAGACTCAGTCCTGTTCTATTATCACATTCACGTTGGCTGACATCAGCCAACAGATTTCTAAGACTGTATGTTAGTTCTCCAGATCCTTCTTTGAAGTTGAAACAAATCGCTGAATTTGTTTTGAAACATTCTATGGATAAAATATTCTATAAAAATATTATATTTATATCCTGTGACTCAGCAATTATTTAATAATTTTCAGACAGTATAGTCAATTGTAAAATATTTTACAGCAATAAACAGCATTTGAACCCATCTATGATTCATGTTTGATTTATTTCTATAACATATTAAAAAGTGCCCTTATCTTCAAAAACTGCAAAATTTCAATTACGATGCAGGTACAGAAGTTATTATTCTACGAAAAAAATATTTTACACCTTTCCCATTAAACCCAATAGGCACCACTTCCGTACTATTAAAATAGCAATATTGAAAAATAATTATATTTCCTACGCCGAGTAATAATTGCCAATTTTTACCCAATTTTCCAAAATTCATGTGCGATGCGGGAGCAGAAGATATTATCCAATCAAATAATATTTGATACCGTGTTTATTGAACCCAAAGACAACTCTTTCTGTACTATTAGAATAGCGATTTCAAAAAAAAAAAAAAAAAAGTGTTTTTCGGTCCACCCTAGCAATATGCAAGGTCGTGTATGTATGAATATGGAATCGATTATAAAATACTTTTTATTGTACTTTTATACATCTTTATATTGTACTTGCAAAGTATCTAAACTTTATACTTCAAAACAATCTTCAACCAGACACTAATATGGCAACCAGACAACTAAAAAGGCACTAAATCTAAACTTTAAGATATGCTGCTACAAAACTCTATTTACTAAGTAATAAGACTCAATTTAGTTACAAGGATTAGTATTTATAATATAAATTTTCTAATTAGGCATAGTCGCTTCTAATCTAATGAAGTGACACTTTAAAAGAAATAATACTATTAAAAGATTTATAAAGCCCTTATTCTCTTAATTCCCTTATTCCAGAATATCCTAAAAAATCACATTCTAGTTTACCAATGGTATTACTTAATCACACGAAAGTCTAAATATTATTTTTGACTATTATTTTTTTTAACTAAATTAAAGTATTATCTTAATACAATTTTTAAGAATACGTTTTATATTACAGATATTAAGAATTTTTAAACATTTAAAAAAATTTACATTTGACGTAACGCTAAATTAACTATATACAGACATCAAAAGGTAGTTCAAACCTTAAACCCATTTAGAGCCAATAAATACAGAAACTTCTCTAAAAGCATATCTTAATGAAGAAGGAAACTTTCCTTTTACTGTTATTGAATAAGGTATAACCATTAAACCCGAATGTTTCGTAAACTTAAAAGAATGTTTGGTAATTAGTGTGGCATCCAAAAGAATAATTTAGTAGCATCGAGACCGAAATGGCGCATAAGTACTTATAAAATTAAATTATTAATTCAAGTTTGAAGTTGCGAAAAGTCTATGCTTTTGAAATAATTTTCAATTTTGTGGAAAATGGTGTAATATGCTATCATGGAAAATATGTATATTTATTTTTTTAAACTGACTAGTTTTGTAACATTTCTTAGCCAAAACAGACAGCATTTTAAGTGATTTTTATCTCCGAGTAATTTTATATTAAATCCCATTGATGCCAAAATATTTTGAATGTAGATTATGCAATTTGTGAATTTTTTTAAACATCCAAAAGCAAATTATTTAAATTTGTAGCCCATAATAGGTACCCATTTATATCCTTTCTTTGTAATTACTAGAAAATATAAAAAAATATATATAATATAAAAACTATATCTTTGAATTAAATTAATAAATCTTATTCTTAAAAACTGATCAATCACTAAATTATGATTTAGTTATGAAACTATGTTTTATCCTAATGCAATTTTAGAATTGAATGTCTATTGATATTGTTAGAATAAAATTGACATAAATTGAGCAATTATGTTTACAAAATCTGATAATTTAATGTTATATACAATAATCCATGTTAAAGTTGACTTGTAACTTATTTTATATTTACAAATCAATCGCTATTTATTTTCATTGGGTTAATAAAGCAAAGTATTTTTCACTTTCTATAACACACACTCAATTCACTTTTGTTCACAAAATATATTAAGTAAATGACAGTGACATAAGATATAACATATTACTCTCAGATCGCGACTCTTTTCTTCAAAATCTGCAAATGTCATAGAAAACACACACCATCCAGTTTTGTTATCCTTTACCGTGAATTCGAAACCTTTTGTCCATTCTTCTTGTCAACATAATTGATACTTGCAACCGCACAACAAAGCACACCGGCGCATAAGTCTTGTCAGAATTCAAGAGAACTTTTCTGTTCATTATCGTGTTCATACATGGCAATTTCCTGCTAATGAGATAAAACTTGTCCTCAAGTTTCGTGAACTCATTGTTCGACGAAAGTAATGAGGCCCCCGACATAGAATTAAAGTTTTTGTTAAGCACTTAGAATGTCATAACTAGCATTATTGGATTTCAGAGAATGTCCTCGATTCCAAAAACATGGTTTTTGCTCGGCTTTCGGAGTTTTACGTCTGAATATTTGGTGACTTAAAAGCACAGATTGTTGTTACGATATAATTATGATGCTTTGTTGGGTAACGAATAACTAATTGTGTTAGATTTATCGCTAATTACGAAATATAAGTAAATAAAAATTAGCTCATTTGGTTGGTTGAGTTTGAAATACATCCAGATAAACTTTACTTGATTCATAAAGTAAAATAAAATTGACTGACAATTAATGAAACGTACTGGACTTATTTAGTGCATTTTTATTGACGAAATTGTTCGTTTTTATCTTCCAATTAATTTCATTTGCAACTAAATCATAAACACAAAGAAAAAGAAATATCTTAGCCAGGTTAAATTTGAAGCCTTGCTTAATTCCAACATGCAATGCAATATCTATTGTTTCTTCGAAATGGTATTGTTTTAGTTGTTGGGTTTTGAAGATTGTGTATTATATATATTTGATAGTAAACATGCATTTGATTTAATAATGGTAATGTATTTGTACTTTCTTAAACTTTTTTTCTATATTTTTACTATTTATATACTTTACTTCTTACCATGTGGCTTTAAAAATAGTAGATAATTTATAAGACAGCCATTATCAAGCATACTTCAACTTATACTAATTTAACAGACAAAGTTAGTCCAGTACGCTAAAAATATGCATTAATCACTTAGAACTTTACGGTAGAAAATGAATTACATGAAGGAAAAGCCCGTAATACTATTTGGCACTGCTATTTTCATCTATTGGTGTTTGCGTTTACTTACACTTGGTACAGAAATCACCTTTGGGGTCTGTTTACAGGCATTTTTCTTCACCGACACATTCATAAAAGCTTTAATCTAGACGAGGCAATAGCATTTAAGTGCACAATATCAGCAGCATTCTTCTGATATTGGAGCTCTAGACTGGATGATCAGAGGATACATCTTCATTTAATAGAGTTGGTAGTGGACAAGGAACCCTTTTCGAATAAGCCATAAATATTAAATCTGCTACTTGTCGCTCGGTGGATTCTGATACATAATTCAAGTGCCTACGTTGAATTATTTAGTAAGTAATTCTTACACGCATTTGAAGATAAATAGGTTGATTTTTTTTTATCGCTCTAACTGCAAGCTTTTGATAAGAGAGTTGGGTTAGTATGCAAGTATAAATAGCCAGTGTAAGTAAATATTTCAGAGAGTTTTACTCTATATTCAATAATAGTAGTGAATATAGAGTATTGAATATAGAGGGTTTTTTATTTAAAAAAAAAAAAAAACTTTTCCCCTTTACGTATAAGAACAACAAAACCAAATAGGCCAACCCTATTTATCTCTCAAGGGAAGGCAATGGTATGTTAGCCCAAATTTTAGACAATGAGTTTTAAAATATTATTTCATAGTTTTGAAACAATTTAGTTTTAAGCAACATAAGCAAGGATTTAATATTTAATCTTTTCGTAATTTATAAGTATATCGTTTAAAATAACATTTCGATTTTCTTCCATTTTATTTTTTACTTTTAATTAATCTTCTCTAATGAATTACCGTATGGAAAGCAATGGCCCGTTAGCCAAGTTTTGGACAACGAGTTTTAAAATATTTTTATAACATGGTTTTGATACATTTTGGTTTTGTATAACATAAGTAAGTATTAAATAATAAACCAAGAGATAATTTTTGTTCATATCTGGTAACAAAAGAGTTATTAAAGCTTAAATGTTATATAGTTAAATAATTTGGCTCAACCTAACCACTGGAGGAGATAAGTTGGCTCTCATACTGAGTTACATTCGTCCATTTTGTAAATTTATATAAGTTTTCTGGGAATGTAAAATAAATAATTTTAATGGAGTAAGCTTTTGATCAAACTGCTAAAAGTATTAACATAACAAGTAACTAAATTTAGTAAAATAACAAAAAAGTCAAACCAATTATTAAGGTTTTAGTGCACAAAAATTTTGGTTATATACTTGTTAGTAGACATAATTTCATTTGAAACACACGTTGCAAACATAAAAAAAGCATAATTATCCTTTTCCACCTCATCCTAACAATTTATTTTGTTTTCATTTATTTGGCTTCTTGCTTTTGTTGGATTTAGATGCTTCATTTTGAATTGGTAAATGGTAATCTGAGAGTGTAAGCTAAAGAAATTTTACTCGGTTTCTTCTGAACGTTTAAGAAATTAAACTTAAACACAGCTTATGTTATTGTATATTAAATTTTTTCACTTGCCATGCATGTGATGATGATATTTTATTGCATTTAATTAAAGGAAAAACCGAGAAAGTTGTCCCACGTGTCCTTCTAGTCCTATTATGTTGAATCAATGTGTACCAATAAAATGTTTCGACAACTTTCAATTCTCGCCTTTCCTCTTATTCTGAACATTTAAGAAACTAAACATTAACACTGCGTATATTATTGCAAATTATATTTTTTCTCTTGCAACACATGTGATGATGATATTTTATGGCATTTAATTAAGGAAAACAAAATGAGAAAGTTGTCCCACATGTCCATCGTGTCCTATTTTGTTGAACCAATGTGTTCCACTAAAGTGTCTCGACAACTTTCAATCCTAGCCTTTTCCCTTACAAGTGTTTTGGTTCATTTATTCATTAAATGTAATAATTCCGCTTAGATTTCAGCACATTAATCTAGATTTTAATTTTTTTAACTTAAAAAAAATAAAACATTTTATTTGCTATAATAACATTTTACTCACCAACATAATATAAAGAAAAGATTTCGATGAATATTCCTAATGTGTTAATTTGTACTCTTTTTTATAATAATTTTGTATATGAAGAAATACATGACATCCATATCCACAAAGAAAAGTCTAGATACTTTTTTAAATAAATGATCCTTTCCATCGTAATAACTGAAAGTATAATATACATTTAAAATAAATTTTTTGCTTAACTAATGTACATTTTCACTGTAATTTTTGCCAGTCGGGAATTAATTTTTTTATCTGTGATAATTGTTTATTTTTCATTATTACCACAAATTATTGTGTAGAATTGATTTTGATTCTTAAATCTTACTTTAAAATTCTTGAACCATAAATATGAACCAAGTGTAAAATAAAATTTGAATACTTAAAAAAGTTTTTGGTGCACGATCACCTACGTTTAGATATATATTTGTTTACACTCTACTTACCTCAATACCAATCTAGATGAAAACCAAATCTTAATCTCAAGTAAACAATGTATACTAAGAGACAAATGCTAAAAATACTTATTAAATATAACAAGTCATAAAAATATTTTTTTTTCCTCAAACAGTAAAAAGCTACTGGATTTTCTATCAAATTTCCAATTAGCGAAGTATGTTCCTCAATAATTCATATTTGAATGCATTTTATATGAGATATAATCTCACTCACGATTCTCAATGTACATTTTCCGAGTCAATAAAATATTAGATATCTCATGATTGTAATACGATTTTTCATAAATAGAAGGTAGCTAGAATTTGAAAGGATTTAAAAGGAATAATATAAAATACCAAAATGTATAAAGATAGAACATAAAATTTTCTAAAAATGCAAACAAATTTACGTTATTTAATATTGAAGATCTTCACATCAGTCAATATTTAATGGAAAGCTTTGTTTTTATTCGAACAATTTGTAAATATCTTTACTAAGAAAACAATTGATAAATACAATATTTTTGATTAAAATAATAGGGAATAGCTGTAGAAAATAATGCGTAAAATTTTTAAAACGTCTTTTCTATCTTTCAACATTTTTGTTTTATGAAAAAATATTTCATCTAATAGTACATATTATGTCGGGATTTATATTAATTCAAAATGTCTTACAGGAGTCAAATTATTGTAGTATTTTTAGATTGCCTAAATTTTGTACTTTAAACTCAAGTACTTACTTTTCGATTTTAGCTCATTTGCATTAAGTGTAAAATATGTATATATTTATATTGTTACTTTTAGTTAAATTAGTTGTTTAATCAGATCCTGAATGTTTACAAACATGTCATACGAACCACTTTTAATCCATTCAAACCTAGTGCCATAAATTGACATCTTTTACATTGTTAACTTTCCATTGATTTTCACATATTCTTTTTTAACACTTTAAATACTTTTGAAAGCGGCATTAAGAAACAACTAAGCTTTTATAAAATATCGTTATTTACGTTATCTGATTGATTTTATTTTGAAAATCAGGTTTATAAATAGTTTATTTGCAAATAAAAGACAAAAGTTTATTTTAATTTTTCCGTGAAGCAACCCTTCAAAATCCAATTCATTTCTTTTATTTTAATAATGCATTTATTATGTTTAAAATGTTGCATATGTCTCATTTCAAAGGCGCATGTTGATTACTTTAATGATGCTTATTCCTGATTGAAATAGTGCATGTTTCTAATTTCAATGATGCATCGCCCTTATTTTAATTGTACATAGCCTTTATTTCAATTGTGCATTTCCATTATTTCAATTTTGCATTTATCTCATTTCAATTATTCATGTCCTTCTTTCAATGATACTTTTGATTTATTTCAAAGACGCATATTCCTTTTTAGTGGCACATTTCCCCTATTTCAATTACGTATATTCCTAATTTCAATGGTGTATAGCCCTCTATTTCAAAGGCGCATCTCCATTATTTCACTTGTGGTCGTCTCCTATTTCAATAGTGCATCTCTCCCCCTTTTTCAATTTTCCATTTCCTTTACATCAATTGAAATATGTTTATACATGTTCCTCATTCAAATAGTGCAAATTTTCAAATATCCAAACAAAAAAAATATTTTATATTAAGATATTTTTATCATTATTTGAACTTATTTTAACATTACTTGCTTGAAGTTGTTTTAAATTAAGGGTAAATCTATTCAATAGTTTCTTTTGATGTACCCCCCAAAAAATTCTCTTTTCAGCTTCCTAATATTTTGTTCTTGTCCTTTGCCATCAACTGATGCTTCTTCAATTTCTCTGGTTGCCTGCTGAAACTGATTAGGGCCGTGAGGACAGTTGATAGCTCTAGCCAATCACATTATCCCCCATCCGCAGAAGTGGGTGAGTTTACTGCCACTGGGAAGTAAGTTGTCCAATTTCTTTGGGCGCATGACTCTGATGAGAGAAGATGAAATGGAAGAAATGTATGCTTCGTTTCTGTTGGGCCTTCTAACAATACAGCAACATATTTTAGGATCGTGGCGTTTTTAATTATGATACCATTCTACTATCATCGTTGTCTTCCCAAAGGCGTTAAATCTTGTTAATAGTTTATTTTTCATTGATTTATGGATCACTTATAAAATCTTATACAATATTACTTGATTATATTTTTTTGAAAGTATCCTTTTTCTACCTTAGTATAAAACAACAAATGAACAATGATTTACTAATCTAAAGGTTAACTTCTCTGCTTCTGAGAAATAGTTTATTTACAATTGCATATTATATTATTTTTTATGAATATCGAAGTTAAGAAAATCAGAAAGGCTGCAAAATGTTGGAAAATTGTGGTAGTATATGAAAAGAGATAAAAATAGAAAAGAAAAAACCAGAATTTAAGCAAGTTGAGGAAAACTTTTAAAGAATCTTATAACCCTTGGCAATGGGATAAAATGTATATCTCTGATGAGCTCCTAAAAAGAATTCCTTCAACCAATCTTAAATGCGTAACAGACGCATGGGCCTATTATTAATATGAATGATTAAATTTATAATTCAATAAACTGTGGCGACCAGCAGGAGCCTGTGACAGACTGCCGCCAAGCCTGATCAGACTGCCTGCTTTTGTGTAGAACTTTTAGTAATATCAGATTTAGTTAGATTTAGTAATTGCCTTTATGTAAATTTTTGCGCCAATCTCCTGTAACCATACCGTACGTTATATGTATTTAATATCCCTGTCTTTGCACAGACAGTTTCTGTAACAACTGCTTCGTATACGAGCAAGATCACTTCCTTCAGGGAAGTCGTCGTTGTTGTTGTTGTTTTCTAGTCATTTACCGTATTTTAATAAATTATGTTAAGATTGAGGTACTAGTCTTTTTTAAACTTTATATTTACACGATCAAATATGACGTGTGGACAACTGGTGACCCGGACATGATGCTCATGATGAAACGTGGATACTACGCAACAACTTGTTAAGTCTAACCTTCTGACATATCTGTGGACATCTGATGACCTGATCCGGTTCCTGTTCGACTTGGACATCTGGTTTGGATGGACATTTTGATTTTCCGGACATTTGGATTGAAAGCGGTGTTGACGTGGCCACGGAACTTCATCTGGGTGGAAATACTGTCCTGTTTATTGAGCTGGAAAGGCGGTATAGTGGATTTTTTTTTCACCTCCTTGTCTGTTAACTGCGGAGCTGCCATTTAAAATTCTTTGATGTTTTTGTATATTTAAGAAATAAGTTTTTGAATTGAGAATTTCTAAATATATTTCATATGGCTTAACAATGTTTTGTATATTGAATAACTTTTCTGGTTTATAACTATTTGAATGTTTTGCATTTATTAGTATAGTTCTTTGATTGACTTATATAATGAAATCTGAAACTGATACTCAGACGAATAGTGGTCATATAAATAAGATTGCAGTGCGGCTTCCAAATTTTTGGCATGATAATCCTCGTTTGTATTTCCATCAGATTGAGGCCAATTTTGTGTTGTCAGGCATAACTACAGAAACGGCTAAGTATTGCAGTTTAGTGTCTGCTTTGGATCAGTAGAATATGCTGGCGGTTTCTGATTTTATACAAAATTCTGATTCGGAAAAGCCGTATACGGTTTTGAAAAATAAGTTAATAGGGGAATTTGAGCTATCGCAAACAAGAAGGGTCAAAACCTTACTGCAAGAATTGGTATTGGGTGACTCTAAACCTTCCACATTACTACGCCGTATGAAGCAGCTCGCCGGTGGTGGTATCATGGATGATATGTTAAAATCCATTTGGCTATCGCATATGCCGATTTCGGTACAATCAATTCTGTCGGCTAGTTCGGAAGAATTGCCCAAATTGGCCGAGTTGGCTGATAGGATTTTAGATGTTTCAAATTTTTCGTCAGCTTCTTGTAGTGCAGTTGAAGAGACTTCTTCACTAAATGCACAAATAGCAAAGTTGACTAACGAGGTTGCTGAGCTCAAACTAAAGGTTGACACTTTGACTAGAAATAATTGGTCACGGAAACGCCCCTTTCATAGAGGCAGATCTTTTTCACGCAATGGATCGAATAAACGTGAAGGTTCGTCAAATGGTAGACTTTCACACGAAGAGCACACCGCTCAGGATAATGAGAGTGGACAACTTGAACCCAAGTTGTGCTATTTGCATTATAAATATGGGGAAAATGCTCGCAGCTGCAGAAAACCTTGTTCATTTTCTTTAAACTAGTAGGCCCAAACTCGGATTCGGTGATCCCTGGTGAGACGGGTTTCCTTAGCCACCGTTTGTTTGTTACCGACCCCAAATCTCGTATACAATATTTGGTTGATAGTGGATCTGATTTGAGCTTGCTTCCTGCTTATTTCAAGGGCTGTCGCACTGCTAGCTCTTATGTTTTGAGTGCAGCTAATGGATCTCCTATAAAAACTTATGGTTCAAGGCTTCTTTCATTGGATCTTGGATTGCGTAGAAAATTTGATTTTCCTTTTATCATTGCTGATGTGTCAAAGCCTATACTAGGAGCAGATTTCTTGCAACGTTTTGGCTTATTGGTAGTTGTGAAAAATAAGAAATTGCATGACCCTTTGACTTCTCTTTCAACTATGGGCAAGGTGCAACCCACCTTTGTGCCAGGTATTAAAACTGTAATGGGGGATTCAAAGTATCACCTGTTAATACAGGAATTTGAGGAAATCACTAAGGTTAAAGCCGAACCAGTTTTGGTTAAACATGATACCGTGCATTATATTAACACTGTAGGCCCTCCTGTTTGCTCTAAAGTTCGTAGGCTGAATCCAGCCCAACTTAAAATCGCTAAAGATGAGTTTGCATATATGCTTGAGCATGGCATTTGCAGACCATCTAGAAGCCCTTGGTCAAGTGCTTTGCACATGGTGCCTAAAAAGGGTGGTACAGATTGGCGACCAACCGGGGACTATCGTGCGTTGAATGTACGCACTAGGCCTGATAAGTATCCTCTTCCAAATTTGCACGATTTTACTCAGAACCTGGCTGGTAAATCTATTTTTAGTAAAATTGATTTAGTAAGGGCCTTTAATCAGATTCCTGTTCACAAACCTGAAATTGAAAAAACGAGTGTTATAACACCATTTGGTTTATTTGAGTTCATGTTTATGCCCTATGGGCTATGTGGAGCTCCTCAGACCTTTCAGATGTTTACGAATGAGGTGTTATTTGGCTTGGATTTTGTTTTCGTTTACATCGATGATATACTTATTGCCAGTACTAATGAAACTGAGCATCTCCAACATGTACGTCTCGTGTTTGAGAGATTGCAAAAATTTGGTATAACCATTAATACTACTAAAAGTGTATTTGGTGTATCTGAAATTTCTTTTCTTGGACATTTAGTTAGTAAAGAGGGATGTAAATCTTTACCAGAAAAAACTGAAGTCATTTCAAATTATCCCAAGCCAAATACAGTTGATGATTTGAGAAGGTTTTTGGGTTGTTTAAACTTCTATCGTAGATTTGTGCCAAAGGCTGCTGATTTGCATGCCCCCTTAAACGCACTGCTTTGTGGTTCTAAAAAGAATGATCGTAGAGTTATAGAATGGAATGATGAACTTTCTGTTGCTTTTCAGCGCTGTAAAGACAGTATTGTTAACATAACTCAACTTTCCCATCCTGAACCTGATGCTGAGCTGGTATTGTTTACTGATGCAAGTGATACTAGTGTAGCAGGAGCACTTCATAAGAGAACCAGTGGTGGTTACTTACCCTTGTCTTTCTTTTCTAAGAAGATGAATGCTGCTCAGAAAGTATATTCAGCATATGATAAGGAATTACTTGCAATATATTTGTCTATTGTGCATTTTCGTTTCATGTTAGAGGGTAGAAATTTTTGTATTATAACTGATCATAAGCCTTTGATATACGCCTTTGCACAAGGTTTTGAAAAATGTTCCCCGAGGCGTTTGCGTCAAGTTGAATTCATTTCTCAATTCACGACAGACATCCGACATATACCTGGGGATAAAAACCTTGTAGCAGACGCATTATCAAGGGTGGAAGAAATTGTATTTTCTGAGTCTATTGATCTTGTACAAATGGCCGCCCTTCAGTTGACAGATAAAGAGCTGCAAAAGTTGCGGGATAATCCTGACCAAACTGGTCTTAAGTTTAAACTAATAAATTTTTCAAATTTAAATGTTAAATTACATTGTGATATTTCACAATCCTCAGTTAGGATTTATGTGCCTAGGGAGTTCAGGCGTAAAGTTTTTGAATCGATACATAATTTGGCTCATGTAGGTTCACGTTCTACGTTAAAGCAAATCCTTGGTAGTTACGTTTGGCCTTCAGTTCGTAAGGTTGTTGGTTGGTGTCGTACGTGCATAGCTTGTCAGCGTGCTAAAGTGCACAGACATACAGTTTCACCTCTGGGGCAAATTCCGACCCCCAACTCTAGGTTTCAACACATTAACTTGGATTTGATAGGGCCTTTGTCTACTTTTCAAAAAATTTCTTACTGTTTAACTATAATTGATCGTTACACAAGGTGGATTGAGGCAATCCCTCTTCAGGACATAACTGCTGTTTCAGTATCACGAGCATTTTTGTTCCATTACGTTGCTCGTTTTGGTGCCCCGGCAAGTATCACATGTGATCAAGGTCGACAAATGGAGTCTGCTACCTTTAAAAGGTTGGCTCAATCCCTTGGTTCAGAAAGTATACGTACGTTGGCTTACAACCCTAAATCTAACGGAATGGTAGAACGCATGCATAGGGTACTTAAATCTGCTCTTAAGTGTTTTCCTGCAGAGTCCTGGGTTGATCGTTTGCCTCTTGTACTTTTGGGTTTAAGAGCGGCCGTACGGGAGGACTTGAAGCATTCTACTGCTGAGCTGGTTTATGGTCAAACTCTTAGGCTCACCGGACAACTATTATCCGAAGTTGATTTGGACTTGGCTGAGCCTGAATTCATAACATCGTTAAAACGAGCATTTGATTCTATTAGGCCTGTCCAGTCTAAGTGGAAAGGGAGGAGGCCTATTTATGTTCCTAAAGCTTTGGCAGATTGCTCTCATGCTTTCGTCCGACATGATCCAGTTCGGAAACCTTTGCAACCTCCGTATGATGACCCATTCCCAATTTTAAGGCGGAAATCTAAAGTGTTTCTTTTACAGATGACTAGACAGGCTAAGTGGATTTCTTTAGATCGGCTAAAGGCAGCTTTTGTTGCTGATGATGAACTACCCTTGCCAGGAGAGCCTGTGGCAAACCGCACAATACCTGCTCGGTTACTGGCAGAGAAACCCGCTATGGTCACTACCAGGAGTGGAAGGAGAGTGCGTCTTCGGTTCCCTTGAGCAGTCCTTTCGGAAGGGAGGTGATGTGGCGACCAGTACATGGAGCCTGCACAGACTGCAGCCAAGCCTGATCAGACTGCCTGCTTTTGTGTAGAACTTTTAGTAATCTCAGATTTAGTTAGATTTAGTAATTGCCTTTATGTAAATTTCTGTGCCAATCTCCTGTAACCATACCGTACGTTATATGTATTTAATATCCCTGTCTTTGAACAGATAGTTGCTGTATTAACTGCTTCGTATACGAGCAAGATCACTTCCTTCAGGGAAGTTGTTGTTTTCTAGTCATTTACTGTATTTTAATAAATAAAATCTTTTTTAAGCTTTATATTTACACGATCAAATATGACGTGTGGACAAAACTATTATTTTAACTACTTTGTGTTATGCCATGCATCTTTTTGCTGTTTGTATTCTCTTTTTCAAAAATATGGTATTAAAAACTTTAAAGTTGCAGTACTATAAATCAATAAGAAATTTATTAACAACATATATTAATTAGTTAATGTTTTTTTTAATTTTTTTTTTTATTATTATTTACATGAAATAGAACATAAAATGAAAAGTGAAATTAAACAAGCGAATGTATCAAAATATTGCTGCGTGGATATGTTCGAAAGATTTGAAGCCAAAGCAGATCAAAATTTGCAGAAATTTATTCCGATATAACTCTTCGCAGATTCTTTTACAACTCTAGAACTTTCCGTTCTAATAGACTCAATACAGCTCTTTACACAATAATGGAGCTCAAACAGCAGTTAAAAACTAGATACACAACTGCTAAAATCGCCGCACAAGACAATGCAATACAGTTTACTATTCTGAATGCTCGCTGAGAGACAACTAACTAAATAACTCCACTAACTCGATCACCCTCTCTTTCTGTCTTATATAGGGAGGCGAATCTTCGTGAAACTTCCAGAGATAGAAATTTGGAGAACTTTTCAGATCGTAGTCGAAAAGTCCTATACAGGTACATTGAAACCGAAAATGTCACCAAGTTTGGTGACATTTTGGTGATTTCTCGCCAAATTTAGTGACCAAAATTAGTCACCAAAACCGTCGCCAACTTGGCTCTATCTTGCCAATTTGGTAAGATTGCCATTAACCCTATTGTAAAATAGCCTGTTCTTTGTAAAACTCGTTTTCCAGCATTATCTCGGTAAAACTCGTTTTCAAGCATTAAGAGACGCGTTGCAGGAAAGCGAAGTAAAGAACTCTTGCACTGCCTTATGCTAAGTGTACATAAACTTTCCTTTGTTACATAATTAATACTACGAAATATTTACAAATATATAGAAATTCGTAACAATATATCTAACAATAGGAAGTTGAATAACGTTAAAAATCAATTATCACATTGCATAGCACTAAATAATTACCGAGAATTAGTTATACTATGTCTTCTATGTACATGAAATAAATTTATTAAAGTTTATTGGCTTATTTATATCGTTAATGCATTATTTGCTCATCATAAACTAATAACCACCTCATCAGAAGTTATTTATTCAAATCAATTTGTAATGAACAATATCATTTAGAAAAAGATTCAAAGAATACGTATTTTAATTGAAAAGCTTTCTTATGAAAGGTGTACATAAGTAAGTCTTTTGTTCAAAACTTTGTTTTGAAAATAATTATAAAATATAAAAAGACAATTTTTAGGTATTAAACATTTATGTAATACATCGGAAAAGGCATTCATCAACTTTTATCCTTCTCCAACAACGTAAAATTTCCTGAAGAATTTTTTTCTTTTCTTATTCGTTTCGAAACTTTTCGAGATTCTTTCACATCACGGCCATTATTTCACACAATACTTTCCATTTCCCTTTTCACTCAAATATTAGTCTTCTCATAAGTAGATAAAACTTTCTCTATAAATTGGAGAAAAGTTGTATTTTTACTCGAAATAAATTTCCACAAATGAAAGTTCGATTAGAAAAATACTTCTTTTTGTATTTTATTAAACTGGATAAGTTTTTTAATCTTGTTAAGAAAAAGTATTTTGATGTGTAAGAGAGGGAATATAAGGTGCTATTGTTCGAATAACATAAGTTAATGTTTGAACTTTAATTACTGACTTTAATTATTTGTTATTATAAAATATATTTAAATTTTACTTCTTGGAATTAGTTTGTAATAGGTAGATTTATAATCTAAACTGACAAATGCCAATGTTTTATTGCTCAATTCACTTGTAATTTTCTCAAATTTAGTGAAAATAAATAATTTCTCCT
Source organism: Linyphia triangularis (assembly GCA_963978545.1). NCBI lineage: Eukaryota > Metazoa > Arthropoda > Arachnida > Araneae > Linyphiidae > Linyphia > Linyphia triangularis. The sequence continues at coordinate 21,973,973 of OZ021732.1, read as the reverse complement.
TTTACTGTGCATATTTTCTGTCTATAACATAATAAATTACACAAAATACAATGATCGTTTAATAAATTTAGTCAATTGAGTATTGAATACTATTTTGAAAAAGCTCAAACGGTTGATCCATGTACATTATTTTCTAACAGTCATACAAATTAATGAAAATATACATTTCTGAAAAAAATATTACTCATTTTTCAACACATTGCCTGAAAATATGATTGTTGGGAAAATGCTTAAATGAAGTTTTAAATTTTACATTTTCCAAAAGATATGTTCGTACGTTGATTTTGGCCAAATGCGTTACAATTTATTTTGAATAATTTCTAAAGTGCACAGTATATCTAAAAAATAACAAGGGAGCTTTCATGGCCCTGCGGTTTAAGGCAACTAGCTCATGAGCGCTCGTGGATTCGATCATGGCTATGCTGAATAATGTTGCGTACGATAATGGCGGCTGGTGCACATGAAATATAGGTAGTGGTCTCAAAATCCTCCGGTTGGTGTGGTGGTGTTGGAGTGGTAAGAATGCGCAATAAGGTTTATACCTACTAATATTATCGTATTTCGAAAGCAAAATAAACAAAAGCATTAAGATTTCGTAAAAAATGCTATTAATTTTTTAATCCGAATGTAGTAAATTTTAAATTCTCTAACACATAGCTATAATCAAGATTAAGTAAATATGTGTACTTAATGCGATATTTCCGTATTTTGTCGTCGGACAGTTTCGACAAAACCAAAACTGCCGTCAAAATGTAGCTTTAGTGTCAATAAGTGGATAACAGTCACATTACAACAAACTGATCAAAGAGACTAAATCTCTCCTTTTTACCTTTGGTAAACATCCACTGAAGCTGTCTTTTGGCGACAGTTTTGGTTGATATATATATATATATATATATATATATATATATATATATATATATATATATATATATATATATATATATATATATATATATATATATATATATATTAAATAATTTTTAGTTATATCTTTTATCACTTTACGAATCTATATATTTAATAGGCAATACGTTTTTTGGGGTTAGTCCGTCAGCCTAAACTGCTCAACCAATTTCAATGATCAAGGTGTCATCTTAAAGGAAATAAGCTGTAGATTTGCCAAAACGTCCCAAAATAATTTATTAACATTTTATTAATTAGTTAAATTTCAATATTTTTCATCATTAAGCTACTACAAAGCCTCAATGATTTTGAATATATGAATGGCAACATCCTTACGTATGTAAACAACAAACCCATTGCTAATTTTAAAGCTCTTTTTAAACTCTTCGTTTCAAAGTTGATTTTTTCTGTTTTTCTGAAGCATTTTTGTATTACAGTAATTATTATTTTGAAGTATTTCTATCCAGAAAATACCTCGCGTTGGACGTCGTTCTCTAACGGGGCGACGTGAACGAAACAATCACTCTCGGCGTAATACGTATGTTGGCGGATAGTATATTTAACTTTCTGTTATGAAACTTGCAATTTGGGTGTTTTCTCTATTAGGCCTTACATTAAATTTATAAAAATTTGGTTACATTTTTTATGGCTGGCAAACCTATTCGAGCGCAGCAAGATGTTTTAACCACGCAGCGAGGCGTTTGGGGGTTGGCGAGCGTTAGCGAGCAGGGGGTGAAGCCCCCTAGTTCTAATTAGTACTCCAAGTAAATCCAAGCTTTAAAAAAATTGCAACGGTTTTAATGTTATAATAGCCATGTAGGCATGAATCTTGAATCAGTTCAGTTCAATCAGTCGATGTTGTAAAGGTTTAAGCTGTGAACTCTCTTCTTTTGCTTCAAAATACATGAAATTTGCTTGCTCGTTGCTTGTGTTTTCATCATTGCTGGGTCATAAATACTGGCGTTCGGGTATGAGCTTGTTGGCTACGTGCTGTTGTTGTTTGAAAACATGCAAAATATTGTAAAAGATGAAAATAAGTTTTTAGAAGAATTAAGAAGATTAAAAGAAGAAGAGATAAAATAGAAGTTAATTAATATAAGTTAACTTGTATTTTGTATGTGTGTGTTGGTGGCAGGGAAATCGACGTAGAGTTGATTTACCCACTTGCCGCTATCCGATTGGTCTAAAACGTGACAAGTGAAAAATGGAGCTCAAAATTACTTAAATAAGTAGCAATTTCCCATAACAGTGGGAAATGCATATAAGGAGTTTACATAATTAAAAAACATTTTTACAGTTTAATTTTAGTTGTATTCCATCCATAATTCCTCTGAGTAAAATATTATAATAATATTTTATAGTTGTTGCTGTAATAATCTTGGTGATGTAAATATTATAATAATATTTTATATCAACAAGTTGTCAACATTTTAAATATACATTTAAACAAAATTGTTTACCATCTTGAGGGGTTAAAATGCAAGGTATTACAAATTCCAACTGAAGTTGTTCTTCAACAGATGTATCATTCACGTATGTAAATTACCCTCATTCGACCTGCATTCTGATGGAAACAAATTCAGGAAGTCTCTCTCAGCATCCATCATGATTGATCATTGGATCGAGAGAATAGCAGAGCACGATTAACACGTCCGATTCCCTACCACCATCAGTCATCGCCTTTGGCACATTTTCGGAACTTTTTAGATTACGATTAATCCTAGATTTCGATATTGTGGCTTCCGCTGAATAAATAAAACTAGGATCTAACATTTTATGCGGGGTACAGAATACAAAGTCATTAAGGAATCGATATAAACATGCCGATATACCTCGTGTTTTTTATTTAATGAAAGTACATTCAGTGATCCGATTGGATTACCCAATCAGATATGAAATTAAGTTCCATTTGCACAACACTTCCATAGGTAGCTAAATCAATGATAAAATATTTAGAATTTCTTCTCATTAACTTAGCTAAACACAGAAGTCTCATTTAGTTAAACAAACATAGAGGATATTGAAATTTACTTAATATAAACTCAGTTGCAATCAAATACTCAAATAAGGAAGATAAACGAACTATTTGTAATAAATAATAATTTTTAATTAATTTTCTCATAAATATTAAGAATATTTTTAAAAAAATTTATTTAGTCAATTATAGCAATTTTTAATAATATTTTCGATAATTTTAATAATTAAGACCAGATTTGAAATAAATAAGAGCTGTATTTGCATATGTGCTAAATAAATAAAACTTAAAAACGACAAAAATGTAGTAATATAAGATAATTCTCACCTTATTTTTACTTCATTTCGAAGCCACCATTTCCAGTACTCCCCTATTATTCCGTCGATCATTGTTGGGAATAAACGCTCACCATACGGATTCCCATAGTCTGTCGAAACGTTTTCTTTGAACAGATGTTCGGTTCACTTCATAGCTGACGTGTTACGAAGGAATACCGTAACTCTAACCCGAAACGAACCGGATCTCCAAAGATGCCAGACGGTTCGAACTTTTATCTACAACAAAAAGATCTCCTACGGTTGGAGAGTATATACCAAGTTACCTTACACTTCAAAAACTTAAACAACAAATGCTATAGACAGTTGCGAAATGTCAAGTGAAATCGACTACAGAGGGGAGTTTTCATACCAAAACTAAAATAAACTTCCATTACGGGTGACAGGACATGAATTTGCAATTTCTCTGAGGAAAGATCCCATTTTGGTTACAAATAGAGAGTGCAGACTAGAACCTTGGCATTCAGTGATAGGTTTTTTATCTAAGTTTCTTCTCAAATTTTTCAACTTGACTTTACATTTTTTTTTTAAATCAAACTGACAAATTTTAATTTCTTACTTATCATCAACCCAACAGGATATGATTTCAGACATTAAATATCAACCAAATTATACAATCTTGGAATCTGAGTGTAATGTAACGCAATAGGGTCATGGGTAGAAGCGCTTTTAGAAATTATTGTTACAGTCCAACTTGTTTTTTGCTTCAAAATATAGAAACATACATGACATGACGATTAAGTAGATAACACAATGACTGAAAGTAAAAACCACCTGTTTGGAAAAGTATTCAAGTTATTACTAACAAAATCCAGAATTGCGTGTACTAGCTGTTCGACCTGGCGTTGTCGAAAATTATGTTATTAAAAATTATTTAATTTAAAGAGGGACATCAAATAAGTTTTAAGAAACAACAAAGATCCATTCATAAATACTAATTTTACAAGTTTTTGCTTTATGTATAAACTTTGTTAGCGATCATTGGAATTGGTAAAGATACCCATCAGAAAAACCCAGTTCAAATTTGTTTAGTAGATTTCGAATAATTTGGGCATACCCCCATTCAACTCATTCCATGATATTGCCCACTTTATCATGAAACTTGGAATGCAACATCTTTTCTTTTCCTAATTAGCTATTAAGGAATGCCTGTGCCAAATTTCAATCTGATAACTTCGTTTCGAGTACACTAATTAGGAATGATTAAATATGTATAGGATTTGACTGTAGCTAATGCAACTATTAAACCTTACTAGGACAGCGACCTACCTCGCTAGGATACCAAGCGAAAAAGTGGAAATCCCAAACTTGCTTTCCAAAGGAGGATAGAAAATAAAAGAACGCTTCAGATGGAGTAGCTGGGGACCGGCCAAACAGGCAACACTGGACCTTAGGGCATGAAAGTCTCATAGATTTATGTGCCCCATTGACATGAAAAACAGAAAAGCAGGGCAAGTGATTTATGTATTTTTCTACACATCTAGAACATAGACAAAATTATCAAAACAAATTAATTAGACGAAATTTTTACTAAAGAAATAACGTTTATTCACATGTAACTTGTTAAATTGCTCAAGCTTACCTTTTTACCCGCAATGAGAAAAAATTCTATCATAATTAAAAAAAAAAAAAAAAAAAAAAAACTTTAAAATAATAATAATATATTATACTACAATATACTGTAGTTATATATTAGGGTAATATCAAATCAAAAGACCCGTATTAGACAACTCTAATTTTAACAATAACCCCGTTAAACTATTAAAAAAAATACTTGAGAGTATAAAAAAAACATTATATTTCAGTTTCTCACAAAAAGCAGCTTCTCAAAACATAACCAACTTTATCATAAACAAAATTTTTAAAATCTTCATTCAATGTCTTTGACACTTTACACAGTCCTAATTGACGCCATTGCTAGGGGAGCACGTGTTTCGGACATGTTATTAAGGGATGAGTGGGCCTCAGGGTCTTTTCCCCAGAAGCAGTCAGAGGACAAAGAGGCGACATCAATAAAGTCAAAAGACATTCTGTCAATATCAGCTGGATGTGGAACATCGCAATAAAAGTATTTGGCCGGCCTAAAGATTGCCCTTGATTGCATTTTTACTCATTTTTTGGATAATCTGGTTTTGGGATATAATTGTTTTCAAATGTCGTACTATCAACTTTACCTCGTAAATCATTATAAGATGCCTCATGATCTTTTGAAATAAGTTTTATAAATTTCAGACACAGCTGTTTTTATGACAACTTTCTATAGTTCAGTTGCATAAAAGATTAAGCAATACCTACAGTAACTGTCTGTTATCATTAGAAATGATGATGCTACATAATATTGCATAGCAGAGCAAAGATTTATTATTATTATTATTATTAAGTTAATAAGACAATATCGTGGTGTTGTTTTCTATAACACTTTTGGTTTATTAAGAATTAATTTACCTACAATATTTTTATCATTTTACCGGAAAATATTTTATAAAGAATTATACTCAAATTATAGAACTAAAGATTAGAAAAAAATAATTCGAGGATATTAGCTCCCTACTCTTATGGCTTAATTATTACACTTACTTAGTTTTTATAATATTATTACATTTATGACATTATTACAAAAATTCTTATCTTTTTCCTTAACCTTTAAAATAAAAAATCCCAATTGTAATACAACACAAAAAATATTTTAAAGTATATCTGAAAATTTTAATATCTATTTATTGTATTATAAACAATCTTATCATATTATAAGATAAAGCTTTATAGAATACACTACTGGTTTTGGTCACATTATTAAATAAACACAAGTAACATATAAAAGTTTATTTCAACTTACTTTATGAATTTCTATTGTATTGTGTGACATATAATAAAGCCATATAAATAATCATATTAATTAACCCTTTGCACTCCAGGCCTTTTTCGCGCGGAGGAATCAGCAACTCGAGACATTTTAGGTTCGGCTGGTGTTTATGGATTTGCTTCATAGAAACTAAACACAGTCATTGGCCTTGCATTGAATTTTCGCATCACACCTAATGGTCCTCTCGTGGCTTGGCATCCAATCGTGTGGCGCCTGAGAGGCGCCGTTGGAGTGCAAAGGGTTAATACAAATAATCATAATAAAACTCAATAAATAATCACAATTTTCACAATAATACTTAATAAATAATCGTGTAAGATAACATAAAATATCTTAATAATTAATTATAAAATATTATGCAATAAACTCAATAAATAATCATAAAAAAGCACGATGAAGCATAATAAATAATTAGGGGAGATTACGTAAAAAAGCTTAATAAAAAAATTGGATATTATCTAATAAAGTTTGATAACATATCCACTAACTGGACAACTTCCACCTCCACCGTACGTTATAAGGATCCATAAAAATAAATTAGTATCTCTTTTCTTGGTCGCACGTCTACCAAAACCTTAAAAACCAATTGATTATTTACCTCAGGTTCTACGATGTCTTCTAGCTATTCCTATCATAACTTCTTTTACATGCGAGAGGGCATAGTTTCTTCTTATTTATCTTGGCGAAAACTTCATCTACTAACCTCTATTTTTATTTGATTATTTGTTGAACACACAAGTACGTGTGTGAGTTAAGAACGAGGTCTAAAAACCCCCCCACTTCTCCGCTTCATTAATTATTTCTAGGCCTGAGGGGAAAGCTACGTCACATGGATACGAAGCAATATGATTGATCAGCGTGCCCGGAACTTGCTCACACACGATTTTTATTAAAGGTTACTTATATAATTTTTGTGTGTGTGTGTGTTAGGTTCGTAAGAAAAAAATAACATCCTACACTCTCTCAGCTGTAATAAAGTCAGCCATATGTGAAATGGAGTTCAAGTATGTCTGAAATATGCTGGGCAAAAATTATTTATCACGTTTAGAGATCACAAATTTTATTTTTTTAAGGGAACAACGGATAGGGAGGAAACAGGAATGCTGTTGCTGCATCATCTCAAAAAATGTTTTGGAAGGATGTTTGATTTTGCTTTTATATCTTGGAAGATAAATTTGTTTTGGTGAGGTTTGAAATATGCGCCTCGTGCTTTTAACTAGATGTAGGTCATTTAATATTTATTAGATCTTGTTCATATTGTCTAAACAAATGGCAGTTTTTTTATTTTTTTATTTGTGGCACTAAAGTTGAAAATTTAACTCAATATCTGCTTTACTTAAGAAATCTAACCAGAAGAGATTACTAAGTATTTTTATGTTATAAATTTTCTATGATTATGTATTAATAAATAATTATAAATTGCTTAGTTACAAAAAAATTAATGCAAACTAAATGTATATAAAAAAAAATATGAACTTTGGGAATGTTAAATGTATACATAAGGTTTGAACATTTTGTATTCCAAATTATCTAAGATGAAATTCAAGAAAACACTCCCACCTTATTTTATTTTTCCAATGATTCCATGGAATAATATTTGCTTTTATGATGTAACCTTGCGTATGTACTCCTTGGTCAAACACATGTTTTTAAGCTCGTCAGTCTTAGTAAATTCTTCAGTCTTTACCATTAAATGTTTAAATAAACTTTAAATGAAGTACTACTTTAGTACAACCTATCCGTTGGTTGTCACTCTCCTTGATCTCATGGGCCAGCAATCGACCACTTTGTTATACCTTGACAAGTTAATTATGACTATAGCTATCAGTGCATAAGATTTAAGAGATGAATGAAGTTCTTTTTTGCTACTAGATGAATTTTCAATAGTTAACCGAATTTTCTAATTAAAAAGCTTTCAATGAGATTTTAGCATTTGTTTTTTGCATCTAAAAACACAGATTCTTATACTAATTACAATAGCTTACTAACAAAGAAGCATTAAATAACATAAATTCCACAAAATACGCAAGCCTTATTAATATAAGTAAAAATGCATATTACAACTGATATTATAATAACAAACACTCCAGTATACGTAGGTTTATTTATAATTCATGAATATCTACTCTCTCTTACATACAAATCCTATCTAAACCCAACTAAAAGTTATATTTTTTCAAAGAAAGGATTATTCAAGCATTAGATAATGCTGCTCACTCTTGTATAAAGCTTGGCATCTCTTCCAGAGAGTACTTCTGTTCTCGGAGTCATTAACATATGCCCCAGAATCTCCAAAGTGCGTCCACGTGTTTTGTGAAATGTACACCCACTCTCCCCTTCCCTGCATTCTTTCTCTAGTCCACTCAAAAGTGATGAGATTGCACTGCTCCAGTGAATAAACTTCCAACGTCCTAGCATCTTCTGAAGAGCGTTTCTGAGAAAGGCTTGTTATTTTTCGGAAAATACTACACGAATAGACGCGGGAAATTACTTAAAAATTGTTTGGCATCATATTTAGAAGTGTTTGAAATGGTAATTTAAACAGCTGAGAAAATGGAATATTTTGATTTGATTCATGAACGTGTAAACACTCTTTGTGATTAAAGTAAACTTATCTGGTTAGTTTTTATATTTCAATTGTCTTTTTTTAAACTACGTAGATTCGCAATGTTGGGTAACCTTTGAGTAATATGGTCAATGAATATGAAAAACAGTCTGATTAGTAATCCGCTGACACTACAGTGGCTATATGTACAAATGAGTACATATACAAATTTTCACAAATAAAAAATAAAACACTTATGTCTCTCCAGTAAATTCATTCATTATGAAACGACAAAGAATATTTCCTAAAAAGAGTTAAGTAAACAATCGATAATAAGAAAATATATCTAAACGATTAATAAGTAAGTACCATAGATATTAGCTTATGTCCACCTTTAGAATATTTTTAATTCCGGCTGAAAGCTACATAGAAATCCATTAATACGCTTTAGCATGATTTATCAACAAATAAAGAACCATCATATTTATAAATTAATAATATTGAAACTTAATTTGAACAGGTATGAGATAAGATTATGAAACTTAATTTGAACAGGTATGAGATAAGATTATGAAACTTAAAGAAGAATTATCACATTCTAGTTAAATACACTATTACTAAATATAAGATAAAAAGGAATCACTTGAACCTACCCAAACATTACTTTATATTTGTTTTCTCAAACATTATATTTTTATGACTTTTATTATTAATCACCTGCTATTGTCATTTAATTTTAACATCGTAAATCTTTATAATTGTTTAATACGTAAAACATTTTATCAATTTAAAAAGTGTTGCTTAATTTCTCATAAATTAATAGGAAATGCAAACGATTTATAAAAGAAAAAAAAAGTACGAACTATTCTCGTTAACTTCTCCGTTTTGGAATAGTTTAAGAGAATAGCTTGAACTTTGCTTAGAATTATATAACTTTCTCCTCCTATCGCGTTACAAAGATCAAAAAAGATTTTGGAATAGTCTTTATTTAAAGCAAACAGAAGAAAATTTTTATTAAATAATAAAACACACCATTAAAAAATTGGTTTTTAAAGGTTTAAACAATACCTTGAAAAAAATTAAACAATTATTTTTCTTCTAATAACATGTAATGAAAATTGAAAAACAGCCGTAGTTAATCAGGATTAATCAAAGTTATTACATAAATGTATCTCACTTGGAAACACCAAAACATTTTCAATATTGAATTGGATATCTAATCCACAGCAAATTATATTGAAATATAGAAGTTTAATTTAGTATTTTAGTAAACTTTTTAGTAACTCTGCACTACTAAACGCCAGATTCAGAATCAAGAAAACCATTGTTTGTATCTCTATTTGTTTCCCATAAATAAACTTTTATTAAGTATAAAAATTAATAAAAGATTAATGTTATTTTATTTTCAAGTCACAATTTGTCCTAAAAATGTCAAGTAGATTTAATTTACTGTCTATTAATGCTCATGCATATGTTTACTCTACCCACTTTAAATTAGTATTACTGATGTGAACCTTTATGGAATAAAGTATATTTATGACAAATATATTAATATCAAACTCGCTCTCAAAGTTTTAAGTTCTAGCTGAAACAAAAATTTTAAGTATTTTTAAATGCCACTAAATAACAAAAAGAAAATTGTTAAAATGAATAAATTCTAAAAAAAAGGCAACTGAAACTAAAAGAACAGTTAAGGATATTGAATTTTCAAATATAATCGTCTATTCATCTTCCCGTTTTTTAAAGCCCCTTCTTTTAAGAAATAATCCACTTAAAATTCAGGATTTAAAGCATGAGAAAATATCAAAAGCTTCTTCAATTTATTTTAATTAAATTCCCCCATGGTGACACATCTTACAAAGCAGGAAAAACACCGCAGGTTATTGTATACTTTTTTTTTGTTTAAAGGATTCTTCTCAACTCACGGTTCTACGACTTTGAAGGTAGCTTCTATTAAGCTCGCATAAAGAGTTGTGTGCATAAAAATTCCGTCTAAGGATATCTTCTTATGGTACCATTACTTCAACTGCACGTTTATTTAGTATAACGAGAAATCTTATAACAATGCGTTCTTGTTACTCAACATTAAGAAAAGGATTTAGAGTCTATGGAACATGAAGAGTTTAAAAACTATGTTTATATTTCTTAGCACGCGCTTTGTAGTCTACGATGTGATATTCTATACAAAACTGTATTTTTTTTTTTTTTAAGGTATGCGCAGTATAAGATTAGATTTTTGTATTATGAGGCTTTTTTTAGGTACAAAGTCGTTACTGTTTTATTTGGATTGAAGTAATCTTCTAAAGTAAAAACTTGACTTTTGGATTGAAGTAATCGTTTAAAGTCAAAAATTGAATCTTATTGTAAAAATAATATTTTAAGGTTTTGATGCAGTTAAGTTTTATTTTCTTAAGTTACTATTCGATTGTGCTTAAATTTAACTGCAACAAAAACAAAAATTGATTGTTCAAGTCGCCAAACAATTTGATTTAATTTCCTATTAAATGAATGTAGTCAAATTTACTCAAACAATTTACAAACCTATTGCTATGAATTTCTGTTCAATAAATTTTCACAATTAAAAAAAAGAAAAATTAAGTTATCAAATAGATTATTTTAAGCTTGCCCTCAAGTGGCTCTCTTCTATATTACCTTATCAATTTTCGAAATAGATTGCTATGAATTTAACTTATACTACCTGACTCAAAATTACACAATCCAGTTACTGAACAGATTTATTTAAATTAAAAAATAGTCGTACAATTTTACTTAACTTACATATTGATTTTAATTTATATTATTCGTCCGAATTTCCTATCAAACTACACAATTCCTAAATATACAAGTAATTAATTGGATTCATTTAAATTTCCCATAAAACTAAGCTATTCCAAATTATGCAATTCAACATATTCATTTAATATTCCTATCAAATTATACAATTCCAAATTATGCAAGTGATTGAACAAATTCCTTTAAGTTTTCTATCAAATTTACCCTTCAAAATTATGCAAGCGTTTAAACCGATTAATCTAAATTTCCAATCAAATTGCACAGTTCATCATTACCTAAATCAATTTCTGAAATATATTACGCTGAAATTTTATTAAAAGATACGCACTGCTTTTACTGAACAAATTAGTTGAATATTTCAAAAATATTCCCAATTCAAGAATAGATATTGAAATTGAACACAACAATTGAATTAAATTTCTATTAATATACACAATTCAAAATTACTCAATCAATTTACCAATCATATTTATTCAAATTTCAATCAAATTTTATAATTCAAAATTATGCTTTCATTTACCAGATAAATTGATTTGAATTGTTGTCAACAGACACAATCAATTTATTACATAAATTTGTTTGATAATTACATTATTCGAAAATTACATTATTTGATAATTTAATTATTTGATAATTGCATTATATAATAATTACATTATTTGATAATTACATTATATAATAATTAAATTATTTGATAATTACATATGTACACTTTTTATCACTCTACAAATTTGAACTTCTATCACACTGCTCAATGCAAATGACTTAAAATCAATTCCCCATTGATATTCATTTCAATTTAATCAATTTACTCAACATCAGAACTTATTCTCATGTTTTGAAACTAATAAAATTCTGTTTATTTTTATATTTCTTCAAAACATATTTTAAGTTCTCTACTGTATTAATCAAAGCAGATTACTATAAAAAGTGTTGTATTTAATCCCAATATTTTAAGTTTCTAATTGGGTTGCCTCACGACAGACATCCTATACGTCACTTCCTGGTAGAATGCCACAAGTGATTAAGATAACCAGAGCGTTAAATTACTATGTTTCGCACTTGATTGCTTCTTAATTGAATGGAATGTACGGCTATAAGCCGCTGCAACTGAAGCATATAATAGCTCTGAATTCATCCCTGATCCATTTGACTGTACACAAAGCAGTGAGATTGTCATATATAGGTAAACATAGTTAACATTACAAAAGGTTCAGCATAAGCGTTCTTGAAAATATGCATTTTATATTTTGGATAATCTATTGAGTTCTCAATTTTGAAAATTGAAATACTTTTGATAACAATGAAATTTAATGGAGTTTAAAGTTAAAACTGATTGGGTTTGATAGGAATATCTAATAAATAAGATCTTAAGAGATAACCTTGCATATATTTTTTTAATTTTTAAATATAATAAACAATCAGAACTGATCAGCAAATGAATCAAAAGTTTGAAAGTATTTTATTTTTCGCATTTGATTTATAATTATAGGTTTTAATACTTGAACAAACTATTTTCGATACTTGTCATAATTTTTATGTTTAGAAATAACTAAGTAATATGGTATTGTCCTATATCATCAAATTTATGAGAATATTCATTACCAGTTAAACATTTTTAATTTGTTCCAACTTTATCTTTAAAATCAATAAGCAACATAATTTTCTGCAGCACTTTACGAGGAGCAAAATAACTTATAGATTGCTTACTCAATATTTGTTTGAATTATACAATACTGCATTCAATACAGATTTTTTAGGGGGGGGGGGGGGCTAGAATAATTAAACATACGTATTTTAAAAGTTTAACTTTCTGGTTAAATACACGTTATTTTGTTTTCCAGAATTACAGAAAATAAGCCTATAGCATTATTTCACATTTGAACATTTTAAAATGAATTCCAAAGTAATTTTCAAAATTCTAATAGCTCAGAATTTGCATGAATAACAAAAGGTGTAATAAGTAAATTTAATTTCTGTAAGTTAATTTTAATAGTTTTCATTTCAATTTATTTAAATGATCTTGAAAAATTATAAATTTCATTGCATTAACATTTGAACACAAAATTCACGTACTTCTCTTTTTAAATATATGTTTTCAAAAATTTTCTTTATTTATTTCATCGAATTGATGCTTTTGACTTCAATGTGAATTTATATTACAAATGTAATGTACAAAATCAAATTTGACAATTTTGATTACTTACAAATTTCTCTCTCTCTCTCTCTCTCTCTCAAGTGTGTTATACACATTTTGTTAATTCACTTCTTCTAATTTGTACTTTATGAGAAATTTGAATGCATGTTTTAACTTTCGGTGATTCTTTTAAATCAAATAAATAATTCAGATTCATTTTTAAAATGTATGAAATCATTCATTTAAAATATCATTTATGTCAAGAAATATTTTGTTCAATGGGTTATTATTATAAATGGTATTGTTGTAATTTCTTATTTTTAACTAGATAATAATAAAGTATTAGAATTTGCAATGTATATAAACAAACATTAAGCTATTTCTCCAATATAAAAAGTTCAATTCTGTTTAAATTATCTACAATAAAATATGATAAAATAAAAATAAAAAAATAGGCTATGAAAATAATTCATGGGAAAATAACATAGAAAAATTATTTGTAAATATTTAATAAATGTATTTATCAGAAGGATTTTTTTCTATAAGTTCATGCGTCTTTTCGCAAATGTAGAAAAAGTTATCTATCACAACAAAGCATCTCACAGTGTTTGGGCAACAACTTTTTAAATAAAAGTGTTTTAAAATATTATAATGATCTCATTTAAAAAGTCATTGAAAGTATATGTTATGTTGTTTTTTAAAAAATGATATTTTTGTTCTCCTTAATATTCTCAAGTAATTAGACTCTTTTCACTACATTACGAGACTAGTAATTAAATATGTTATATTTTACATATAATAAAAATTTTCTTCCTTTAATACGATTCAATAATAACACAAAAGTACATTTTTAAAACTTGCTGAGATTTAATAACAGTAAATAAGTAAAAAAATTAAGTAAACGAAAACAAATCGTTTGAAATTAACATTGGGATAGATTCAAAGAGAATTATAATATTCAGTAGGTGGAGATAAAGTTTTGCATTTCCAGTTTTCGAAACGGTTTTAAGAAAGTTTAATTTATTTTTATAAAGTAAATAACAAAGTTCTCTAGTACGATGCAATAATACTGTTAAACAAATTGGACAGTGTAAGTTGAAAAGAGAAAAAAAAAGAAAGATCGTGTTTCGGAAATGTGTATGTGCTTCAGCTGCGTTGAATAAATCTAATTACTGAGAATGAACTTTTATGGAATATTAAATGAGCCCAGAATTCAAAAATCGCATTATATTTTACTTTTCTTGAAAAATGCTTTGTTTCTCAGGAAAAACTTGTAAAGTTCATTGTTATGAAGGAATACATTAACAAATAACAATACGAATATGCATTATTTATAGTGATAACAAAAGTTTTGTAAAACTGCCTGTCTGATATTATAATCACATCCACTCATTTTTGAACCAAATATTTCAAAGAATTCAGAAAACTGTCGCAAAAAATAGATTGCACAAGTAATAAATGATGCATTGGATTTTATTTAAGGTTTTTCAAAGAAAGATCATGCATGATTTATTTATGATGAGAAGATGTGTTAAATAAAACCCAACAACTTAGAGTTCAAACTTAAAAACAGTTTCATGTTAATGTTTACTCAACGCAAACATAAAGTCGCTCTATACTATAAAAAATAAGGATTAAAGATAGTCGCCGCTCATTCAGTATTTTCCGGCCACATATATCTGCATTGCAGCACAAAAACCACTGGATTTATTTTGCATATTTTTTTTTAACTTCTTTATGTAGAGCAGAATTTGGAGTGATGTTGCTCTTATTTATTTATTTATTTATTTATTTATTTATTTATTTATTTATTTATTTATTTATTTATTTATTTATTTATTTATTTATTTATTTATTTATTTATTTATTTATTTATTTATTTATTTATTTATTTATTTATTTATTTATTTATTTATTTATTTATTTATTTATTTATTTATTTATTTATTTATTTATTTATTTATTCGATTCATTGTCAATTTGAATGCTACTGTTTACAAAGAACATGTGCTCGATATTTCAAGAAGTGTAATTCATTATTTGTTGATTTCCAGGATCACGCCATAAAGCTGTTACTGGAGTATAACAATCAGCAAGCATAGCAAGCTCAGAGATTGGATCACCCTATGTTTTAAATAATACGTAGCTAAAAATATATTTCAGTAGTTCTCTTAGCGCCATGGAATAAATAGAGAGATCAGGATCAAGTAATGATAATTGATGTAGTACATAAAGTTTTTAATTTAGTAAACAAAACGTGAGATAGATAGATGAGAAAAAAGAACACACTTCAGCTCAAAAATTCTAAATTACAATTTTTGGATAGTTGTGGACGATTTGTCAAATTTTACTTTCAATTACCCACATACTAACACAGTGCAATGAAAGGATTACATCAGTATTTTTTTTTCTATTCTACAAGTTTTGGAACATGCTGATTTAAAAAAAAAAAGTAGTCTAGGAAAAAATGCATGTATGTGTGTATACCTGTGGTCAGCAAAACTCCCGAACGGATTGATCTATGATTCTCACATTTTGTGAATCTGTTAGTGGTGGACATGGAACCTACCATTAAAATTTTCTTCAAAATTGCTGATACGAATATGCGTGGCTGCTGTTTAAAAAAAAAAAAAAAAAATTTTTTTTCAGAAATTGCCAAAAAACGGCTCTAACGATTTTAATCAAAATTGCTATGATAATATCTGGTGAAGTGGCATTTGGATGAGTGTTTTCACCCAAGACACTTCAACCACTTTTTTTGGTGTTTATTAATTAATCTGTGAGGTTTTAATTTTGTAAAGTTATAATTATGTTTTCACTGGTGGTTGATGACTCAGTTTAATTGTAAAGGGTCCGGTACACCCTACTGTCCTCTGCCTCGTTAAAACCAGATGTTTTGGGGGAAAGAATTGTGTTAGGGGATTTTTGTCGGTTCTATGCTGGCTTAGAACGGATGCAAGTCGGATATATTTCGATGCTGAATGTCAAGCGGGATGTGTTTATGTGACGTAGGTTAGAGAGGTGAATTTTGCAAAGAAACCAGTCATCGCCTGGCCGGGCAAAAGGGTTCAGCCCTTATTGCTGGTGGTGCGTAGGTTTTCGTTCAATGAAGAGCGCATAACTTATAGCAAAGCTGATAGCGCACCAATGGCATTCTGACCAAGTTTTTAAAAGCTGGTACAACTGTAAAAAATGACGACTTCACGACCCTCTCTGCTCTAGCTACCTCGTCTGCCAACAAGTGCGTGGGAGACGCAACGCTCTCGCTCCGACCGGCTAAATCTATAAGGGTGGAGCCCTTGATATGCATTCCAGCACAAACGGGTAAGTCCTTTTGGTATTCGTTCTCGCTAGCACAGTAAATCCGCAAAAATTTAATTCGTGTAAAAATAATTTAAGTGTTAATTTAAAATAGTTTAGAGGATAGCTTTTTATGTAAAAGAATTTGTTTTCGCTTAGTGAGAAATAGCGACGTTTACTTTCTCAGTAAAGTGCAGTAAGGTAAGTAAAGTTTCTCAGTTTAGTGCAATTGTAATTTAAATATAAGAGTGTTTAATTAAATAAATAACTGTCTAGTTTGATATGTTGGCTTAGTTTGTATTTGAAAACAGAGTTTGGGTAGTTGTAGGTTTTGGTTTAATATTGTTATTATATGACAATTTCATGAGTCTCTCTCAACCACAAGCACCGTGCCGTATTTATCACCCTATGCATTGTCTAAACCATTGTGTTCTCTTTCGTATTAATCTACAGTATTCAAGAAAATAAATGATTGAATTTAACCTCAAAATGGACTCTTTATTTGTAAGAGAACCGTTCTTGGGTGCGGGTTCTTCATTTCCTTTACAGGTAGGTTCCTGTTGCTGTCAATACTGTCTTTACTTCAGGTAAATTGTTTTATTGTACTGATGTCGAGATCATGTTGAGAATTTAACTTCATGTGGTGTACCTTATTGATAACCCTTGTTTTCAAAGAACCTTGCCCTAGCATGTCCGTAAGACTTGGCGCTTTTTAAAACACAACGCAACTGTTAGGAAACGATTAGGACCCAACAAGTTAATTAACATAATCTATGTGTATTTTGGGGCAGAGGGAGCGTTCGGCCAGGCTTTACGGCAATGTCTTTTAAAACCCCACCTTTAAAATTTCCTAAGAAATAAAGGTGTAAAAAAATTTAGAAACGAATGTCCTTAACACAGATTTCTCTTTCCTTGAACATTAATAACTGTTTATCCTCTGTTTGACTTAAGTTGGTTCGTTGTTTTCAGATTATCTGGCGCCGTCTGCAACACGAGGGCTATAATGCGCCGAAACATTCGTCATTTGACAAGCCAACATACACTTACAAACGCCCATGCCTAACACGGGACTCCAGCCTCGCGGTCTAGAAGCTAGCATGCTAACTACTATACCGTTTGCTCGGCACTGTTTGACTTAAGAGAAAGTATAATGTAATACCTATCGAAAAACATATTGTTATTACCAAAAATATCGCCTGACTGGACAAATTAAAAAGTATTTCGCCCTATTAAAATTTTTAGAACAAGAGCAATCATGGTTCTAATATTTTAATGGAGAACACTAGAGTAGAGAAAAAATAAGGGACAATCTAAATCAACCCTAATCATTGAAGTTTAAACATTGAAGTCAGGTTAACTT
Source organism: Linyphia triangularis (assembly GCA_963978545.1). Lineage (NCBI taxonomy): Eukaryota > Metazoa > Arthropoda > Arachnida > Araneae > Linyphiidae > Linyphia > Linyphia triangularis. The sequence goes on along the minus strand of OZ021732.1, from coordinate 21,955,759 downwards.
TTTATTTTAAGAGTATTGCTAAGAATTTATATAGAAAAAATTTGTGTTGTTGAAATAGGCTATTGCAAGTTTTATTTTTACGCTCGTGACAGCATTTTTCCCAACCCAGCACTTCATCCTTCTTACAAATACACATTTTTTATTAGCATCGTTTAAAAATGTGAACTAAAAATAATGTCAGTCCTTAAAACATTACAAAGGAAATAATTTTCTAGATTTTAATGACTTTAAAGCTACTTAAAATGTTTACTTTATCTTTATCATGAAGTTCCGTTAAAAAAGATAAGAGGTTTGTTATTTTCAAAGAATACATCCACTTCTAGAAAGACTATAACCACTTTTAAGTACTAAGTCATTACCCAACTTCCCAACAGCATGAAACTGCAAAAGCTATGTTAGGTTTTAAAGCGAAAATTTATTCTGCATGGTGATTTAACTTATGAAATTATATATTTTACAAAAAGGATAAAAATAGCCAAAGACTTCAAAGTCGAATAGGCGTAATTTTTCTTAATAAAAAATAAAAATCAATCTACTAATACATGAAAGATATTGTTGACAAAAGTAAAGTGGATATAATCTTTTATGTTAAAGATCTTTAAAAAGTAAGACACCATCAAATTAGTAAACTATTAAAAAATGATACTCATCAGGAAAAAAATATTTTTAATATTTTTTTAACTTACCTCTATCACAGAACAAGGACATTTACTGAATGTCCCTTACAAATCAAAACAAGCATTATTAATTACCCTAATTTTTCTAATCAAACTACAAAACTCTTAGAATTAATTTTATTACAAAAATATCTTAATTGCCCATCAAAAAATTACATTGCATGCATATAGATTTTTTGAAAAACGTTCCATCCATTAATGATCATTCCCCATTCATTAGAATAAAAATAATATCCTTTTCAAAATGCACCAAAGCAACATCAAAGAGCAATTACTGATTCCTTTTATGCAATTTAATGATCTCTGAAACTGAAGGGGTTCGTTGATAGATAACATTTAATGATTTTTAAGAAGGCTGAAAATTGAGTTTCGAGGTAGTTGAAGTACTTTTTTTTGTGCTCTCAGTAATACTTCGGTAACTTTGAGGAGGAATAATTTAAAATTTGTACTAAAAGAATATCATTCCATTTCAAGAAAATAATGAAGACAATTAATATCTGGGAATTTTAGATCAAAATTCTATATTGAAAAAATTTCAAAATTTTGTTGTTGCCAATGGAATAACCCTATAAGAGATATGAGATGTTATTAAAATCCATCCACAATTCACATAACATGAAGACTAAATGGTGAAATTTATTTCCTATATATTTCTTTAATAAACCCCCATTTACAAATTATAAAGCATAATTCAAGAAAGTAATTTAAATAACAAAACTTTTGTAATTTTAATCTATTTCTCATACAAATTTACACCTCACAAAATATAGAAAAGCAAAGAATGTAAACAAAACTCAAATTTTCAAGCTGCTGCTGCTTTCTCAATTGGACTTTCGGCTCTAAAAACACTAAAATGATTTCTCAAAATATGAGCATGACAGATAAACTTCCAACTTTGATGCGGATTCTATTAATGCCAACAAATATTAGCAACCGTAATTATTTTCTAGCAAGTGAAATACCTATAGTAACTAAAATATAGCATTGCTTTTAGGTAAATGACTCATGGCACAGAACCCGCACCGAAATCGGAAGTCACACTAATATAAGGACACTGAAATTACTAAAACATACCTTCTTATACCATGTCTAGACTAAGTAGAAACCCTGATAATTATATGAAAACAAGAAAAATATCTTCTTATGACGTGACTAGACCACTACTGGGTTTTCCTTGCCCACAGCAAAGCATACGAATCCAACGAATACATCACTTGCAATGTATCATTCTACTCTTGATAGATCATGATTTTTTACTTTCAATTACCCATATGTTAACATTGGGTAATGAAAGTATTGCATTCAGTAAAAAAAAATTCGTATTTTTACTAGTTTTGAAAATTGCTGAGTTAAAAAAAAATCTAATAAAATGTCTAGGTTCAGTCCGAGATAAGCATAACTAACGAACGAATTGACTTGCGATTTTCAACTTTGGTATACTGGTTTGTGGTTGCAATGAATCTTTCATTAATTGGGCCATAAGATGTGTTATTATGGTTTTCATCAAAATTACGCATAAAAGGCTTAGCAGTAACCCTAGAGATTGTTAACAAGTGTCCACTAAACTAGTTAATGTCTGTTAGTAACCATTTACAGAACATTAGATAAATTATAATATGGCAGCAATTAAATTGGTTTGATGTGCTTACAAGTCATAAATCGTTTATGGGCTCTACGGAACTTAAATTTCCCGATCAGTGACACGAATTCAAACGTAACTAAAATTTGCTTGCTATTCATATTACACAGTTCAGGATCTATGAAGTTGCTCAGTATCTAGTTTCTTTTCCTGGCATTTCAAAAATCGCAAGAATAAAATATGTGTTTATTAAAAATCTAAATGTACAAGTATATACTCATACACTGAGTGAAAAAGTAGAAGGACACAAGATTGTTTTAGAAAAAAAAAAAGGGATCCTTTTATTTTTACTAATTTTTTCTTTATTAGTAACATTTTACAAATCATTTGGAATGAAAATATCACCGACAGCAGAGTGAAATTTAAAATTAAAATACTAATAACAAAAAAAAATAGTTTCTACTGTTTGAAACTCTTAAAAAAGTAGAAGGACAGTAATAAAAAGATTAAATTAATGCAATATTTTGTAAGGAAATCTCTTCCCATGAGCTTTCAATACTTCGAAAATTCTATTTGGCAATGAATCATACAAAGATTGGAATTCAGTTTCGCAAAAATTGCCCCATATACTGTTTAATATTTCTCGAAGCTGAGAGATGGATTCGTATTATTTTCCACCATCATAAACTCGATGAACAAGCATTGCCCAAATGTTTTCGACTATATTAAGATCACAGCTTTTATCTGGCCATGGTAAAACCCGCACATTGTTGTCAATGAATCATTTTTTAACGCCATTGTGTGAATAGATGCTCCGTCTTTCTGAAACATCCACTCTTCTCCTCCTAATTTGGGGCGAAAAGAAAGAAACTCAGAATTTAGCACTTGTATATAGTCTGTGTGCTTTTGCCTACCACTCAAAAAGACCAGACTTGTTCTTCCTCCATATCCAACTGCCAACCAGACCATCAAACTTCCTCCCTCTTTTGTCGAGTTGAATAAAATTGTTCTTCATTCTTCAGACAATGCCAGTAGTATTGGTAACCGTCCGGACCATTTAGGTAGAATTTTTTCTCATCTGAAAATATCACAGAAGTCCATTTGGTGGTCCATGACAAGCGTTCTTTTGCCCAATATAAACGGTTATCAATGTGCTTTTGATTCCACTTTGGATGATGTGCGCGTTTTTTAAAAACGAAGTTTTTGGACGTCTTTACGTAGTTGTAAATTGTTTGCCTTGACGCATGAGTAAGTCCTGTTTTAATTCGGCTATTTGCAATACTTCCAACGTTTTCTTTAAAACTCTAGAGCAACTTTTCTTTCATCAAGAGGCTTCAACTTTTTAGGTCTACCAGTCTTTTTTGTCTTACCATGTTTGACTGGATTTCTGATAAAGTTAGAAACTGCATTTGGACTAACATGTAGTATGCGAGCAATTTCTCCAACACCTTTACCATCAGATTTATATGCAGCAATTTGGCCTTTTTGAAAGTCATTTAAGGGTACTCCTCTAGGCATTCTTAAAAAAGAAAAATTTAATTTTTAACAAATTATAATGCAATTTTTTACAAAATAAGTTTTTAACAATTAAATTAGTTAATGAAATATCCATACTTACTCTTTTACTTCTGAGCAATCCACTGAATCAAAAGTTTTAGTAAGTGTCACTCTACTTTTTTTACACACGGGAGATCGTAAATACTCGTTTTTGAAATAAATATTATTGGTATTTATTTAATGTTTGCCTAAAATTAAAGGAAATATTGTCAAACAAAATATGCATAAGAATCCTAGATCCCGGATAAATGTTTACAAAATAATGCGTAAAAAACAACTGTCCTACTTTTTTTAGGTAGTGTATAATACTTATTCAATTTCAGATAGCTAGAAATTGAAATATAATAAAAAGAAGTAGGCTTTAATACTTACAATGTTTAGCTAATTTCCACTATTATGCTTTCCTTAGAGATACAGTATGCATTGTTCGAAATTACTATTTCGTAATTTTCTTGGCATGGGTAGGCAACATTGAGACAGTAATCATCTTTCAGATATGTCGGAGCTATTCGTGAACTGTGGTTTTAATTTTATCTCGAACCACATTGATGCATAAACCACAACTTTACGATTATGCGATTTCACAAACTTTATGATTATAGAAGCTCGTCGGATGGATTATCGGTTCCGATATTTAACCGTAACCAGGTGGTTTGCTGTCGTTAGCCAACCTGATGCAATCATGTTTTTGTAGCCAAATTGTGAGGGGAATAGCCATCTTTTACTGCAAGACAGATGCAATATAGATATTGCTGTTTACTGTTCAGGTTATCAATATCTTTAGCAAACCAAATGTGAGAAGGTAGTATAATTTTTTTCAAATTAAACTACTGCATTGACTTCACACAATGATAAACGTGAACCAACACCAACAGGTCAAGAGTAGAAATGTGTCTTCTTTGGTCAGCCGTCTACTTCCTGAATGAGATACCTTGGTAAGTAGCAAACAAATGCTCCATTGCAGAATGCAGCTGCCTGCAAATTTGTATTTCAAACAAACTTATTACTCCACCCTCCCACACCTTATTAACGTCGTTGTTTCATTGCATCCTGTAATCATTAGACTCTTGAGATCAATATTATGCGCTTTCGTGATGGTCGCTATGTTTATAACTAATTTTTTTGCATTTGCATTAGAATTTAGCGACACGTGTCTGATATCCTTGCCTTCTGGTAACTCTATCAGTGATATGTGCTCTTCAAATTTTATCTCTCGACGACCTATCTGTTTAAGAGTCTGACCCTTACGTTCATCAAAATATAATCCTTTAATGGGTGTTTGTTTTAGTGTCCCTCTAACTCGTTTTCTTGAATTTTGTTTCTTGCCCTTTTTACTCTCCTTTTGATTTTGTTCTTATCAACTACATTCGTTGGGTTTGCCGGTGAAACCATATAAAAATCATCAAGTACTGCTGTAGTAATTTTGGCCACGGTTCTATCCGCCAGTTAAGGGGACATGTGACACTGAAACTATAAAAATATCAACAAAAATAACGATTTTTGTTCTATAAAAATTACTGGTGTCACTAGCTTTAATTTCGCGTTTGAGTCTTTGAAATCCGATAATTTTAAGTTGTAAATCTTTATTTCAACCAACTATTTTTACGTATTGCACACTTGTTGGCAAAAGTTAAATATGCATTTTTTTTTTTTTCAGTTTCACTTTTTTCACATTTTACGTTGGTTCGAAAAGCTCCTTGCTATTCATTTGTTGATAAATCCACATAGTTTTTTGTAGAAAGAATTTTTAATGTACTATACAGAGATACACCCTTGCTTTTTTATGTCATATGATTTTTTCTATTTTTTTTTCAATTTGGAAAGATGAAATATGTGCATTTTTTAATGAAAATCACTAGCACCAAGTTTGAAATTTTATTTCAGCTCAACTATAGCCCCCAGAGATAAAAAGCATGCTTTAAAATGTTTATAATATATTGATAAACAACTTCAAATTTTTCTTTCATGATCGTTAAAGTATTGTGTCGCGAGGAGCATTTTGAAAAAAGTTAAAATTTCGCATTATTTTAATGCATTATTCTCAATATATTTCTATCTATTTTATATTATCTGCTCAAATTTTGTTGTTGTCTTATAAGTCATACCTTCTATATTTGTGCCAAATTTTATTTAATTATACTTAAAAGTGGTTATAGTCTTTCTAGAAGTGGATGTATTCTTTAAAAATAACGAACCTCTTATCTTTTTAAAAGGAACTTCATGATAAAGATAAAGTAAACATTTTAAGTAGCTTTAAAGTCATTAAAATCTAGAAAATTATTTCCTTTGTAATGTTCTAAGGACTGACATTATTTTTAGTTCACATTTTTAAACGATGCTAATGAAAAAGTGCCATATGTCCCCTTAAATATGCGGCCAATGCAACACGAGACATGCGAAGTCCGTAAGATAGGCGTCCAATTTGTTACGATTTTACGACAGCTAGGCAAATTTTTGCACAAGGAAAGAACGCACGCCTACATATTGCGAAATATGGGTGACATTTTTTACGTGTTTTAATTGACCCATTGGGCAGCCATTTCATGCTATGCCAATGTCGGTTTTTAAAAACTATTTCCAAAATGTTAAAAAAGTTTAGCTTAAAAGTGCATTTTGTTTTTGTTTTTCGGACCACATCCTCACTTCCAAAAGAACGCAGATATTGAAAAAAAAAAATTCACGTTTGTGTGTTATAACTAATCCATACAGTGACTTTTCAGCTCTATGCCAAGACTGAGAACAAAAAAGAGTTTGTTTTTTTCCCCTATTCCAATGTCCAATTCGTTGCGATTTTGCGATATTTCGGCATATAAAGGGGCGCTGCTGGATATTGAGCAAATTGAACTTAAGTTTTTTTTATTGTTCAAATTGATACATTAGACAACTATTCCAGTTATGCCAATACTGATTTTTAAAAATAATTTCCAAAATTTCTCAAAAAAATGGCTTAAAAGTATATTTGTTGATCTTTTTTTACCTTCTCAACACCAAAGGGGAGCTGCTAGATATTGAGCAAAATTGACGATATTTAGTGTGTGTTCTAATTGACATAATAGGCCAATTTTCCAAGCTATCCCAAGACCGATTTCGAAAAAAAGTTTTTTCGTCTCAACCAACCTCACACTCGTTGTCGATGACAACGTCTTCTTTCAAGTTTTAGGATTGTCACACAAACGCCTCTTTTGCACACGTTTCTAGTTCCTTACGTTAGACTTATCAGCTTTTACTCACGTTCTATTATCCGAAATCCAAACTTCATTTATATAGTTTGTTCAATTTGTCGATACTTAATGACTGAAACTTTCCTCTATTAAGGATGATGAGACAAAATCTTTGGAGAGTTAATTTACCTACTTTCTGTCACCCAATCTATGAAAACTTAATTTGAGCCAAAGAAGTTGCAATTGCGCATAAAAATTGCAATGTATAAAAGGGTTTATATTAAAAACTTTGTTTATATGGGTTATATTATTAAATATAAAGATATATTAATATCTGTCTATGTCGATATTGTTGGGATATAAAAAAGTATTTTTATATACCGGTTATCGTTGCACGAAAGAAACTGTCTATAACGGTAATGTAAGAACTTTTGAAAAATATTATAGTAGATTCAGACAGATTGAGAATTTTGCGCAAACAGTCTTTATGCAGGCCTATAGTAATGTGAGTATGTTCGATCGTATTTAGCGATATAAATTTTACTTTATTTAAATATATTAAAATGTAACTATATTGCTACAATAATTAATAAAATTACTACTTGGTACAAAATAATTAGCAATTAAACCGCTTGTTGATTTTAGGTTTTTCGTAAGAATAAAGTTAAAATATTTTTATCGTCCAGCGCAACATTTCCATCATTACTGAGCACGTCTTGCACACTAAATTAATTTGGAGAAGACATAACTGATAAATTTATTTCGTATAGGTGAAGTACAGCGGGTGTACCATTAATAAACTTTTTTATGATTTGGTGTGGATATGTAATATTTCTTCGTAGCTCTACAAAGTGAAATTACTTGTTAATTTCTTCATTATACATAGAAAAAAGATAGTAAGCATATTTTTGTTTTACCGAAAAAATGTGCTCCTCATTAAGAAAAAAAATCTGTTCATTTTGTTTGCTTACTTGCTCACGCAATCGACACTTGCATAACATTTGAGTCCATCTAACGAGTTCAAATGCAAATATGAAACATTTGGTAATGTTGAAACAAAAGCCAGTTGAGTTGGATTGGAAAATTAGACTTCGTTTCATTTTCCAAAATTTAAAAAAAAAAAAAAAAATCTGGAGAGTCATCTATACTATCTGCTTTCTAAAGGAATAAAATTATTGTAATAAACAGGTGCATCTACAAAGTGATTATCACTGTTGGCAGTTTTAAAATACAATGGATGAATAGAAATTAGGGCGGGATTATAAGGAAATATAGTTACACGCAGGTTTCACTGTATATGTAATTTATGCTACGATTTAGATCAATTAAGAAAAATTAAATTTATTTTTAACATTTGAAGACTTTGAATTTGATCTTGTCACTCTTGAAGCTATTATTATCCGAGAAATTTTCATTAGTCATTACATTGTTGCATCTGAATGTTGGGTAATTTAAAATAATGTAGATTTCGGAAATTGTTTATTTCTATTTCTTATTAAAGGTAAAATACTTAAAAAGAGTAAAAATCTGAAATTTAACACAGAAAACTACAAAAACATTATTTATTCATCATTAAATCTCAAAGAAATTTACACAATGTGTATTCATATATTTTGTTTGAATGATATGTTGCAATTCAAAAACAGATTGTATGTCATGCTACGTATCACATTTATGAATGAAACCACGTATTCAAAAAAAGTATCAATAACTTTCACAGAATAAGTATTTGCATACATTAAACATAGCTAATGAACCAGATGGAAATTCACATTCAGTGATTTTATTTTATTTTCAAAGAGAAATGATAATAAGATAAATAACAAAATTTCGCTTTTTTTTCTCAAAGTAGATCATCTTTTAAAATTGAAGTAATCCAACTCTTATATAGCAATATTTTTTTTTTACTTATTGCGAAACATAAATATACTCAACTTTGTAAGTTTCGTCATTTTTTTTTAATTATCAGAAAAAATATTAGAGAAATTTTGTTAAAACATGTGACTTTTATTCATATGGAATTCTCCTCAATACTCTTATACCTAACATTTGCATGTTTTTAGGTTTTTAATAATTTTTCATTCGGCAGAAAATATTTTAAATTGAAAGGGGATTTAATTTAGAAAATTCCAGCTTCTTTTACAACATCCATTTTGAAAAGAAATGAATACACTGAAATATTTTAGACAAGTATCAGTAATTTTCTTACAAAAATATTCAAATCTTGATTTTGCGAGCTTTCTCTCTTAATTCTATCGTAAATATATGGGTAACATTTCAAGAGAAGGATACTTAAATAAAAAAAGATGACTATTGGATAAAAAAAATTTTCGTTGACGAAATGTGGAATGGTTCAAAAGAAAGTTATATAAATATTTTGACTTTTCAAAAAATAACAAGACATTTTGAAATAAAATAGAAACGGAAATTAAACTGACTTTTCTAATTAATATATATATATATATATATATATATATATATATATATATATATATATATATATATATATATATATATATATATATATATATATATATATATATATATATATATATATATATATATATATATATATATATATATATATATATATATAGAAATCTTTTCTTTCGAGTATTGATAATGGTGACCCAATAAAACCTTATAATATCTCTTTTTTTATATAAATTTAATAATACTTTTTCATTACTACAAAAACAGTTATACATAAAACTAATGATTTAAAAAAAAATTTGATTAACTGAAAATAAAAAAAAAAATTCAAAAACATGGTAATGGAAGAATTGCATTTTCAAAGGCAAGTACACTTATATCTCACGATGTATATGAGTTTATTTGTAATCAGATATAACATGTTAAGATACAATTTTGATAATTACCGACACAGTTTTAAAAACATTTCAATATTTGCATTGGCGATAAAAATTTCAAAAATACTAGCTTTTTCCCTAATAACTTCTCAGTAGAGCGGCTTAGACTCATAAAATTTCGATTAAAGAGGCATATTTATGCAACATGATGATAAGGAAACAAAACAGTTGCAAAATGTACGAAGTGTACAATGGGATCATATGCAAAAGAATGGAATACTCTTAGTGAGTAGATGTACAGATGCATATTAAAAAATCCCGCAAATGAAGGAAATGACTTTTAATGTGAGATATGATCTCACGCATCATCGCTGTTTATTTTGCACTGTATTTTTATACTTAACATGAGTGTCTTTATGAATTATAGTGGCTAAATTGCTCATCCCACCTTTTAAACTGTTTTCAAGTAATGGAAAGTTATCAGTACATTGAATCCCAGTACTTCCCACAATGTTTATTTTGGTAGAATCCCACTCATGTTTCGTGGAATTTGGTTTAGAAGAGTGATATGCCTTACATAAGGGGCGATATTCATAGATATTCATATTTTTAATCGTTTATTAAAAGCAAAAATAGGATAAAACATGTCATAAGTATCAATAAACATGATATAGAAATCGATATTTCACAATTAAAGGCTTTCCTATATAATCAAGTTGCGCTTCTGGGGAGCTTAACAAAGCAGTGCAATATATTGCATGCAAGACTGTTTGGCGAGAAAAGATTTGCGTTTTAAAAAGATTTGAAGTGTCACTTAAAAACAGCTCTAAAGGTAAAATAAGTTAGCAATTGAAAATAATAAAAATCCCCACGTTAAGAATGTGAATACAAAGTAAACACTGATAACAGAGGATATCATGTCCTAATAAAGGTCAACTCTTTGAGTTGTGTGATTTTTAATATGGATGCATCTGCACAACTGCACTGTAATGGTACTCCATTCTTTTGAAATGTCCCCACTGAACAATAACCTTTAACCAACAATTCACTTAACCTTTTATTTTGCAACTGTATTAATTTACGTATCATTATGCTACATATTAATATACCCCTTTGAGGTGAACTTCATGTTTTTATACCGCTCGCGTTTTTATACCGATTAGAAAAAAGTTGATAGTCCTTGAATTTTTCTCGCTAGTGCAAAATGACAAATAAATTAGTTTATCAATTTTGCCTAAAAGTGGCTAAATGAAAATCATCGTCTTCGCAAGCAGGTCATTAATAAAATTATTGGCCAATTATCTTTAAAATAGCTGTTAATCAGTAAATATCTTAAAATAGCAGTTATGACCAAACAATTCAAATTATAAAAATGATTTGATGAACTTTAGTTGTTGTGCATTCTGAAATATGCATGAGTTTTGAATGAAGAAGAAATTTGAAAGGTTTTTACCACGGATCGCTTATTATAAATTTCTTGTCAGAATTACTTGAAATTTGACATGGATATATGCAAAGAAAGAAGATATAAGATGGTCTAAAATTATGTCAACAATTTTTTTTTTGTTTTTTCGTTTGTCTTATCTTGTTTCCTTTTTTCGCATAAATTCAGGACATTCTGTTGCTGTTATACATACAAGCCATTTATACAGTCTTTTGAAAGTAGAATAATTATAATCACCCCAGTTTGATTATCACTAAAGTTCAAATTTCCAATGGTTGTAAAATAAGAACCACTCGTCGTAATGACTTGAAATTCGAAATGAATATAAGCGAAGAAGGTTAAATGGTATGGCAAAAAAAAAAAAAAAAAAATTGTCTTATGACATACCATTTTCTACTTCTTTATGTACAGTCAGGTCAAATTTCAGGTCATTCTGATGAGTGGTTGAGTTTTGCAACTTTTTTAAAAAATGAACTTCTCACCTTGTACTTACTATTAACTGATTTGTAAACCGAGTGTCTTGAGGTTTTATTTGAAATATTTATGAAAAACCTTTTAATCATGTAGTATAAATTTTAACATAGCCAAAAACGTAAGTTTTACTAGTTATCTTGATAAAATATAAAATATGATGTTTAATAAAACAAAATATGTTTAATGTCTGATGTCATACAATATTTGAATCATACAAATGTATGGCGTATTAAAAAATTAATAAAAATTGTGGCAATTATAATTAAAAAAATCATTAAAGAAATATTTTATAAATGAATCTAAGTTATATTAAAATAACTGTAAACATTAATAAAGAAATGAAAAAGTATTCATAAATATAAAAAGCTACTGAATTATTATGTATAATTTAAAAGTTGTGACTGCTAGTACAGTAATCATAAGCTTCACTCAGTGTTTCGAATACCCAAAAATTAAGAAAAGATGTTTTCCACTGATACGTAATGCTTTCTTCAGTTTTTATGACATTGAGTTCTTTGGAATCAGTACAAATTGATTCTTAACCAACATCAGTTCTTGGATAATTTCTACAATCACAGATAGTATTTTCCACATTCAGATGTGGAGAAGGAATGTCCTAAGTATTCCATATTAGTATCTTGGAGAATGTTATATGGAGAAAAAGAATGTTGATTACATATGTGATGATGTCTCTTCCGATAAAAGTTTTGTTCCTGTAATTCGATGAAGATAGTCCATATGGTGTTTCTGAAACAATTAAGTCAACAGTTTTATTTATAAGGTGGATGTCTTAAACGGAAAAATAATGTTTTCATAGAACAAAACTAAAATTAGATGTTTAAGAATAAAATTAAAATATACTTTTATTAATCACTTGACTCATTTTTACTTGAGTCATAAATTACTTACCTAATCTAGGTCCTTGCATTCCTGCAAAATATCTCAAAATTAATAATTTTAAATACATTGCTTGAAAATATACAGAGTAAATGTAACTTGATTGGTAAATAAAACTGTATACCACTATTTAACTATGCATTAAACATCATTTTTCATAACTAATTTATGTTCTTTATCAATATTTTTCAAAAACTTTACACTGCTTAGAAGTACACAGGAGCGAAAAAAAATTGTTGAGAAATAGAGATGTATATAACTATACTTAAAAAAAAAAATGTAAATCATTATTTCAACCCAACTAATTTATGCCCATCGTTTTCAAAATTAAAATTTTTTAAATGTACATACTTTGCTTAAATTGTATAAGAGGAAAACAACTTGGATTGAAAATGTATTGTATATTTACGTAATATAAATTATCATTTTATCCTTAATTCATTTAGGTCCATTAAGAGCATAATTATTAATACTTTGTAAATGTTCACTTAAATATAACTGTAGGACACAAATTAGTTGACAAATGAAGCTGTATACAACTATAAAATTAAATATTATAAACCCTTTTTTTCCCCTAAATGATGTCCTTCACACCATTATATTAGCATAAAGAAATATTTGATATAAGTAATTAATATACGTTTTGCACTTCCATTTCCCAACTAATTTTTGCTCACATTATTTAAGTAAAACATTGAAAAATGCTATGGCAATTGATGATCAATTTTCAAAGCTGCTGAATGTTAAATTTTCACTAAATATTAAGCTAAAGTTTTATAACTTTAAATAAATATTTCTTATAATGTGCTACTTCAGCTAATTGTTTTCTTTTCAATTCCAATCAAATAAAAAAGTTCCTCTAATATTCAAATATGGAGAGTAAAAATATTTGAGTACCATAAAGTTATTTCATTTATGCTAATTCTAAGTAGTTCAATAATTGGTGGACTGTTTAGTATGAATTTACTTTACAGACTGCTTGAAGGGTTTGATTGATTTCCTCAAATGCATGATTGTGTGTTCATTTTAAACCAATTTAGAGAACCAATTGGAATTTTGTATTGATCTATGCTGAATATTGACAGTACGTATAATTTCGAATATTATTAAACATATTAGAATGATTGAATAAGATAGTATATTTCTTTCAACTGGTAGCAGAACAATTAAATTACTAAAACCTAAAGTTTTTCTCCTCTAAAAATAAAACATAAAAATATTATTGGTTTCTGTATACATTTATCTATTATATATTTTAATTGTTTTCTATTGTACCAGTGTTTAATACGAATCTAATCAGAGTAGCTGTGTAAAAATAATCAGGAGGTTTAGGTTTTACTTCTTAATTTAATATATTTGCATAAAGTTTTGTACTTTTATATGTATCTATGTATTTTTTTTTCTTTCTATTACTTCAATTAAAGCTATATTATGAGATATTTTTATATTTGTTATAATACATTTTATAAAGAATGAAAGAAAATTTAAGCTGATAGAATTTGTCTGACAAGAAAGTTTTTCTTCTAAGAAAGTTCTTCGTACACATTTTTAAAGTCATAAAATACTTTGGAAGACCATATTCTTTAAAAAATGATTAATGGTAAAATTATGGATTTTTTGCAGAAAAGTAAATTTTATCCTTTTGAATAATGGAATAATTTAATAGTTGAAGAAATAGTTTGACAGTAAAGGTTAATAGTTAACCATACAATGTTTATACATTAAATTTCGTAGGCATTTTCGAATAAAATGTCAAAGTTCAAAAATCTTTTATATATTAAGACCATTTCAATATGATTGATGAAATAAAACAATTTATACATTTTTTTTTTATATATATTTGAAGTAACTTAAAGAGATTGATTCATTAAAAACTTACAATTTAAAAATGTCTTTATATATTTAGAGAATACCAATACGATTTTGCATTAAAATCAACTACTTTTTCAATTGAAAATTTTGTATGCTATTTTTTATTTTGTTAATATAAAAGATTTATTTATATTGCATATTTTGAATAACATGAAATAAAGATATGAAATATTTTATTTAAGCAAATACTTCTCTAAATGCAACAAATCCGAGTTATCATATGTTACAATTTTAAGTTTAAATAGGTATGAGATAGTATTCATAATAAAATTTTGTTTAGATGTCTGCTTAGATATTTTTTTTATTAGTTTCTTTCATTTTAGAAACATAAGAGGGGAACTTCCCCCTTTAAATACATTCCGGACGGCATTCTTTTCCAACAAACAAATCCTAATCTCACGATTTAAACTGGTGTTTTGGTGCAGAGTAATCCTCGCGTAACTCTTGTGTCAGGTAATCTTCAACCCAATAAACCATTATGATTTATAAAACAAATCCTTATAATGATTAATGACCTAATGTTAAATATTTCATTAGTTTGAGTGAAAGTAGTGTCAATTCATATAGAAAGCCATTTCAAATAGAAATCTTCAAAATTTGATTTTTGCCCTTTTATCAGTTTAAAAAATACATCTGATGTCTCTAAGACCCTAAACTAATTCATTACCCAGTTTTTCGTTTGGTCAAAAGTGAGTTCCGTCCCCACTTTTCAAAGGTATGGCAAAAAAAGTTGCAATCAACGTCAGCCGCTGCCGGTTCCCGATGGACGAAGTTGTATGAACAAGTTTGCGCGTAGCATCACGCTGGTCGTACCGTTGAAACTTTTCATTGTTCAAGTTCCGTACTGGATGATTTTTTTATTTATTGTCTTTATTAATTTGAAGTTTTATTTTAACTACTTTAGGTTATGGTAGGAGCAACTATGAGAAATGGCAATAGTAAGAGGAGCCATATTCTTTAACCTGCATTTCCTTGAGATTTGTTTTTAAACTTTCCAATTGCTAAGATTGTTCATGTTATTATAAATATCACTTAATTTTTTTCTGTGATAATATATGTGTATGTATTCTGAAAAGTATTCATTTGTTTTTCAATTATCCTCCAGTGAAGTTTCAAAAAATATATCAAAATAAAAAAAAAGTGTAGATTGCTTTGAGTGTTCCGAAAATGTGCAATATCATATTGAAAAGAAAGCAGAAAGTTTTTCTCGAAATCTTAATGTCTACTTTTATTTAAAATAGTTTATAGATGTGATAGATTTAGTTTTTTAATAAAAAAATATATTTAAATATCTTTAAAATTGAAGGAAGAGTAATATTTCCCAATTCTTTTTAAATACGGCAAAATATGATTGGAAACAAAAATAAATTGTTTTAATTTCTTAAATTTGGGTACTAGTAACAAATAATAATACAAAAATTTAACATGTGTAAAAATAAATAGCATAATTAAATTGATCATGGTAATCCACACACTGATTAGGTATTTCATATATTTCCTTCTTCATCGACCGAATTTTTCAACCATTCATTTATAGAAAATCATTTTCCTGCAAGTACTATTCTACTACCCAAAAAATATCTCTTGTTTCCCATTTCACTACAATTTCAAGTTACAAGTCTCCAACACCAAAAAAAGAACATCATACAAATAAAACAAGAGCCCAAGAAAATGTCTTTTTAAGGCCTAAGCATTAGTTTTCTCTTTTTCACTGGCAAGAAAACGACTTTTCTAACAAGTTAGCCTCCTGCATTTCTTTTCCGCGCTGTAAAGTCGGAAACAAACTGAAATAATAAAGAAAAACTTCAATTGAACATTTTATTTCGAAGTTCGCATCTATCAGGTCTAGGGAAGCTGCTCTACTTCTTCTCATTGCGGTAGTCGAGGCAACAGTGGCGTGAAAGTAAAATGCACTTTGCACCTTTTATCCAGAGTTAGATTTTCTGACTGCTATCCCCGCTGTACTCCGGGGAAAATAAAGATGAAGTTCGGAAAAGGAGGAAAAGTTTTCTATCCAGAAAGTTGGACAGAAAATGGGAAAATACACTTTAACTTATTGGTTGGCTGTCCCGTGCATGTTTATTTCGTTTCTTGTCTTTTAGATACGTCATGAAATGTTTTATAATATACAATATAAAATGAAAAAGTTAAGTGTGGTATCATTAATGAGAATGTAATATATAATTATTAATTTATAAATAATTGAAATTGTTAATAATATGCATCCTATTATTGACTGAAAAATAGGATATTTTATACAATGTTTTATTATTAATTAGAAGAATCTTCTGTAATTCAAATGGTTTTTATATTGCCGATAATTGATAATCTATATCCAATTATTATCAGAAAAAGGGAATTTAGAAACAATGTTCTATTTGTAAATAAAAGAATTCACTGTAATTCTAATGATTTTTATACTTGCTAATTATTAATGATATGTGTCCAATGATTTTCTGAAAAAAGGAAATTTAAAACAATGTCATAATATTAATTTGAGGAATTCTCCGTAATTGCAATGTTTTTTTAGTTGGAAATTGTTAATATTAAATATTCAATAATTGCCTGAAAAACAGAGAATTTTAACTAATATTTTATTATTAATTAGAAAAATCTTCTCTAGCTCTATTGATTTTTATATTTGTTTATTCTTAAACATACATATCCAATTATTTTCTGAAAGAAAAAAAATGAACAACAATGTTTTATTATTAATTAGAATTCACTGTAATTCTAATAATTTTTAGATTAGCTAATTGTTAATGTTATGTATCCAATAATTATCTGGGAAAAAAGGAATTAAATTACAAAGTTTTAATATTAATTTGAAGAACTGCAATTGCAATTTGAAGAATTGGAATTTGAATTTGAAGAATTCATCGTTTTTAAAATATCTCATGTCTCAACTACTAATATAACAAACAATATTAAAAATATATGAACATGAACATTGCAAATATATCCTTAACTATGTCGATGACGATTATTGACATGAAAAAGTCAAAGTCAATTGTTAATGTTTCATGTACCGCATGAACCAACAATTAAAACGCCATACGATTATAAGCATTGCAAATGTATTCCCAACTATTCCAATGAAAATTAATAACAATCATCCAAGTAATAGTGTCAAATGTAAAGTTTTAACGTTTTACGTAATTAAAGTACCGCATGTAGCAAAATCTAATATATCATATAATAATACAAATATTCAGCAAAAATTTTAAATGCATCATTAAATATTACGAAGCGAATTATTGGGAATTATTTATGCGACCATGTTAAACGTTAATTTTTGACGTTTTACGTATTTAAACTATCGTATTTGTGAACAACTAATATATCATCAGGTAATAGAAACGAGTATAAATTACAAGCACATCATGAAATATTTCGATCGTAATTGCTCAAAATTAAGCTTTCAATTTTATTTCATTTAAAGCAATCACATTTTTAAAAATATGAATTAATTTAGGTAGCATACTATGCTGACAATAATTGTACAGGAGTGAAATAATTAAAATGAACTTTTATGAAAAATAATAATGCCCTGTTTATATGGTAACGCAAAATTATATAAAAACAAAATTAACTTTTATTTTTTAAAAAATCAGTTATACTTATGATACATAACAGCTCTATTGTTGTTTACTTGCTAAATGTTTTTAAATATATATATTTAGCTATGGAACAATTCACTTATTTATTTTCAGATTATATTTTAATTTAGTAAAAATAATTACTCACTGAAGTCTGTAATAAAAAACAGATTAATTTTATGAAATTATTCACTGTGAACGTAAGACTGAGATCATGGGGAAATTATATTTGGAAAAAAAAAAAAAAAACTTAGTTCACCAGATATAAATGTGGCGCTTTAAGGACATTTGGAAATGATCCTTAGTGGCTTAACTTTAAAAATGTATCGTTCTCAGTATAGTTGTAAATGGTTTTATACCAAAACATAAATAATTGAACAAATGTTTGAATATCTGCTATATAACTATTGTCATCGAAACCAGAAACATATATATTTCTCAATGTTCAGTTTTAGTTACAATTTAGCAAGAAAAACTGACAAATTTTAAAAGATAATCTTATCCGAGTCCCAATTCCAATTGAGAATTGAATTTTATACTCACCAGGATAGTACGCAATTCTCTTCGTCTGGAAGTAATTCGTTCCCGGTAGCTCTAATGTGCACTCAAAAACCGTCGCACTTTTCAACGATAGCTCTTTTAACAAAAACGTCCGATGCAAGAGCACGTCGAAAGCTCCGGAAGGTGTCTTGGTAGTGCGTGTCTTTACGTCTGTCACTAACTGTGTAACACTGCCACTGGAATTAAGCAGATAGAGCTTCATTTTAGGAAAAGGAAAAACATCTAGTGTCTCGCAGGAGACGTTCACTGTTTTGAAGTTTGTTTCCATGTAGCGGAGTTCGAATTCGTGTGCCGGAACTGGAAGAAAGGGAATACAAATTTCAGTAAATTGCTAGTTACTGATATCAGTTCGGCTGATTTTTATTCTAGTTACAACCTCTTAATGATGTTAATTTGTACTTATTTGCTGGTATGTTTATTGCAACACGGCAGTAAACATCGGAGTAAAGATTGGTTCAGTTAGCTAACTTCTAATCGAATTCAACTCAAAAGTCACACTTCGACCATTATGCCTTGAAATATAAAAATAATAATTATTATAGTTATGTCGATAGTATGCAATTATTTTGCTAAAAGATTCATAAGACGTTGTTTGAGAACCACCGGTGGCCTGCGAGCATGTCAAAATGGTCGGCGGGATTAAATAAGTTTATGAATTAAAATATCCATAGGAACTTTATATAAGACATCATCCGAGCATATGTTTTCTAAATTTCAATTCTACATCTCATAGCTTTCAAGCAATATTTTGTAGAAAATAATGATTTTCTCTCCTCATATCTAGACGTAGATCGCAATGCTCACTCCATTGTAAACTAGGCTCTATTTAAAAATAAAACTACGCAATACTGTAAAAAAAATACACAAGGCGTAAGAAAAGAATACAATACTGAATGGTTTTTACTTTAACCAAACACACTAACAAAATGATCACAATAATCACCAAAAATAAATATTCGCAGGAAATGAAGGACTTATGTACCACCATCGGACATGCTCTTTGGTATACGTCTGAAGCCCAATTATCTGCGTCTTGTATTTCTGATTTGTTTCCAACTCATGCTTTTGAAATAGGAGGAGTTTATAATTGGTTGTCTGTCATAAACGGCATGTTTTAATTACGAAAAAGTTTTTTTTTTTTTTTTTTTTTTTTTTTTTTTTTTTTTTTTTTTTTTTTACACGCAATCACTGGCTTTCTTCCTTCTTTTCATAGTACACAATCTAGCAGTGCATAATTATTTGTATATTTAATGCATTTTTGCTCATGGACAGTTTTCATTTACAACCTAGTTGATTAGAATATATATATATATATATATATATATATATATATATATATATATATATATATATATATATATATATATATATATATATATATATATATATATATATATATATATATATATATATATATATATATATTTTTTTTTTTTTTTTTTTTTAATGTATCCAATGTCCAATTGGTGCATTCACAAGAAAAAAGTCAATTTTTTTTTCAGCTTGCTTTTAGGAATTTTTTTGCTTTTATTTGCGTTTAATTTGTTAAATAGTTCATCAGAGATACGTTTTATTTTCAAGCTTTACCCTAGAGACCAGGGGTGGGGGTGTAAAGGGGGAAGGGTGTTTATCAACAAATATATATGTAATGACATTCTATTTTAGATGCACCTTTTAATTTAATTCATTCTTTGGAAGCACAAATTCTATTTTTTGATTCTTCACCGATCTTCACTTTCATTTCTACGTTTGAATGGTCTAAAGTCAGTGCTTTCCAAAACTGTGAGTTAAATAATTTTCAGAATTGCTCGGCATAGCGCTATACAGATTTCATTCCCACACCCGTGGTATTTAATTATTTGTTGACCTAGGCACAAGCACCCACACGTTAAAGTTGACTTCCAGTGGTTCTCACGATGATTCATTCATTCGATTGCTGTCTGTCATGGCTTGTAACATTATTTATCTCTCTATCTCACACACACATCATTTATTTAGTTACTTGGGGGAGAGAGGTACGTATCTGAATTACGCAGCTGTTAGCTTTACAATAAATTCGAAGTTGCAATCGTCTCTTTGCAGCTCAGGAAAACAAGTATCGTATTAAACTGTGGATTTTGCTAGAATAACAAAAATAAATTATCCTGGCTATGGGAAACCAAATCAGTACAATGCATTGACGAGCAATAATGAATATAATTTTTGGAGCATACTGCTAGGAAAGCGCTGACATACACAAAGCTCTATGCGTAGGCGTAGGTTGTCGAAACATGGGAAAGCAATTGAATGAAAGTGAAGATCGTCAAGGGAATTAAAAACAGAAGACGTGCTTTGAAAGGAAAAATTAAATTAAATGTCGATGCTACAATAAGTTTGTCATTAATGCGATCGAAATCAAATTACCAACTAATACTGCCAAATTGGAATGAGAAACTGTTTTCGATACAGTCACGGAATGATTCATTGTTTTCCAAACTGATTTTTGTGGAAGCAATTGGGTGTTTTTTTTTAGGTTTTTTAAGTACACCCGACTCAATAAATTCAATACACTGTTACCCCAATTCCAATCCATCACTTCCAGTTTAATTTCTCTCGCTGGAACTGGAAATCTACAAACGTTCCAAGTCCAGCACCCATATTTCACCCTCGTTCAAAGTGGCCGCTAAACTGTGCCACTAATAGGCCTCTTACTCGTCATGGTAACACACAAATTTAACCCCATCGGTGCTACGCAAACATCAAATAACAAACCCCACTATAATTGATAGCTGTTGGAGAAGATTGAACGGGAGAAAATGTAGTCAATCCAATTTGGGCTCGTAGTCCATCCGTACAAACATGGTTAAAACGATTTGGAAGGGCGGCACAAATTGGATTTGCCCCTCTGAATCACAGAGTGCGTCTCCTTCAATGAAAGAGTCGTTACCTGAAATCCTTTGAAAAATTAACGCAACCAGACTAAACAGGAGAAATGAATGGTTTGCTTCCATTACGCAATCAGTAGTAATGTTGTTGGGGATCAGGTGTCCTCGACGAGAGCCAATTGCCCGAATTGCGATTGTTCTGCCTCGTTTGGTCTCATACGTGTCCATTTCATTTTCCAGTAGCCATTCATTTTTAATGAGCTCTGATAGTCGTGCTGGTTTACCAGCGTGTTTGTTGAAGGGAAAAAATGTTCATTATTTGCTATTTCGGTTTTTATTCTTTTTGTCATTTAGTTTTTTTTTTTTTTTTTTTTTTTTTTCTTCTTATTTTTATTCAAAAGATCAATAAGCTTTAAATTTAGTTCTTAGTAGTATGTTTTTGAGGGGATAGGTTGCAGTAGAACCTATAATTGCGACCTCTCTGAATAGGTGGCAAGATAATCATTGGGATGGTTCCATTAATGACAATAGAACTTTATGGGAAATTTTTTTGCGATATTAACATAAAATGTGACAAAAGACCCAGAAAACCAGCAGCGCAACTCTACAACAATCTCTCAATAGACACCACATATACTGATTCCTGATATTAATATATGTAAAACAAATATTAAAAAAACACAGATAACTTGATTTCAATCATATACCACAGCTTTTGTCTATCGGTGGTAAGTATATTGGCAAAATACTCAATTTTTTTTTTTTTTTTTTTTTTTTTTATTTATTTTATTTCCCTAATGAATCGTTTTATCTTTTATTTATATGAAAGATCTTGAAGAATAAAATTGTATTATTTTGCATATTTTTTTTTTTTTTTTTAATATTGTGACTAGTTACAATGGAGTGAGCTTATCATTGCAACCTAGATCAGGATATCAGGAGAGCCATTCATTTTTATCTAGATAAGCATATTTCCATCTAACTACGCTCTGTAAAATGAGAACATATTTTAGGAGGTATACAAATCCATATTACAATTTCTTAATTTGAAAAAACACAGATAACTTTCTAAAGGATAACACATCAAGTGAGGAAGGACAATATAAATTTGATAGTGATTGCATTTTATTAACGACAACAAGAGGAAATATTTGAACAGGATTGCTTACTCAGTGTATATAAAAAAATTAAATATTAAATTTTAGATATATATGGTTATCCAAAATTAGAAGGACATTTTTTAAAAAATTATAATTTATGAACATTTTCGAGTAGGAATATATGGTTGTCACAAAAATGATCAGAAAAAAATCGTGTTTTTTCTCAAAAAAAGAACAAAAGAGTTAAAATCATTCATCATCAGGTAGCGCTGTAGGTATATGTGTTATTTAGAAAGGATGGAAAATTCTAATCACTAAGATTTCGAAGTAAAACAAATACTTTTTTTCTTATTAGTTTTCTGAAAATCTCATCTTTCAAGTGTTCGGGTATAAACGATATTTTACAAGTTTCATTATTTTTAGATCAACCAGGGTATTATGATCATAAGGAGATAATATTAGAATACTAAACAAGACCTAAGAAAAAAATGAGTCATTTTTAGAAACAACTGTCTCATGAACGAATGAAAGTCTGAGTTTGTTATCACATACATAAAGCAGTACAGTTCTAGTTCCTAGAAGCAGTGTCTTGCAAAACAAAACAATGAAACGAATGGTAGATGATCAATTCAGTTGGTCCATCATAGGGACTTTTACGTGTATGTATTCATTTTCCATAGACTATTAATTTTTAATGAACTCAAGTAGTGCGTTCCTTGCGTGTCCATTGAAAAGAAAAATACTCATTATTGGTATTTCAAACATTTTTGCAAATTTTTTGCTTTTGAAAAGTGCTAGAAGTTCATTTCTTTATGCATTATGCAATCATAAAGAAAAACATGGACAACTCGCCTTTTGGCTGTTTTTGCGTAAGCGAAGCACAAACATGCTCGAAAGAATGTTCTGCAACAAAAACAACTACGGCTGGAAACAAATGTATTCCCTAGGGAAACATGGTTGAGTATTTTAAGAGAAATAGTATTTCACAGTGACACATCTCTGGTGAGTAAATAGCTTAATATTGCGTGACTGCTGAGTTTCTTCTATCAATCGTAAAACGCACGCACACGAAGAATTTTTGAAGTACAAAAAGAAAAGTGATGAATTGTTATATCAACGGATTCATAAAAACATAAAAATATAGTGTAGTTTTCTTTGGTATAAACGTATTCTGAATAATAACTTAAATTGCATTTCATGAACAAATTACATTTTTATATGGGGTTGGCAAATAGCTTTGACAAATATATAAGTCATAGCCCATTCTCTGTTGCAAGCATAGGAGATTTTGTTTTCTTTTTTCTACTCGTAAACAAATTAGAATTATAAAATTAAGATGAATCTAGTAGTTGTGTGTTATGTAATATTACTTGGTGCCAAAGTTATATGGAAAAATAATTATTTTAACTAGGTGGACTAGATCAAGAAAACTAGGCACACGTCTGTGTTCCATGCCGCGGTGGCTTAGCTAACTCTCCACCACGCATTTCTTCTTTATAAATTTGCAACTATAGCTCAACAGGGTCTCAATGTATGTAATGTATTAAAATATTTGAACGTTCAAACTTTGCGCAAACACATGTTTGCGTGGACATTGATTTTTTCAACAAATCATTTGATACTTGAACAAAAATATGTCAGCGATCCGATGCTACTTCTAGGCAACTTTTCGCTACGCATTTCTTCTTTACCCATTCGTCAACAATAGTTTCTTCCCAACGTGGTCGCCATACGTTCATAATGTATTGATACATTTGAATGCGAAAAATTTAAGTTTACACACCCGACTAATCCGTTATTTGGCACTTGAACAAAAATATATTAAACAACGCCACTGAGTTCAAAGCTACAAACTTTCCGCTACTCATTTCTCTGTTATACATTCGTCAACAATAGCTTCTCATCACGATTACCATTATTTTTTTTTAATTATTAATATTTTTGAACAAGTATCTTTTTTGTTGACACAAAGGCTAACAAATCATTCGTCACTTGAACAAGAATATATCTGACACTGTCAAAGAGTCAAAGGCAGTTTTCCAAAAGTACTTCAGTACAAGATTACTTCTAGAAACCATCTAGGCATCACCATTGGTATACATTTCTGCTAGTTTGTCAATATATAGAAGTACCTTGAAAAAATCGTTAAAAATACTCACCAAAAACAGTCATAACCTGATCTTTGGAATCTTGCCCGGCTAGAGACGTCACCAGGCAGGTATACTTCCCACTCAATTCTGTGGTAGGCTTCAGTATCTTAAGGGCTCTGAACTTGGAGTAAGCGTCCGCAGTGTTGACAGCGAACTCTGTGTCCAGTCTTCCCTTGAGGACTCCCGAAATGTGCTTCTTGTGGAGTTCCGGGATCCACTGGTACACGGGTTCAGTGTTGTCTTCGAAGAACCACTTTACCACGAGACGGAGATCGTTCTCGTTGTAGGCGTACTCGCAATCTAGGACAACTGAGTCTTCCGTGCCGTTACGGATCCAGCGGGGAACGGAGAGACGACGGATTTCGACAGCATTGCAGTCTAAAGAATAGAGGAATATTTTCATTAAAAAGAAAGTAATGTTATTGGTATTTTCTATTGTGTCGCATCTTTTTACTCAAAACATATTTTAGGCAACAATTATAAGTCATTTTTGCATGCTCACTGACACTAGACACAATCATTTGTAGCTAGCTCTCAATTCCAGTACATGTTACGTTAAATTCAATTACCAGCACAATTAAGCGACCTTATACAACAGTGTATCTTATTGGATATAAAAATGTAATGGTATTAATTAAAAGTAGATGCTGTTAAAGGGATTTTTGGATATTCCAAATACTAATAACAGCTGGATAATCTTTAGATTAAAATCTTTTTATTTTGAATGTGCTATTTTCTTTGATTGTATATTTTTTTTATTTTCCTTTATTGTTTATTGTATGTTTCATTACACTACCTCATCGACGGTGTTCTTTCCTTGTCGGGGCGATGAGACTGCGTGTAACACTGACCGGGAGGGCTATGCCGGCAAAAACTTGCTACTGTTAGAGTGTTCCCAAGCCGGACGGCTGAAGTGTAGATGCCAGATAAAAATGAACACCAACATGAGCCAAGTCAGACTTCTACCTTAACGGTTATCAGATACCTGGATCAACAGAAGCTGCATCTCACCTCCTCCTGATAATTTCGCTGACCCAAAATCTTGATGCTGCATCGTCTGTCGCGCAGATTAATGAGAGACGCGCTTCTGGTTTAGGCAGAGGGCCACAAGTGCTAAATAATTTATGGTCTCCACACTCTTTGCAATCCTCGAAAATTCTACAGTGTAACATCAACGGCCTGACTACCCCAGCAACTAGAATTAAACTTGATCAATTTATTGAGATTGCATTAAATAAGGGGTCCAAGTGATTGCAGTATAGGAAACCAATATTTAGAAAGCTAATTCACAAAAAGTAAAGGGTTTCAACATCTATCGAATCGATCGTACGTCTAAGGGTGGAAGAGACTTAGCCTTCTTCACCAGAGATGTCAAATGCAAAAGCATTGACTTACATTCAGATTTGACCTCTGACCTAGAAATCCAGGGTAAAGGAATTCTTTGGAGAGGCAAACCACTTAACATAATTAATGTTTATCATCCACCAAATCAAAAACAAATCCCTGCAGGTTTTTTCAATCTCCTACAAAACACCATTATCTTGGGTAATCTAAGCACCAAATATCTCGTTTGGGACTGTTCCTGCATTAATGCAAGAGGAGAGGAAATCCTTCAGCTAATTGATGATTCAGAGGCTATGATTCTTATTGACGGTACTCATACCTACACCTCCTACAGCTATGGCACCTCTGAGGAACTGGACACTGCGATCACTTCGGAAATCTTTTTGACAATGTTTATAAAGTGTCTTGAACACTATAAGCATTGATCATTCTCCGGTCCTTATTGAATTCAAGCAAAGACAAAGAGTGTATGTTATACGAGATAAGTTCTGAAATTTTAAAAAGCTAACTGGAACTCATTTAGAGATTCATTTGAAATTAACTTGTCCTCACCACCTTTTTCAAACGACCTAAAGATGACTGGAAGAATTTCAAAAGCATTAATCTTGTCGATGCTAAGGTTTTCATTCCTAGAAGCAATCTTAAGCACTGTGTGCCTTTCTTCACTTAATTTGCTCCAAAATAAATAAATAAAATAATAATAATAAAAATAAAAAAAATGTGGAGACATGGGTTATTAATTAAACTACGTGACGCTTTCAACAGTCGTGGCAACACCTTGGCATGGATCTCGGATTTCCTACATCACAGATCCATCATATAATCAAATATAACAAGCCTTTTTCTGACCTAGTTGAGCTTGGACAGGGCGTCCCTCAGGGCTCAGTCCTCATCCCAGTGTTCGCCAGTTAAATATTTCCAAATGGTAATTTCACTTTTTAAAACTAAAGCAAACTAAGTTTTTTGACATAACTAATAACTACAACAAATGAAAATAGAAGAAAATAGAAATGAAAATTTTAATTAGATAATCTAAATATTTTTACTTATTTAATTGCAGTGTTTGTCACTTGTGGTCAAAATGATAAGACCGACAGTAAAAAAAAATAAAAAAAATACCAAAAAGTTCATTATAATCAATGTAGTCGCCGTCTTTTCATGTCGCCTTTTTTTTTATATTGCTTTTATCAGTCTGAATATAATAGAGTCTGGCAGTTTTTAAAAGGAGATTTGGCGGGATTACTGTAGCACTTGTTGCTACAAATGGAGTTCTATTGGGGTGGGATCGGAGCTCATTGATAGTGAATGAACTTTGACGTCGTATTCTTTGAAGGAAGGTTTAAAGTGCTTAAAATTCGTACGAAAGACAAGTTTGTATTGCTAAAACGCCATCTGACACTTCTTTAGTCAAGCATTTAAAAAATACGACCTACCGTATTTCACTTTTGACCATATTTTCTAAGTTCGTTAAGGACATTTTGAACTACATTCTTGGATCGTTTGATTCGAGCAGAAATGTGTGTACTTAATCCAGATTGTTTTAATTAAAGAATACATCCACTTTCTTCTTCTGATAACTTGTATCTACATATTTTAATAATAGGATTAACTTGGACAAAATAACTACGTAGTATTGTGTTTGTGTCTTTGAGCTCTGCAACATGACATAACACTTCAGAGTAGGGATGGAACGGATGTGTGTTTTGCCGGATACCGGATTTCGGATATCCGGGGTACCATGTCTACCGGATACGGATATCCGAAACGAATTTCGCCGGATATCCGGCCGGATATTCGGTCCATATACTAAAAACAATAGTTATATGAGATGCTATACGAAAAAAATCGTCATGATATGAAGTATTAAGTAAATTATAATTAGTGGTTTTTAGTTCACCGCGCTGCATGCCACAGGTCCATTGTTTGATTCGCGGACTGGGCAAGGTTGACTTAGCTGTTTATACCTGAAAGAAATAAACTGAGGAGGACCATGCATGCTTGGGAACTAAACACTGGGGTTCAGCGTCAGAATGACCATTTGACTGAAACATCTGCTATGTGACACACAAATGCCACAGTCGAGAAAGCTGAGCTGGGCCCAGCAGGCCTTAGTCCACACGGGCTGTCACGCACTGAGTTAATTTTTTTTTATTTAAACTTTAGTTGATGAGTGAAAGAGATCTTTGTTGCTGATTTTATATCTAGTAATATTGATACTTTTAGTTTTTCATATAGTTCTGGCAGGGCTTTATCACGAAAATAATTTCTATTTGGAAGCGGATAACGAGGAGCTAGGTATTTTATTAACTGACCAAAGCCTTCTCTATTCACAATGGAGAATGGTTCGGCATCAAGAGCCATTAACTCACCTAAAATTATATTAAAAACATTTTTTTACAATGTTGAAGTGCAAAATATAGCTACTTTCAATTTACTTCATGCATTGTTTATAATTGATAAATGATTACAAAATTATACCGTAGGCATTTGTTAATAACAAAAGATTTATTTTAAATATTTTATGAAATTGAAGTCTATTTTTTTTTTTGCAATGCACCTAAAACATTACGGATTTAAAGAAATCTCGTAGAAAACTTAAATTGGATCTATCGGAATATTCCGTCTTTAAATATAAACTTAAAAATTTTCGAACCCAAAATTCATCAACATTATGTTATACCATATTTAAAATGTATATTTAATATAAACAAACAAAATTAGTACTTACATATTTTTGCGGTTAAGGCTTTTGCTTTAGGATCATCTAAACTCCACAATTTTGGTACAAATAATTTCGATTCCAATGTTGTCTGCGTGCATTTCTTGTTTTGATGAATTGTTTTTTCTTGTTCATCAATATTTGATGCATTTAGTGAGTCTTTTAAGCTTCGGTGAATTTCCTTATGCACACTCATTAAATGGTTCCATAAGGGTTTTTGTGGAAAAGGAATTTGGGCTTTTGCAGCGCACATTTTTTAAACGATTCTGTGGAGCAAGTAACACATAGGGCTTTGCTTTCGTCTTTTCCATTAATTTTAAAATACTTCCAAATGGGTGATTTTAAATGAGCCATTATTAAAAATTATAAATTGGATTGTAATTGGAGAAAACTAAAATTCAATGCATTCTAGAGAGCTAAATATAATTCCACATTGTGGCGCTGCTTTAAAGACCTAAAAATTACAATACTTCATTTTACGTCAGAAAAAATATACCAGCTTTCAACTTCTGCCAATGAAAAATCAGAAATTAGACCATACCATTCACAGCATAAAGGGGTAGGGTATTATCGTCGATAGAACAAAAAAAAAACATTGAGGATTGCGCATTGGCTATTTATTGCTTTTTACTCGCTAGCAAATGTCAGAAAAAAAGGAGGAAGTGATAATAACTAAAATTCTTAACAAATCACTTATGTTATGGAAAAAAAAGTACTATTTATTAGTATTTCGGTTCGAGTTTTACGGAGAAGCATTCAAATATAGCATCTGGAATTAATCAGATCATAAACTTGGAATGAAAAGAACATATTGCAAAACACGTATGAAGGATGTGTATGGAAAAAGATTGGAGGAATCCTCATCCTATAAACTCGGCGTCAATAATACGGCGCCTCTTTCTGTTTTCGTTTTCTAACTTGACTGCAATTTATGTCCAAGGAAAAAAAAATTTAAAAAAAAAGTGTAGGATGCGATGTTCCCTTTTTCCGAAAAAGATCATTATTTTTTTCAAAAAATTATTTCTTGTGGATACTTGGTGGTCGGATATACAGCCGGATATCCGAATGAAATTATCGGATGTCCGGTATTTCAAATCGGATATCCGACGGGGTTTCGGATATTGAAAAATCAGCCGGATATGCCGGATATCGGATATTTGCCGGATATCCGTTCCATCCCTACTTCAGAGGTATACAAATTTTGCATCTGCTGTCAGAAAAGAATAGTGGCTTTACCATTTTGTACGACTCGTTACAAAAAAAACCCCACTTCTATAATTTTAAGCACAAAGGTTAGTTAAAATCTTCCTTGAGCAGTAAATGTCCCTACCATTTTTTTCCAGGACTGTTCATCCAGTTTCATTTATTTGCCTGCAACACTACTTTCTCTATGAATTAAAAACAGTTTACGATTTTTATAGAATATCTGCTAGAAATTTTTCAAAACCCTGCATTAATTATTCAAACTTTGTCTTACACTTCGAAATTAAGTGTTAAGTCCTGTTAAGTAGGGTCACTTTTTTAACGAATACTTATTTTCCAAGTGGTGCCTCTTTTCGCTAAAGAAAATAATGTTATTTTTTTCAAGATGAATTGCCGGGATAAATGGAATACTAAGATAATATTTAACTTTCACTATGTGAGGGTGTGTTTGAATCAGGGGCAGGAAAAGAAGATAATATTTATAATTCCTGCAAATAAAGCAACACGGGTTTATTTAATTATTAGGTTTCTTTTTTTTTTTTTTTCCTTGTCAAATTTAGTTCATTCTCAGCAAGTTCAACCTATATTACCCGATAATTTCATATTAACTCTCGCATACTACCTTAAAAGCCATTATGTTAAGATTAAATACTAAAAATAATTTATTATAGAAAATAAACATTTACATATAGTTAAAGTTTGTATTAGCTTTGTATCGTAGCACCCTAAAATTTATAAAAAATCGATTTCAAGTTTATTATTGTTTATTAAAATTTAAATTCTTCCCTTTAAAATGATACCTTATTCGTAATAATACCTCATTTAAAAGTATTTTTAATAAATTAAAATTTGAACTATTTTTGAAAGTGAGGTTTTCTTTAAAATGCATTTTTCTCAAAACTACATTATTCATTACTTATGTACCTTTTTCTCAAAAAGTACTTGATATCGAAGCGCCTAATTTTTTTCAGTGCATTTAACAGAAACTTGTTATTCTACTGAAGTTGGTTTCTATTTGTAAAAATTCACATTTACTTTTTTTTTATAAATGAATCATCGTCAAAGTCGCTCGAAGTTGTTAAAAATCAATTTTTTTAAATTTTTTTAAAGCATTTTACGAAATAAGCTAGAACAAAAAATATTTCAAAAATAAAAAAAAATCTCATTTCAGTATATACAGATACATAAAAGGGATATGTGGTAAAAATTTTTGCCTGATAGTTTATGCTGTTTGTGAAAAAAAGGTCAAATTTTTATTTTAAATATTTCTAAATGAGGCATTATTAGAAATGAGGTATCATTTTAAAGGGAATAATTTAAAATTTAATGAACAATAATAAACTCAAAATCAATTTTATATAAATTTTGGGTACCAATTTTAAATCAATTCAATGGTAAGTTTCACTCAAAAATATCAATAGTGATTCACAAGATCCGAAGTTTCTTTATCATTCAAGCTCTTTAAATGCTTAGTTATTTTATGTTTGATACTGACTAAGAACCATAATAACACCCCATGAAACTAGTCAGTTTTAATGTGTATTCAATATAGATACCGGCTATTTCATATACTTTAAAAAATGCTAGAATAAATTTATTTTATTCTAAGTAACCTGTAAAACTAAGATAAATCCGAAAACAATAATATATCAATAATTTGTACAGCTATGTTAATAAAACTTTTTACAAAAATTATGTACATACTTTTTTTTTACCTTTGTTATTTTTGTTTCAGGGTAGATAAATTGAAAGTTTGTTTGTTGTGTGTTTATAAAATTTGGCGTAAGTAAGAGTTCAAATTGAATTACATAATATAAAAAGTCTTGGATAAAAGCCAAAAATATAAATTCAATTCAACATATCAGGTAATTTACAGCTGCGAGTAGACGTTTAATATTTAGCACTAACCCAAAAGTGTCAAATTATTTCTTTCAGACATGAAACTTACACAGCTTTTGACTTTTAAAAAGCTTTAGTTTTACCAAATAAATTTAAGAGTTGAACGAGTTTAAGTTTCCTCTAAAAAAATGGAAAAAAGAACGAGAAATAAAAATGATGCGAATAATCCCAGCTGGAACCAGTACCCTTAGTCCATCTCAGCAAGTTGAAACAAAAACGGAGACATATTACAGGAAAAATGATACAATTCTTATTCTAAAAATGAGCATGAAGAAAACGGGGGAAACACTCCATAGACAATTTTTTCACGGCTATTTTCTGCAGCTGCAGCTGATAGCAGCTGCAGGACAAGATTTGTGTTCCAGAACACGTACCACTAGAAGCAAATTCCATCGCAAATAGGATAAAAACTGTTTCTGAGAAAAACGAATTTAACATTATTCGGGACTCCATTTCCTGGTGAAATTTTTCATTTTTTGACCATCTTTCTTTTTATTACGAAAAACGACATTTATTACCAATACTCTGATGTGGGCTTTTTCTGTTGAGAATTTATAGTTTGGGAAATGCATTGCGTGTTTCGTTCACACTTTGATATTGGAGGACCTAACGATTTCCGAAAGGAATCATGGGGATTTTTTTTTTTTTTTTTTTTCGTGTGTGCAGGGAATGAATCCACTGGAATCTATTCTATAGTTGGATTTTCTATTGATTACTTTTGAGTCTCTGTCTTCCCTTTCGTTCCGAAACAAATCCCGATTCGGGATATTTTTTTTTCAAGGAGATTCTCCAGTATTTCCATTTTCTTTTTCTCTCCCTGGAGTCTTGCATTCATCAAAATTTGGAGCCTTTTTTAAGGGAAGGACCTGGCTAAGATATCGATAAGAAAAAAAAAAGAATATCGCATATCGAAAGGAAATGGAACTCTGTTCTCTCTATACATTTTATCTTTTTTCTTTATAATTTACTCAGTGCATCTCTTATTGCAAAGAAATTCCATTTCCTTTTCAATAACAAAACTACTTTCGCATATCTCTAAAAAGTCCGTTTCATTCAACCGGAAGGAATAATGTATTTATGTAAGCCGATTCTGTTTACAACAATAATTTTTAAAAACAAACACTGGTTGGAATTTTATGATTTTTAGGTTATTAAAATAAAGCTCATAATTTTTAGAGGGATTCAGTAAAAATCTCCAAATCATTTTTCTTTTATTTTAATGATACTGGGTCTTCTTAAAAGCAGTTTTGAAAAACTTAAGAAATGAAGTTAGGTATTTTGAAAGTCACATTTCATCGATTGCCCAATGAAAACCAGTGGAATTAAACTCAGCATATTTTTTATATTACCTGACAAAAAATTCATGATTGCTTGTCCAATGAAATGTTTAGATTTAAATGGTTTCACGTAGATATTTTAGACACTCAAAAAACACACTATACTAGTGTAATTTAAGTACAAAATCAAAAAAATGCTCAAGGAAAATATGTTAGCTAATGTTAGGATACTTTAAAAAGTAATTAATTTTAATAAATGGAACAGTGAGAACGTAAACAAGGTTTAGTCAGATAAAATTTTATCATATCCGCGAAAAAAAGCATTAGTTGTAAGTAAGAGAAAATATCTTAAGAACATTGAACAATTTTGAAAATTTTGAGTAGACTACATATTATAATATGATACAGTTACAATTGGAAATATGTGCAGCTCGAAAGATTTTAGGAAGGATGAATAAATTTTTTGTTTAATTCTTAGTAAAGAAAATGAAAAATATCACTTTTGATAACAGTCTATTGTGTAGTTAAAATTTTTATTAGATTACATATTTTAATATTATAAAATTGCAACTGGAAATACGTGCAGCTTGAAAGATATATAAATAAAATTTAAAAGTGTACTGTTTTTAAGATTCCATTACTATTTTTCAGTACTTCAAAAATGTTTTTTTATAGAAATAACTATCAAACATTTCATTTAAATTTTATGATTGATAAAAGTATTTTTAATAAGAATTTGTAACATTTTTGAATATTTGCGACTCTTGATAATAATTTTTAGAAGTATACTTATTGAAGTTAAATAATTATTTTTATAAAATGCATTTTTTTCCCAAAACTTATTTATTGAACAACATACTTATCAACAATTACATTAATTTACTTTAGAATGTGTATAACAAAAACAAAAATTTCCTTCTTTTTGAACCCCTAAAGTACTCCTAATACTTCAAGATAAAACCTACAACTAGTCAAATGAAATTCCATCTTGACACAAACACAAACAAAGCTCGAAGATGAAATCCCATAAAGTAAAACCTATCCTTGGAACATTCCGACTGATCTTCGGCACGGAAGTGAAATCATAAATCTCAGGAATGAATTAGGAATAAATAAATGTACTTTTCTCGCCTTACCCTAACTTTTAGAGAGTAAATAAATAAGAACAGCTTAGTGCGAAGATAAATGGCCGAAGGAAGAACTCTTTCAAAAATAAAGAATCTTCCAACCAGGACGAAAGTAAAGGATAAAAAAAAATGGCAGAAATCTTCAGCCCGTGAGTGATGGAAACCAAAACGTCGTGGAGACGCAACTCTTCCGTTTATTTCTGCAGAAACTTTTAGATAACTGTGTCCGTGACTGTTCTCTGGAATGCGCGGGAACGGCCTGCGAGGCGCCGATTGGCTGAAATGGATCTACAAGGAAATGGCATTATTCTAGCAGAATCGCTCAAAACGGTCCTTATCGAGACGGCACCCGCGTGAGCGAACGCTGAATGCATTAGAACGCTTCTTGAAACTATATTTTTTTGCTTGCATGCAATATGGTGAAGACTTTTTATCATTCGCAATACTGACAGGTTAAGATTTGATTAATAAAAAATGAAAAGAAAAAAAAATAGAAAATAAGCTATTTGCATTTTATTCGGTTTTGAGAATTTTGATGCTAAATTTTGAAGTTTTGAATTAAGGATTGAAAGGAAGCATATGTTAATTTGTACAAAAACGCATTTCCTATACATGGCAGTGGACAGAAGTAATATTGTACATTCCATTTCCAGTATATCGTATCAAAACCTTAGAAAATATGTATATTAAGTTTTGGTTTATGAATAATAGTTTTATAATTCTTATTATTTATAACTTTTAATGAAAACGAATTACTTAAATTCTATGGAAGGGAAGACATGTTATGATGAAACAAAAGCAGTGGAAGTGCAACTCTTGCTGTTAAATTTCCATCAGACAATTTAAGTACGATTAGTCGATTGGTTGCCAAAGTGCCACAATTTTTCTTTCTGTACTACACTAATACAGTAAGAAGCTTGTATAAACCCTGTGTTTGTCTATCGTCTGTTGTGTGAAAAAATTTCACTACACATACTACAGACAAACACGATACATCAAATGCAAAGTAAAATCGAGACAAGCTCTACATCAAAATGCAACCGAAAGTACTAGAAATGACGACCATAAGTCTATTCACAGTTTGTAAACGTAAAGTAATTTTAAATACATTTCTCAAGACTAAGTTTGAAGGCAATGATTGCGTTAGTGGGATTATATGAAACAAACTGGAAATTATAACCGAAACTACTAGTAAGTTTGATCAGAAGAGTGATCTCATAGTAATTATATGACAAGCTACAAATCATGGCTTCAAAATGAAATATTAGATTACAACATTTATACAAACTCGCCAACTTAGTCAAAAACTTTAATTCGGAAGAAGTTTTACTTGATGTATAACTTTTTTTTCTGCTACATATAACTGGAAAGGATTTTAGTCATTAAAAGTGTCAAAAGGGACCTTATGTACCATATTAGGTACGTGGGAATAAGCTACCCTTAAGTTACAATGATTGTTATAAGCCAATTTGTTTAAACCGCGAAAAGTTTATATGTGCGAAGTCATCCTCTAACGGACACTATATTTTTAAGTTTCGACAATTTGCAGTTTGCACTAAAAGAGCATTTTAAAAGATATGGCCGTAAATTATACCTCTCTGTTTGAAATAGTAATCCTTTACGAAAATGCACTACGAACTATTGTAATCTCTAAGCAAGGGAACGTATTTATTCCCCTCATTAAGTGTGGTGCTTACTCGGCTCAATGATATAATCTTCAGCAAATAGTTCCTGCAATGTATCAATTGTAATCTAAAGTCCCTAAATACGTAAAAGAATAAATGTGGATATAATGGATGCTGAAATACGTTTCGCTTAATACGTCAATGCGAACCACTTCAAATCTCTAATTCTCTTCTTTAATCCAGCGTAATAAAATGAGATTGCCTATCATGTCCTGTGTAGTAATATTCGCTTGAGCTGAGAGTCTTGGATTTTGGTACAAATAATCTTTGGTTTAAAATATCTGAGGAACATATCTTAATTTTATTCTATTCTAAGAGGATTTGCTTAGCTTATCGATTTCATAACATTAAATGCTGTAGAATAATTTTAAAGTACGCTTAATGGCTTACGGCTGGTGGGGACTCGAGGATTATTGAAGTCGATGTTGGTGGAAAATAGAGATCGTTGAGGGAGAGAAAGGAGGAATATCTCTTTAAAGGTGTGTTTTAAAATAATATCTTCCGAATAAATGTAGTGTGTATTGTTAAATAAAATGATTCTTCAGTTCTGAAGAAGATCAGATTTAACAAGGAAAGGTAAACTAACTATCATCCTCAATTATTGTTTGAAATGTTTTATTTAACATTTTGTTAAATTAAACGTTTATTATAGTATTATTATTAAACATTTTGTCGAAGTAAACATTTGTTACAATGTTACATTCTTATTATTAAGCATTTTATTAACTTAAGCAGTTAAAAATATTAAATTAAACATTTGTAAAGGTTAAATTAAACATTTGTAAATGTTAAATTAAACATTTGTAAATGTCAAATTAAACATTTGTAAATGTTAAATAAAACATTTGCAAATGTTAAATAAAACATTTGTAAATATTAAATGAAACATTTGTAAATGTTAAATTAAACGTTTTGTTTCGTACCATTAATGAGGTGTTTCGTAGTTAGAAAATTACAAACTATGAAACTTAGAAATTTTAATGATAAAATTTTATGCTTTTAAAGAATGGTGACTATTTAAACATTTGTTTTTGGAAGTGTTGTTTAAAAGAGTATTTGTTCTATTTTGTTTTCGATTTCGAGACACACATTTGAATAGAATATAGTGCTTTGATTTCTCAGCATAAAAGAAAATTAACGAATTAAAAAAAGACACTCACTAATATATATTGAACATTTCCTAAAAGAGGAATATTATTTTTCAGCATAACGGGAAATCAAAGAATTTAAAGAGAATCATTTAATGGATTATAGGGAGCATTTCATAAAATAAGGATTTAGTTGAACGGGAAACCAACGAATTTAAAGAACGATCACCGACGAAAAAAGAAACATTTATTACCATTTCTTTTTAAATAAAAAAGCTCCTATAAGCTATTTATCATATATATTTTTTTTTAATATAAAAGTTGTAATAAACTATCTACCATTTTACAAATAAAAATTCCTGCAAATATACTCCGGCTTTCTCATGTATTATCAGCTCTGGAAATTAACTCATTACTATTACTTGACAGATTTCCCAAAAGGCACATTTCCGAATCAATTTTTACGCTCAGCCAGTTAGCATGTCTCGCACGATTCCCTGAACCAAAACACGTACATTTTCATTTTAACTCCGAAACTCACGAAAACGGCATCGTCGTTTCTGAATAATGACAGTTATCGCTCGCTACATCGGCATCGCTTATCTAAGTCGTCGTTCCATTATTCCAAGTGCCAGCATTGGACACTCATTTGCGACTTTTCGTTAATGTCACATTTGCATGCTGGATGAGAGCGAAGTATGGGAAAATGTGAACAAGATAAGGATCTCCTTTGGAAATATGGTTAATGTTTCTCTGGCTCAGACAAACAAGTGCTTTTTATTAGTAATGAGAGAGCAGTTATTGGGCTTTTTGCGTAGTTTTCTGTAAACGTTTAGTTATAATGTGTCTCAGAAAGATTACGCGGTGTTTGGAATTTTTTTTTAATTTTGATAATGGACTTTTTTTTTTAATGATTGTAGGTCATTTTAGCTTGAAAAAGTTATAGCTCATTGGAAGTAGTCTCACGTTTCTAAATCTTAAATAAATTATAAGAATACATTTTTTTTATCTAAATGTTTAAAATCGCCGTTGTAAAGAGAGCAGCTTTTAAAGTAATGTTGCAAAGGGGAAAAGTTAAAATTGTGTTTGTTTGAAAATTGCTTGCAATTGTGTACGGATGTCGAGAGATTTGTTTTGGCTATATTTTAAAATGTATTCCTCTAGGGCACTGTAATGAGGTATATGTTATGAGCTAAGATTTTATAAAGTTTCACTTCAGATTAGTTCTTATGAGACTGATTATGTATAGGTTATTAAATGACTTTTTTGGAATAATATTATTAAGTGGTTTCTATTCATGCTATTAGATATTTGAATCCATTGCATCGTCCAAATGCTTTATTTCAAAAATTATTATCGTCATGAGCTATTATATGGTTGGTTGTGTTCAGATTATCTGGCCCCGTCAGCAACACGAGGGCTATAATGCGCCGAAACATTCGTCATTAGACAAGCCAACATACATTTACAAACACCCATAGCTAACACGGGACTCGAACCCGCAACCTCGTGGTCTAGAAGCTAGCATGCTAACCACTATACCGTTTGGTCGGCTGAGCTATTATATGATAAAATTGTTCAAAAAACAGTTTCAAATCCATAATGAGTTAAATATTATATTTAATGTGTGTATTAAATACTTAATAAATATAATGATTCGAAACATTATGTTATATGAGTATGTTAATGAATCCTTAAAGTGATATGATAACATTTCAATATAAAACTGATAGAGAGATGTAGGAGGTGGATAGGGAGGGGGGGAGGAATCCACATTTATTATGCTTCAATCGAGAGAATGCTCTTTGTTTCCTCAGAATATCTCCATCCCCAATCGAGAAGAAACACTCCTAACGTATATGAATTCTTAAATTTTATTTAAATGGTATGCAGGATGTTTCATCCTCAATCACAGAAGATGCCGAAAAAACTTACTGCCAACTGATCAAATAAAAGAATGCATTAATTTCTTAAGAATCCCTAGAGATTTAAATAAATTCAAATTTTAACGCTGAAATTCTATTATCTAAATAAGATATTTTTCACTTGATAATGTCTAATTCGTGATACACACGTAGCATTTTAGACTTAAGAATCATTTTCAAATAAATTGCTGATGTTAAAAAAACATTTAAAGGTTATAATATTAGGTAAAGCAGTGAAGTTTAAAGTTGTATTCATTTAGTCCTCTAGTTTCATCAAAATATTTTTACTACTTTTTCTGGAATAAATTACGATAGGTGTCAATATTGAAACTCAGTTTAATTGTTCAATTTAAAAACCTTAAAAAAGAAAAATTATGCTATTTCATTAACCATACATATTACTTAAAATTTTACTTCAATAAATGCAGGGAAAATATTTTTAAACAACGGTTTGATGCTGTAAAATATGTTTGCTTAATTTACTTTGACTAAACAAACGACCCACTGATGGTCCAGGAAATGGGCGAAATTCTACAGTTATTTTCCCTACAATAATTTTAAATTATATTTCCAATTCAAATATATATATATTTTTATTATTTTGTACTCATTTGTTTTAGATAGGTTATAAACTATCATACTAATAAAATTATTAAAAAAAAAAATATTTTAATTTTATTTATAAATTTAAAAATGTTGTGTACTGCTGGAAAAGCTGAGGATCAAATTATACATATATACATGCATAACCGCCAGTAAGTTGAACAAGATATTCTTTTTTCCTATTCGAAAAGCTTCACTCTAACTAAAACTATATCTTTACTAATAATTAAAATAAAAACACTGTATTCAAAGTAAATATGTTTTTAATGCCTGAAATAGCTCAAATTTTAAAACTTCTTTAGAAAACAAACTGAAACGATATCTCATTAGTCCAGTTAACTAATATAATTAAAGTTATTCTTTGAAGTCAGTCTTTTGAAACCAGTAGAAAGTATTAATCGAATTAAAGTGATCATTCAAAGTCTCGCCGAATTCCAGACTTCAATTTACTTCAAACCAAGGAAAAAAAAAAGTAGATTATAGAACACCGCTATCAAAAGTTCCAATAAGCTAATTCAATCGTGAAGTGTCAATTACGGTTCATTCCCCATCTGTGTTTTTGGAATCCAAGTCTCCTTTCTCCGCGATCGTTGAAACTTTCTGGAACTTTAATTAAGTGCCCCAAAACACAGCAACAAGACCAGTACAAAGATATCCTTCAGGGAAATTGTTATCAACCATTGATCCGTATATAACCTATTCTTTTGTAGCGTCTACATCATGCCAGTTACCATTCATCCCACGCTCGGCAATCCCACCAACAAACAACTAATAAAATTAGGAGGTCGAAGAAGGAATTCTGTAGCTTTCTAACCTCATTGAAATGTGATTTGGACACCAGGTGCCTCGGCTTTCGTTAATGATTGCAATTAAATTTTCCACCGTGAGTTTTAATTCGAAGCACGACCACTTCAAAGGGTTGCTTTAGGTGGAATTATTTCTGCTTGATTTTCTGTTGTTATCTGTTGGGGATTAAAAGTGTGTGTTTTCGATCGGATGATCATTCCGAACTTTGTTTACTGGGAAAGCGAAAGAGAATTCCAATTCTAAATTCTGTCGAGTGCTTCAGAAAGCGTTGTAAAAGGATTTCCGAAATAATAATTATTGCCGCTAGTATCAAGGTAGATGTAAATTGTGAAAAATCTGTATTTTTAACAGCGTATTTATAGGAATATATTTGAGGCATTTGCATGTGTAATTTTCAATTTTCTTTATAATTAAAAATTCACTTTCCCTTTAAGAAATAAAGGAATCGATAATGAAAAATAATGGTTAGCTGATAGAAAATGAGGTGTGTATACTATAAATGCGTTGTAAAAAAAGGAACGAATCTAATTAGGCAATGTTCAAGCTAATCATAGAATTTTGATATTTCAGACTGTAAACATTACAGTGTACAATTTTTATCTTTTACAGTTTAATTATATATGCCTGCAATTTGTAATTACCTGATTGAAAAGTATAATTTAAATTTGGCAACTTGCTTTAAATCTATTTTTCATGCAAATACAAACATTACTGTTATCCATCATGCCCTTAACTATTAGTTTTCTTATTCATTTTAAACCATTATCTTTTATATTTACATTAAAGACAGTAAGCTAGCTATATTTAAAAAATGTAATTAACCGATATATGTATTATAAGAGAATTTAAGTATTGCATTCTAAAATATTGATTTTGATTTTTTTTATGTAATTTTAAGCTTTTCAAAGTTAACAAAAAGTAGGTTTTGAATAATGACTTGTTCTGTAGCAAGCATAACTCCAAAATGGTTTCTACGATGACTGGTATACACTTCAGTTTAACCTATGGGACGTTATGATAAAAATTTCGTCAAAATCTTATACATTCCCACAAATCTTCCACCATTGAAAAGTTTTAATTTTAGTAAACAAAAAAAATTTCAAAATATTTACTTTCTATGACAAATGTATTATTGACAATGAAAAGTTTGGTGTTATAATACTTGCATCTTCAATTGTAATTTGGTGAAACAAAAGATACATCGGGTTTAAATGTGGAATTTACATTTTATTGTTTAAATAACACTTAGGTTTTAGTATAAAGGGTGAATTAGTTTTGGAATATTCTTTTAAATAGATAGAAAAATAGGAGTGGTGTATAAATTTTAGAAACAACAGAGTATTGATGGTCTTCTAGGTAAATTATCTATTTTATTGTTTAAATAACACTTAGGTTTTAGTATAAAGGGTTTTGAAATATTCTTTTAAATAGATAGAAAAATAGGGGTGGTGTATCAATTTTAGAAACAACAGAGCATTGGTGGTCTTCTAGGCAAATTATCTATTTTATTGAATTATGTTCTTTAAAATATATTTTTTGTTGTGTTAAATTTAATTTATTTTAGAAAATATAGTTACATAAATTTACGATACAACGGCATATATGATCAGATGATATTAAATAGTTTGTATGGGATATTAAACCCAAGTTTCTATTATCATCTAGAAATTGTATTAAAGTTTTTTCACTTGTGCAATTCACATCGAAATACGAAGATTAACTTCAGTTGGGGATCAAATGAGTTTTGTCGAAAATGCAGTTATGTACAAGAGTTTCGCTTTTCTATCATTGCAACAATGAAGAAGAGCTGCCAAATCAATATTTGGAAAAAACACTGAATGTAAAAGGGAAAAAAAGCTTAGGTTCAATTTTATTTCTGGTTGCTACGCCTATTTTTAATTTAAATAAGTTTGTTTAAATTAATTTAAAATTAAACATTTTAATTTAGAATCAGTTGTGAAATCTCCTGATGAGAGTGTTTCGGTTTTTTCCCATTGAAGATAACAATATAGGAAGTTGGATTTTTGAAAGTCCTTCCGGAAGGCATTATAGCTTTCATTTTGATATAATGATGTTGCGACGCTCTTCTTGTAGCTCTTGAGTTAGAAAATATCCAATACAACAAACCAAGTTAACCCTTTACTTATTCACTGATGATACCTATACGTCCCATCAATAAATAAATAGTTAAGGTACTGATAAGACTTACATGTCCCTTCAGTAACTAAAGGGGACTTATAAATCCCTTCAGTTTTCTCATGGTACTGTATTGTTGCGTGAATGGGTTCGATAGACTAGAAGCCAAAGCAGGTCAAAACTTGCAGAAATTTATTCCGATATAACTCTTCGCAGATTCTCTTACAACTCCAGAAATTCTCGTTCTAGTATACTCAATACAGATCTTTACACAGCAATAGAGCACAAAACAGCACTTAAAAACTAGATAAACAACTGTTAAAATCAAAGCAAAAGACAATGCAATACAGTTCACTTTCACCATACAGCTCTCTGAATGCTCTCTGAGAGACAACTAACTCGATAACTCCACTCAACTAACTCTTGGTCGGCCTTGTATAGGAAA
This sequence comes from Linyphia triangularis, assembly GCA_963978545.1. Classification (NCBI taxonomy): domain Eukaryota; kingdom Metazoa; phylum Arthropoda; class Arachnida; order Araneae; family Linyphiidae; genus Linyphia; species Linyphia triangularis. The sequence continues at coordinate 21,912,756 of OZ021732.1, read as the reverse complement.
GTTAAAGCTTCGTGAATCTTCTAGAGATAGACATTTGGAGAACTTTCCAGATCTTGGGCGAAAAGTCCTATACAGGTACATGGCGACCAAAATTACTCGCCGAAACCGTCGCCAACTTGGCTTCTATCTCGCCAATTTGGCGAGATTGCCATTAACCATAATGTTAAATAGCCTGCTCCTTGTAAAACTCGTTTCCCAGCATGATACCTGTAGAACTCATTTTCAAGCATTAAGAGACGCATTACAGGAAAGCGAAGACAAACTTCTGCACTGCCTTATGCGAAATGCACATAAATTTTCCTTTTTACATAATTAATACAACGAAATATTTACAAATATACAGAGATTCATAGCAGTATTAATTTAAACACTTTGAGACCCATTGGGACTTTGAAATCCACTTCTACGAAGTTCGTTCTTCAATTATTGAATCGCATCATAAGCTTATCTCAATTTATATGTAAACACATGCAAGATTTTCAATCTTATGGGCATACATCTTGACTTTACATTGTTTTATATACTTGTCTTTAGAAAGCTTCCAAAGAGAAATAAGCTTGTGCTGCCATCCAACAATTGAAGAACGAACTTTATAAAAGAGGATTTTAAAGTCCCAATAGGTCTCAAAGCGTTTAAATTAATACAATACAATCAGAAACTGGTGAGAGATATAAGTCTAAAAAGAAAATCTAGATTTCAGAAATTCTGTTGTTGTTGTTACTAATCCTCACTGTCTGACGGAGTCAGACAAGATCCACGAGTTCGTTGACTAAAAGGAAGTCGAAGACTAGGAGAGTCAGAAATTCTACAATCCTTATATACCTGAAATTTATTTATGACTCAATTGACCGCAAATCGCATACTCTTTCCAAGGTCTATTAAATCGGTTCATTAGTTTCAGACTGTGTGATAGGCAATTGGATGGACATACATCATTTAGATTTTTACAAGTTTGAACCAGCATAGGATACTGAATACTAGGATAAAATGTGTCGAAAAATCGTAGTTGATATTTTAGACGATTAACTTTCTACTACGAAAGTATAAGAGAGCAGAAAGATACATCGTCAGTTAAGTGGAAATAGATGCTCACTCTAACTTATCAAGGTTTTTCTAAAATGCTTTTAAAAATTTTAATTGTACATTGACTTAAGGCTTTTGTCTCTAACTCACGTATCACTGATTTAAATTAAGTTTATTTCAATAATAAAGTTGTAATTTTTGCTAACAGTGGGGACTTCTCCTGTTACTATAAGTGATTTGGAACCAAAAATTGAGTTAGGATCTTTTCACTCTATGCCTAGCATACTATAGTTGTGAATATTAAATATAGTACTGGTTTGACTGTAAATATTTACACTAACATGTTAATGCTCACTAACATTAAAAAACTAACTTTCATTCCTAAAATTAAAATAATCATAATCAAAGTATGGGACATATAAGTATTTTTTTACTAAAAAAATTATATTCAATACACGAACATTTCTATTTTGGTATTGAATTTTAATACAAGTATTTTTAGTAATGTGTGAAAGAAAAAATTCATCCTGCAAATAATTTACTTCTTATACCTCACTTTTATTCAAATGCTAAATTATTATCTATCTAATGTCACAAATATCAATCAAATCAATGTTTTTTCCTTTTAGATAAAAATAATAAAACAAGTAGAAAATTTTCAAAACTGAATTTGATACATAAAGGCATAAATCATATTTTAAAATGAGCTTTCGAAGGATAATTATAGGGATGTGTAGACATGAGGGGAGGGGGCTAAAATTCGAAACAAGGTCTAAAGCTATTTAAAGTAATGGGTTAGACGTGTTCTATGTTTTTTTTATGTTGAACCTCCAAGCATTTCCCATTGCTTCAAATCACTATAATGCAATTACTGAACGTAATGACTTGTATCCAAAAGTTCTACCCCTAATCATAATGGAGATTGAGGTTACATTCCAACAGTAAATTCCTCTTTCTTTACTTAGATTTCCAAAATAATAATTTTGCTACTTTGATGTATATTCCTTTTTTTTGGAAATATTGCAATATAATCCACCTTTTAAGGCAATTGGTCTTTTAAGTGGTTTTTCTGGAATTGAATTGAAGAAAAAAGTTTTTAACTTATGTATTTTAATTCGATCAAAATCATTTTTAAAGTAACAGAAATTATCTTTCATTTATGCAGTTGCCCATAGCTATAAAAAGTTTAAAATAAAAAAAAGAAATAAAAAAAACGATACATTATAGTGTGCAACTAATACAATTAAATAAATTTTATCATACACCAAGAATTGCTTAAAATTTTTTTGAAAAAAAGTAGAGTGAAAAATATAATATTTCCTAAATAATCAAAATCTTGCATTTATACACTCGCCCACAGCTTTAAAAAGCAAATAAAACAAGAAAACAATTTTTAAAAAGATCCTTTTCAATGTATATCTATTAAAACTAAATAAAGATGATTATATATCAAGAATTGTCTAAAACGATTTATATAACAGATTGAAAAATATAAACTTTTCATTGGAACTCAAAATAAATAGAAATTAAAATATATATATATATATATATATATATATATATATATATATATATATATATATATATATATATATATATATATATATATATATATATATATATATATATATATATATATATATATATATATATATATATATATATATATATATATATATATATATATATATATATATATATATATATATATATATATATATATATATATATATGAATAACATAGAAGAAAATCAAGTCTAAGTTTAAAATGGAATTTTTCATAAAATATCAGATATTATCCAAAGTAAAACATTATTTTACTAGCAATTATTCCAAAATGCTTGATCGCATAATTTTAAATTTCATGCTGTTGAATGCAAAACTACCTACCCTAAATTTGAGACACATTCCCTTTTTTTAAATAGCAATTTCTCTTCATTAAAAATGATCCTTCAACTAATAAAGATAAAGTTTACTGAACATAATTGAACGTTTTCTTACTATTTCTTATCACATGAATTTTATTTCAAGACCGTGATATTGAATTCATTAATTTCCCATTGCATCTCCTAAGAAAAAATTCATGTATCAAAAACAAAATTACTGCTAATATTTATTCAAACGAACCTATCTACACAAAAAAAAGTTTCTCGATCCGACCTCTTTAGATTCCTTCAACGATATTAAATAATTTCTTCTATAGTCGTACCTCAAGATAATGACTTGAGAAGTAAAAGAATGGAAGAAATCAGGGGAAGGAGAAAATTAGCTGACGCAATACTTTTCTAAGCTCCTTCTGATATGAGCCTTCGCACGCCATTCCTTAGGGATATTTCCCCAGAAATTATCTTATGCATTAGACGCTCGATAATAGTTGAACTAAAGAGAATTTTTCTTGTGCTCTCTGGGAGTCAGAAGTTCAGTTTTTGTTAGAGATTATTATGAATTTAATGCCCATTAATTGGGTTCAGTTTCAGATAATTTTCACACTTAGAGGTTGACTGGAGATATTTTAATGGAGTATGAGCAGGTTCAGGTAAATTAAGTATCTTTTATTGTATTTTTAATTGGAATTATTTTAGTATGTATGGTGTGTATTATACTTAAAATTTTGTTCTTATAATACAAACTACCATTAATTAAATATATGCATGCACAATTATAAAGTTAGACAATTTAGCAATATAATTTCTCTAGAGTATTGTGAGAGAAATGTTTTGAGTGCCACCAAAGAGAGAATAATCTTTCCAGAATTTTTGGATCTGAAAACAATAAAAGTGTAGCTATAACCGTTATAAGAAATCTTTAAATAATTTTTTTTTTTTTTTTTTTTTAATTATTGATATAGAACTACAATTTTCGCAATAGAAGCTTCCATCACAATTTTTTTTCTTTATGGTTTATTAATTGCACCACATAGAAAGTTCTAAGGATTATATATATATATATATATATATATATATATATATATATATATATATATATATATATATATATATATATATATATATATATATATATATATATATATATATATATATATATATATATATATATATATATATATATATATGTGGGATTTCCTCCCCGACTTGAGCACTTCGGATCACATTGGTTAAGAGCAGTGCTACGTCACTGCGTGACGTTGCTGCTTCCTGCCAGCCATTTTATTTGAATTTCATTCCACGCTATGTAACTAAATTTGTAAGACGTTTAATGAAGAGCTCTTCGGAGCGATGTACTAAATGTTCAACAATAGCTTTTTAAAGTTCCTCCTAGACACCGTTAAATAAACTATGTTCATGTTAAAAAGAGGATTTTATTTCAAACTCAGCATCCCTACAAATTGGGCGTTCGGCCTCGATTGATTTGTTTTCCCGCGATTGATTTCTTTCTCAAGATTTACTTTTCGAATGTAACAGATCAACAAATCTGCATCAAATTGAAAACCTGCTTTCACCTGAAGTTTTTTTTTAATTCCGAAGTGTCCAATGTTCACGGTGCTCCAACCAGAAGTGTGCCTCTTCCAAACCGTGTGCTCCAACGACGTAATTTTTGTTCAGAACTGTCCAGTCAAGCCTATAGTTCTCGAAAGGACTTAAGTTTCAGTGACCAGTTCCTGTTTGGACATTAAATTCAAGTGAACAGTTCCTGTTTGGACTTGAAATCCCCTGTCCAGTTCTTGTTCTGACGTGAAGTGACTGCTGGAAAGACGTTTGGAATTGCCGCGAAAATAGGAGTCCAGATAAGCCATTTACAACTTTATTCAAAATATTTTATATTAATTTTAGTGATAATTAAGAATTTTAATATTTAGTTGGAACAATACTTTATTATTATTTTGTCACTAAGTAATTATTTTTTTGGAATGTGCTCTTTAAAATTGTTTCGTTTTAAAATACGTTATGTATTAACGATTTCGAAATAGAGAAAGCAAAAAAAAAAAAAGTTGATCATTCTGTTTCGAGTATTTAAAATAGACAGGAAGTACCAGCTGCATTTGCCATTTGATTTTTTATCTTTTCTTTTTAGGGTTGCTGAATAAAAAAATATTGTGTTGTCTTATTTTTTCCCCCTAATCATATGGCCTCTGCAACTGAAGTTTTATTTATTTTTTGTTGAACTAGTTGGAATTATGTTTTTCAGAAAAGAGTTTTTGGAAAGATATTTTCTTTAATGGTACATGTAAATGATAAATTTGTGGAATCGTTGTGGTATTGTTTATATTTTGATAGGATTGTTTCATGTATCCGGTATCAAAAAAAAGCAGTTGTTGTTATGCCACATTATAAAAGATAAGAGTTTAATTGATTTTAGAAATTCTAGTGTTAATATTTCTTTGGTGTGCTTTTGTACTGTCGTCGTGCAGTGTTAACGGAAAAGTTAAAATGTTTTTAAAAGCATAAGCCAAAAGGCTGTTTGGGGAATATTAGACATTGTTTTTCTTAAGAAAAGAAAACTATTTAGAATTTCTAGAAATCTGTATTTGCAGTCGTAAAATAAGAGTTTGATTAATTTGTGAAATTCTGGTGGTAATATTTCTTTAGTATGCTTTTTACTGTCGTCGAGCAGTATTAACTTGAATGTTAAGGTATTTTTAAAGCATAAGCCAAAAGGTTGTTTAAGAAATATTGGGTGTAGTATTTTTTAAGAAAAGAAAACTTTGGAATTTCTGTGAATTTGATTTAGCTACTCATTGGGAGTTAGTTTAAAATATATATTTTTTAAAAAATTGAAGTTGCTATGCAATCAATTGTGGTTTGATAAATTGTATTTTGCAGTATAATTTATGTGTGTAATGATTTGTAAGAATTGCTATATTAATTTTTATTAGACAGTATTATTGACAAGGTCTAATTCAATGGTAAAGATTAATTAGTGGGTATAGATTGTTTTCTCTGCTGTTTTGATTGGCGAAACATTTGAATACACTTAGGGATTCTAATTAAAATTCCCTGGAACCGTCAGTAAGCTGAGGAAAGTTCCTTGTAACGGTTCATTCTTATTTAAAGTTTAAACCCACGTGAAATATAGTTGAAAATTATTGAAAGGTTAATATTTTCGCATTGTTTTTGTTCGAAAGTTATCATGTCCTATTTAAGTAAGGGTCGTAAGACTGACTTAGTTGAGGTCGCTGAGGAGCTGGGTTTGACTCCGGCTGATGGAAGTAAGGTAGCAGATATCAGAAAACTGATTTTAGAAAGTGATGGCTATGATGAAGAAACGACGCGTATAATTTTGAATCGAATCATCGATGAGAGGACGGAGCAAGAGGTACGAACACGAGAACGTGAAGAGAGGGAAACTCGACTTGAGATGCAACGCTTGGAGGTTCAGCGCATGCAACTGCAGACTGCTGCTGTGGTTCCAAGACGAAGTGAAGAAACTCAACAGAAGATCCCGCTTGCTCAGATAACACCTAAATTCGATGAGAAAAAAGACGAAATGGGGTTGTTCCTTATGGCTAGAGTTCCTAAGGAAGATTGGGTAGCCTACCTACTTCATGCGATGCCATCAGATATCTCGAACATGCTTGCTCGAGAGTCGGTTGAAAATGCAAACAATTTTGATTATGTTAAAGAGTTAATTTTGAAGAAATACAAATTAACCTCTGAAAAATTGAAGAACTTGTTTTATCGACATGTCAAAGGTCCAGATAAGACATGGAGGAGCTACGCACATGAGCTGAGCTGCTATTTTAAGGAATGGATAGCTGATTTAAAAGTCGACTCTTTTGAAGACTTAGTGGACTTGCTCATCTCTGAACAGTTAAAATTTAGAGCTCCAGAAGACATAAAAGAACACTTTTTCAAAGAATGGTTAAATCTGAAAAAGCCAGACGATCTAGCTGAAATGTTCGATGAATTTGAAAGTTTGAAGGAGAGTCTCACAAAGAGAAGTTTTCATGGGAAACCTTACAGAAAATTTAGTGAAAATCGCACTAGTCAAGAGCATTCAGGCAACAAGGGATTGAGTCATGTTAAGTCTGAAACTGAAGACAACAGACCAATGTCTGGTCAACGCAAGTTTCACGGACAGAAGAGACTCCTTTGCTTTGAATGTGGTTCTCCAGAACATCTGCGTAATTCCTGTCCTAAAGTCGTTCGAGACAAGAACAATAAGGCTGAGAAAGATCGTGAAAAAACACCTGAAACACACCTGGTGCAAGTTGCCGTAAAATCAAATGAACCCAAAGATTATCCGGATGTCGATCTTAATAAATTTGTGAAGAAAATCAAATTGGGTGAAGTAACCGCTACAGCACTTCTAGACACAGGCAGTACACGTAATATCTTGCGAGATGACATCTACAGAAAAATTAAGCCCCTTCCTTTACTGTCGAAAAATACATCTGTTTTAACCGGCCTAGGCAAAGGTCTAGTTAGAACCATGGGATCGTTCCAGCAAGTAGTCGACATTGACGGACATGTTTGCCAACTTGACTTTCAAGTTATCCCTGTTGAGGATTTCAATTTTGAAGCCATCATTGGGTCAGCATTTTTAGCTCATGCTCCCTGTCCTTTTCATGAGAAGACTGAAACTCTCTTGGATGAGTCAGCTGAATGGATATTCTTAACAGAAGATGGAACAGCGAATGAGTTGGATCTTAATCATATCAAGGAAGCAAATCTTCGTCGAAGTGTAACAGACCTTGTAACCTCCTACCAACCGAAGAAAACAAAGTTCACTGATATTTGAATGAAAATAATTTTGGAAGATGAAATACCAGTTTACCAAAGAGCCCGTCGACTGTCATTTTCTGAACGACAAGAAGTCAACAAGCAAATAGATGAGTGGTTGAAGGATGAAATTGTTCGTCCCAGTTCATCAGATTATGCAAGTCCTGTGGTACTTGTCAAGAAGAAAGATCTCACAACACGAATCTGCGTGGACTACAGACAATTAAATCGCAAGCTAGTTAAAGATAGATTCCCGTTGCCCTTGATTGAAGACGTTCTTGACCGGTTGCAAGATGCCAGAGTGTTCAGCACCTTAGACTTGAAGAATGGATTTTTCCATGTGCCAGTTGAAGAGAACAGTCGCAAGTACACATCATTCATTGTTCCGGATGGACAGTATGAATTTTTAAAAGTTCCTTTTGGACTCAGTACAAGTCCAAGTGTATTCCAGAGATATGTGTACAGTGTATTTAGAGATCTAATGAAAGAAGGCGTTATTGTTATTTATATGGATGATTTGATAATTCCATCAAACGATGAAGCAGAAGGTGTAGAGAAATTGAAAATTGTTCTTCAAAGAGCATCCGAATATGGACTGGAAATAAAGACAAAGAAATGTCAGTTTTTAAAGCACTCAGTAGAATTTCTGGGTCACATTGTTGAAAATGGAACAGTTCGTCCATCGAGTGAGAAGACACTCGCTGTTAAAAAATTTCCTATTCCAACAAATGTTAAGCAAGTACAAAGTTTCCTTGGCCTCACAGGTTACTTCAGGAAGTTTATTCAAGGGTATTCGAAGATCGCAAAACCCCTTAGTGATCTCCTTCGAAAGGACTGTCCATTTGTGTTCGGGTATGAGCAAAAGGATGCCTACGAGAAACTTAAATCCCTTCTCGCCACAAGCCCCGTTTTACATCTATTCAAGCCAGGTCGAAAAACTGAATTGCACACAGACGCCAGCAAAGAAGGTTTCGGTGCCGTACTTCTTCAGGAGTCTGATGATGGACAATTACATCCCGTCCATTTCATGTCTAAAAAAACCAGTCCAGCGGAAGAGAAATATAGCAGTTATGAATTGGAGGTTCTCGCAATTGTAGAAGCCTTAAAAAAGCTGCGGGTGTATCTGATGGGAAACAAATTTAAAATCGTGACAGACTGCTCTGCTTTCCAGATGACAATGAACAAAAAAGATTTAGTAACCAGGATTGCAAGGTGGGCTCTACTTTTAGAAGAATTCGATTATGAGATAGTTCATAGACCAGGGCAAAGAATGAAACATGTTGATGCCTTGAGTAGAAATCCAAAAATGATTATTGATGAAACTGTAACTGCAAGATTGAAAGTTGCTCAATGCAAAGATGAGTATATAACAACACTGAAATCATTAGTAAAAGAGGACAGCCACCAAGAATATTTCTTGAAGAATGACATTTTGTATAAATACGAAAATGGTCGAGAATTAATGGTAGCACCAAAAGGGATGCAGACTGAATGGATTAAATCAGCCCACGAAAAAGGACATTTTTTAGTTGCGAAAACAAAAGAAATTGCAAAACGAGATTTCTTCATTCCTGATCTTCATTCCCAGACTGAAACAGTGGTTGCCAATTGTATACCGTGTATCTTGGCAAATAAGAAAAGCTGCAAGAAAGAAGGAATGTTGCATCCGATTCCCAAAGAAGATCTCATTGTAAAAGAAATCTTAACAGAAGAAATAATGGATTACTACAACAACCAAAGGAATCAGCTCAGAAGAAAAGCCAAAGAAAACATCCTTAAAATCCAAGATGAAAATAAAAAAGAGCATGACAAAAGATGCAAAAAGGCTACTATCTATAAACTTGGCGATTTAGTAGCTATCCAAAGAACTCAATTTGGTACAGGACTGAAGCTAAGACCCAAATTCTTCGGCCCATACGAAGTCACCAAAGTTAATGGTAGGGACAGATACGAGGTAGTTAAAATAGGGAATCATGCAGGCCCAAATCAAACCACCTCTTCAGCTGACCTCATGAAACCATTTGAAAAAAATTTCTAAAAAAATCTAAAAAAAAATTTTTTTTTTTTTTTTTTTTCATCATAAGTATAATTGTGTTTGTGTATTTGTATATTCTAATAATGTGTTCATATTCATAACGATATTTAAAATGCACAATTTAATGCTCAATTGTATAATTACTATAAAATTATGTGTGTTTGTAAACGATTCGCAGGGCTCTTGATAAGTATTTTAATTTTTTTAAAGTTTTAAGTTCGCCGCTGTGGTCAGCGACATGTCAGGACGGCCGATTTGTGGGATTTCCCCCCCGACTTGAGCACTTCGGATCGCATTGGTTAAGAGCAGTGCTACGTCACTGCGTGACGTTGCTGCTTCCTGCCAGATTTGAATTTCATTCCACGCTATGTAACTAAATTTGTAAGACGTTTAATGAAGAGCTCTTCGGAGCGATGTACTAAATGTTCAACAATAGCTTTTTAAAGTTCCTCCTAGACACCGTTAAATAAACTATGTTCATGTTAAAAAGAAGATTTTATTTCAAACTCAGCATCCCTACATATATATACAAGAGAAACATTCATCCTTAATCATATTTTATTCCGCATTGTAATATCTAAAAAAAAAAATCAAATATTTATCCATAACTATATTTTCAGGAATATAAGTACAAATTTCTCACAAACCGTTGGTTTCTGGATTCTCTGCTTTGAATTACTATTTTTACATTCGCTGGATTTCAGTTTATGGATAAGCTGGTATTAATCGTGGTATGTTTATAAACATCAAGAGATATTCAATATTAGCTTACGAGTTACGTGTACTAAGGAAATCGGCAAACAAGCAAAAGAACGTATGAACCTGATGATTTGAAGTTATATTATGTAAATCTATTTTGACAATATGTATACTTTATATATATGCAATATGACTCTTAAGATATTTCGGATGCAAAATCTTTCATTCAATCAAAACATAAACAACTAAGACTGCTAAATGAAATTTAAAAGGCAAATGAACTGATATTCACATATATTGACTCAAACTGAATAACTTATTACGTTTAAATGGTTAATTTAGCATTTGGTTTTATATATCAACTCGTCGCAAGCTCGTTTTAATGCATATCTCCAGGGATCGTTTTAAAATATTACGCTTCGTGATATAACAATTTGGTTGGCTACATACCATAACGTTTACGTTAGTTCTTATTTTAGAAATATAAGAAATGGCTTAATTTCTGAATATTTGTTTAAATTAAACAATAAAATTCAGTTATTTATGTGTCGTAAAACATTGCTTATACAATCACAAAAAGTTATGTAGTTATTTAGAACATTATATTTTATGTGTTCTATTTTTTTACGTCTGTTATTTTAACCTGTAAAGTAAATTGCATAATTATTTAATGCCGAGTTAGTTTATTCATAATCAAAGTACTACTTTGAATTCGATTTTAAAATGAAAATTAGAAATTAATAATAATAAAATTAAACAAATGCGAAATAAATTTTGAAAGTCTTACTAAATTATTAAGATAATGACTCTTTTAATATATGTTCCATTAGTTTGATGAATAAATGAATAATTGTTTAAATTTGTTTTATTTTAGAATTAAATAAATAAAGTTTTAACTTTATTTTTGTAAAAAAGTTCATTATTATAAGTGCAACCATATATACAAACAAGAATGATAAAATAATTTTAGTAACTATTTTAGTTAATTTAAAATAAAAATATGAAAATGAGAATATAATTAAATTTTTAATTGAAAAGGAATATGTTGTATGGGTTTCTGAAGTATAAACTTTCAATTTTAAATGAAAAAATTATTTACAGAGGAAACCAAAAATACATTTATTTTATATAAATCTTAAAAGTGTATGCATTTTAAATAACAGTAATTAATTATTCGTATTCAATGCACGCAAATAAAATGTATTGTTAAGTACCATAAAGTATTTTAATTAGGAACATTATTTACATAGGTATTCAGCTGGAGAGTTTCTTACAAAAAAAAATATGAATTTTTAAACTTCATTGAAGTAAATTGAGTCACATTCCACTCAAGGCAATATTGATGACTAGAATATTTCTTCAGCTTCATATATGTGAAAAAAATTAATTATTCACTTCTTAATGCAATACTTTTACAATAACAAAAATCAGTTAAATAAAATAATCATTGTATTTCTCTTTTTCGACTTATTTCCAACTTTGATTACATGTAAAAAGATGTTACCACTTTTATCTTTCTATGTGCATAGAAATTAAAACAATACTTTCTGACTAATATAGTAGATTGCAGTTAAATAACTTTTGGACTAGCAAAAGATGATTACTTCAATTTTAATTTATACACTGATTCAATCTAGAGATATGAAACATCGAACAACCTTCAATTACAATTAATAATGGTCACTGCATTTAAGTTTATCGTGTACTATACTTCGTTTCATTCATATTTTCATTATTTTAAAAAAATGCCAATTTGGTTATATTTCTGGCTATAGTTATTATATTGACAAAAAAAAAATCCAAAATGGTGAAATTGGCGGCATGGTTTTTTCGATTAATATTACATTATCTTTTCTTGTAATTGCATTAGAGAAGAAGCTTTCTTGAATGGGCGATGGTCAATGAAAAAGAACTATGTCTTAAAGACATTCTCTTATCTCCTCTTTATGCTTTTTTCGCATTTTGAAAAATTTCGGCAATGGGGATGTTTGAAATACTTTAAAATGCATTACCTCGGTGTTTTAATCAAAATTGTTGGAGCCTTTTTTTGGCAATCGCCGAAAATTTTTAATTTTTAATGACAGCTACCATTATGCGCATGCGGTAACTTTGAGGAAAACCTTAACGACAGGTCCCATGGCCACCACTAACCAGTATGCAAAAGATGAACATCGTATGTTTATCCATTCGCTAGTAATGGTGACTACGGACACACACACACATAAATTTGTTTTTCTAGACTACTTTTTTTAACTCAGCGTGTACCAAAACGTTTAGAAATGCTTTAAAAAAAATCGAAATTTTTGTTTGACCGAATGCAATACTTTCGTTATCCTATGTTAACATATGTGCATAGTAATAACAACGTTAGAAAGGATTAAAGATAGATTGTTAAAAAAAATATTGAAAACCATAGATTTTATCATTGATTGTCAATATAAAAGCATCGTTTTTAGTAGTTTGGAAGTGTTGCAAAGTCAAATGCAAAAACGTAACTTTGAACTTTAAAAGAGTAGTAAGTTGCATGTGAAAGCAGTATTGGCATATTTGTTATTGTAATAAAACAACGGACAAAAATGAATTAACTACATTATATAGAACTTATATTTTTTTTAACAAAAAATATATTATAACAATAACCATAAGAGCAGTTTTACATACTTTAAAAAAATTATTCGAGTAGTTACCAGAAATGATTGCCAGCTGTATTATCAACCTTTCAAACAAATTCTTCAATACTTTGTCACTTACCTTCCATGAACAGCAGCACCAACCGCACCAGCAGAATCCCGAAAAAGCGGTCTCCAAGACCACTAGCAACTTTCAACCTCTTCATGGCCAAAACGTCCGCAAAAGACAAAAAACAATTATCAACCTTCCCAATTTTCAACTATCGACTTCAGACTATCAGCTTGAACAATCAGAAACGTAAGACTCTTCCTCATGAATGCAATCTCAATTATTGTGGATGATGTCCCAAACCCATCGGGCGCATGGCATGGACTGGGACCATTGGCGGTGTGCAATCTCATTTTAAGGCGACGTCGGATAGAGGCCCGGACGCCGGAATGATGTGGTTTATGCCGCTTGTGTGAGACTGGCGGAGATGGAAGAAAAAGCTGCTAGCGCCACCGTACTAAATCGATTGGACCAACTAATATAGCAACGGCATACAGCTTTGGCCCGGAGTGAAACTTTTAAGAGAGAGGGTAGATCTTTGTCGTATCGGTTTCTTAAGTTTTGGCTTCTCTGTGGAGGTTTTGGTGAGGAAATACTTGGGTGGTTTTAGTTTTGTATTATCTCACAGTGGGAGTTGTTTTTCAGATGAGCCTGTGTAGTTTAGGAATTTTAGTCATTGTCAAGGGGTATTATTTGAATTAATTTTGAAAGTTCTTCTAGTCCCTTGTTCGAGGGATGGAATGGTAAAATAAAATGGTAATAGCCTCATAAATATAAAATATTCATAATACTATCCCGATGTATGATTCCTTAAGAATATGAAACAAATTTAGAATTTATACACGTAAAATTCTAAAAAAATTTCATATTTTTAAGAAATCATACATCGGGATAGTATTATGAATATTTTATATTTATGAGGCTCTATTTTTGTTTCCTTCCAAGCAAAAAATAGTTTATTCTTCAAATCATATGCATATTTGTGTTAAAGTGACTGTTATTAATTATATGAAAGAAAATTTCAATGTGTTTAAAAAAAATTTGTTTTCAATAATACAGACTTACATTTATATGTTTAGAAAGTTTTAATGGCTCATGAATTGAGAAGTCTTTTCAGTGGCATATTGAAAGAAACAACTTATAAAAGTACTTTGTAAATACAAATAAATATTTTATTATTACCACAAAGTACAATATGATACCTATAAAACATTTTCATGGATCTGAACTTTCAGAGATTAAACATATTTTTCAAAATATCGAGTTTTTCTCGGTCTTAAATCATTTTTCCCTATTGAAAAATCTTAATTTAGTCAATTATCACTAAATCTTTTTACTACGCTATTTACAATCCCATTTTGTTTCCAAAGTTAAAAAAAAAACTTGTACTTTTTGTTGTATTTGGAGATCTACACAAAGAACATGAAAAAATTGGAAAGGATATTGTATTGATTATGTGATTTCTTATGACAACTAAATTGAATGGTTTTACTTTGACTTTTTTCATGAACGTCAAGCCTATAATATAAGATTAAAAATGTTTGCAATATTCTCTATGTTTAGTTTATGCAGTGTTATGTGTATGAGTTCAACTTAAATAACAAAAACTTGCATACAAGTAGACATTTAAGTTCAATCATAATAACTGACGAGTTTTAAAAAAAAATATTTTTTTTAATAATTTTCTTATAAATGCAATAGACTTTCAAAATATAAAAAATTACAAAATATGAAGACTTTCAAATTACAATAAATAAATTTGTCACATATTATATTATTCTACAATCTACTGACATCTTCAAAAATTCTGAATATTATTGGGCCGATTTATTAATATCTAATTATCAATAGTTCAAACTTTACCAAATTTAGTTTCAAACGTTTGTTTGAATGTACACAATCCATTGAAGAAACATAATATTTTTAAATGTATCATTGTTTATTTAATATTAAAGAACTAAACTCAGATCCCAGTAGGTTTGCAATATATATATATATATATATATATTTAATAATCATGTAAAAAAAAAAAACATATTTTTTACCATTCAACATGATGGTAAAAAAAATTGCAATCAATGTGCTAAGGTAAAATAAATCATCTTTGATGACGGATTTAAGTACATTGCATTTTACATTTTGTATGCTTTACATTATTATTCATAATTAATAAGTAAAATTCATTTTACATTATATACATTTTTCATCCCTTTATATAATTATTAAATAAATATCTGTTTTATTACTTATTTTTTCATCTTAACTATATAGTAGAAAATTTACTTAGTTAAATGTATGATTAGTTGTCCTTACCTTATCGACTAAACTTTTGAAGAGACATTACGACATAAAAAAAAAATCTTCCCATAGGTAATTTTGGTGATGATTGGTTGTATTAGTGATTATTTGACGCTATGATTTTTGAAAAATTCTCATCAGATGACTAATTATAGATTAATGAAACTGTTGTTAAAATATATACGTTTTAAAAATTCATTGTGAAACACGAGTATTAATATCCACGAATTCTGTATGTATAAAAACCAAAACCCTTACTCACTCAGTGACTCAAACATTTATTCTCCCATTTCCCATATTTATCTTTTTGTTATTGTAATTCAGCTGAATGCAGAATAATATAGAAATGATAACCACAACTCTGATATTTTGTGAAATCACTGAAAAATCAGCTGTTCCGATCAAACATCTTTAAGTGGTCAAAACGAGATGAAACGTTTTGAACACGGAATAATTCAATACTTGACGTTTTATGAGCGAACCTTGCCGGGGCTGTGCATTAATTTTTCAAGAGTGTAGAAGTGAGTAGTGGTTAAAACAGATAATGTATTGTCAGTTGTGCGGGTAAGTAGTGATAATTTTCTGCTTTTCTTCCATTCAAGTCACAAATACAGGACATACAGAGCAATTTCCTCTATCCTCTTTAAAGACCTCCCGAAAGAATTTCTCTTTTAACGGGTCTTAATATAACGATGTTTCGGTACAGTATAGCCCTCGAGTCTATCATTAAAAGAAAATGTCCAATACAACCAGCATTTCTGCATCTGTTCAACCAGGACACTGATAATCGGTGCACGTATTATCAAGCCATAACACAATGAAACAAATCAATAATGGTTTTTACTATCCATCAATAAAGAATTGAAAATGGGTAAACGTATCAAATGTGAAATATCCCAGTGGTTTGTTTTCCATGATGTCAAGACAATAGAAATTTGTAAAATTTTCTAGCAAAGTTCGCGCATTCGTATAAAGTAAAATTCTAATCCTAGACATCAATTATCATGCATTGTGGTGGACAAAGTTGTTTCTGAAAACCTACTGTATATCTATCACCAGAATTACACCCGCCAAGAAGTCTAACGTTGTCAGTTGCCATGGAAACAGGACTAGTTCATTTTTCCACGGGGGATTCCAAGAGAAGGATATCAACAATGGGTTGTTTAACGTGCTGATGGCGTTTTGACGATGTTCTATATGTCATGATGTAATCTGACATTTCTGCAATTTTGTAAGAGGGGTTGGAGAAGGGTAGTTGGCTACACGTCCCCCAGGTAAAGAGGTTCGAGGGGAACATTTGCATATGGAAGACTGAAGGAGGAGAGTTCTCACGCGCTAACTCACCAACAAGAATGTCTGGTTGACTTTAAGTAAATTAGAGTGCAGTAGGGTGGTATTAAGTTAACCAATGGAAATGAAGGGGTTGATACTAAAAATTTTGGAAGAAAGTTGGGGTTTGGATTGTGAATGCATTCCAGTCCTATTCCCATTTCCCAAAGGACGCAACTGGAGTTTTTTACTTTGCGTAGCGTTCTAGCTACCTGATGTCAATTTGCAACCCTGCAGATCTGAAAATCACCTCCCTGAAATTGCATTAAATGGAATTACTCTTTCCCTTGATGCTAACATATTAGTATCTCATGTTTATTATAATTTAACTTTCGGATACGAGACAAAATCTTAAGATGCTTGTCATTTGAGGATTTTATCTGTGTTGTGCATACCAATTTAGTGTATTTGAATTAACAAGTAGACTGATGTTACGGACTGGTTATTTGGTTTATACTTTTGAATTTGATTCTTAAATGTTATCTTTGACTTGTCTTGCGTTGGGATTTATTCGAAGTTGTTTACGGCTCACATTTTGTTCTTTAAATCACACTAAAGGATCACTGCACCATAAATTATCGAAGTAGATTAATTTAAGTAAACGATTTCTCATAATTAAGAAAATGTCGTATTATAAACTTTTAGGTAGTCAATATTCTGCATGCAGGACCCCTATTCTAAATCAACGAGATTTGTTTATGTCATGTATTTGTTATGTCATTTGTTTATGTTATGTTGCCACCACCACCATCTAAACTTTCAAGCGAGAGCTATTCTTCTGATATCTATTCCTCTAGTGATTCAAAGAGATCATTTTCTGTTTCCAAAATTGAAAAGGTAAACTATTCTGTTTAAAAACTGCATTAAATTAATTCGTTTCGTTTTTAAGTTTGATTAAAAGAAAAATGCGTGGTAGTCAACGGCCTAGGGGTGTGGCAATTTCTGTCTTATTTAAACTCTCACATTTTATTTTATTCGATGTATTTTGCACATTAGGATACAGTATGTGCAAACGATTCAAAATATTTACCCAAAAATAAATGTATTTCTTAAAATATATATATATATATATATATATATATATATATATATATATATATATATATATATATATATATATATATATATATATATATTAAGTAGAAATCTTACCTTTCTTTAAATATAAATTCCGTGTGCTTTAAAAGATCAAATAAACAGGTAATTAATATATAAATTTGTAAAAAGATAAATGTTTTTTGATTCATAAATAATTTACATTATGTAGAAGAGAAATATACTGAAACAGTCTACTATTTTAAATTAAAATACAAGTTTTACACACAGTCTGAATAAATTACATTGTTTTGAATTTATTCCTTTAATTTTGAAGGTTTACTTTAGTAAATATTAAATTTTTGATTTCTGGATATTCCTATAAAATTAAAAAGCATATTCAGCACTGATGTTATTTTTCACAGAGATTTCTTATGATTAAGACTTCTAGACAGGTGGGCTCTACAGGTGGGACATACCATCTCAATATAGTTATTTATTTTATCAAACCAGGCTTGTTGTATTTTAAAAGAACAAAGATGGCTTTTGATTTTAATTTCTTTAGGAATATTAGATTCGTGAATACTTAGAATATTTTGAAATAAGAATACAGTGAACTGGCATTCTATAAAGACTTTTTTCATTAATATCAAATTTCTGTAGAAGTTTTCTAAATAATAATATTCCACAAGACATGTAGGTGTTTGAATAATATGGTTAAAAAGGTGGGTTTATATTATGTACATGATTTTTTTTTAAATAATAATAATAATTGTAACAGTGTATCATTTCGATAAAAAATATATTTAAGTTAATTTTAAAAAAAAAATCGAAATACAGCAGCAACCTCCGCTTTTCCATAACTAGTTACTGAATAAAAGTATTTAACTAAAGCATCCATATTTACAGTTATTAAAGCATTTCGTTTAACGAATTTAGCATTTAAAATGCACTGTATGTTTCTATCCGAGAATATTGCGCTTTACCATTTTCACAAAAATGTTCCAAAATTTATGTTCAAGCGCTAAAAGAATTAGCATAAAAGAAATCTATATAATATATGCATTAAAAACTAAAACATTTTATGTGTAAAAAAGAGATACATAGTCCACTAGCCAGTACTGTTTATAAAATACAAAATTTTCTTAAAGTTATTAAAAAATTTTAACTTTAACTCTATTAAACGTAATCTACCAAACGCAGTACGATTTGATTATGACGAAGATATTTTTTTAAAAGCTTGACTAAACTCTTTTGGTAGCTCATTTATAAACATCGCATGCTTGATTTTGATTTTAGTTACACATATGTTTCACATTTTTCATTCCTTCTACAAATACAATTAAATATTTAATTCTAATAAAATTAATATTTTTAAGAATTTGAGCTTGGATGGGTTGGTTGGTTGTTTTCAGATTATCTGGCGCAGTCAGCAAAACGAGGGCTATAATGCGCTGAAACATTCGTCATTTGACAAACCAACATACATTTACAAACACCCATGCCTTACATGGGACTCGAACCCGCAACCTCGCGGTCTAGAAGCTAGTATGCTAACCACTGTACCGTTTGGTCGGCAATTTGAGCTTGGAAAAGGAGTACAAATTTATTTATTTTTATCAATACAAAGAACCAAATTTATATCTAGACAAATTATTTGTATTTAGCTAGATGCTATAAAGAAGTCGAAATCGTAATATAACAGTATATATAAATAACATTCAAACAGAATATCAGAATTAGCAACTAATTAGTTCTCTCACTTTTCTCCATTTATTTTATAACCACATCCGTTTGCATCTTATAGAAAACAATGTATTATCATAATCTCAATATCAACTCATCGCACCACACAATGAAAAAATGACATGTTAGCAAAAATGGAATTCGATCATCAGAATCAGTTTAAAAATAGTGAAAAGAACAATTTTTAAAGTATTATATAACAAAAACGTCGTATAAATACTCATACAACGCATTTCTTCCTTTCTCTACAAATCGACTCGAACATGATCTAAAACTTAGAAAATTGTTTTCAAGAAAACATTAGAAAAGCCTTCAGGCTGAAAATATAAAAATCCCCAAACTTCTGAATTCCTCAGTGAGGTATTTCTTATTGCGGGTATGTTTTCATTTTGCTCTTTCCCCGTCAGATATTTCACTGGGATATAATAGATAAGGCAACTTTTCCCGACTGTGTATGTCTTTCTGCAGAAGTACTAATGCAAGACACATAATGCCTTGGGGTGTGCAAAAACAGAGCGCAGAAGCGATCGCAATTTATTGGCTTCCCAGATTGTCCTGCCGACGTATTAACGCGACTGACATTTGCCGCCAACAAGAGAAAGTGACTAAATAGAAAACAAGCAAAAAACAAGCAGAAAGTATCGTCCATTCATTCGTGCGGTCAAGCTAACAGAAGATATTGACGAGCCCTAAAGGTCTGTGTCCTGCAGTGTGTGTGCCGTGTTTGGTTCGTTGTGTCGTGGTCTCTAATGAACCGATAAGGTCTGATCTTTGGTTCTGGGCCTTAGGGTCTTACTGTCAAAGCTAAACCATTTACGTGTGAGCTTACGTCTGATTCTGCAACAGCTTTTTTTTTTTTTTTCTATCTTTCTACTTTCTTTTTCGATGTCGATGTTTGTATTTCGGGGTCACATTAAAAGAATCGGAAATTAGATCGGGAAAGTTATTTTTTCTTTCGATGTTTTCATCTCAGCTGTTTACCTTATAGATGAGGATAGTAAGGTAAGTTTTTTGTCCAAAGAATCATTTTTTTTGTATATCTATAGAAGTAGGGAATGGATGAAAGAATCTTGGTAAAGATTTATCCTTAGCTTTAGACTGGAAAAGGGGCGGACATTGTTAGTGTTTAGATAAATAACGTACACGGAATTTAATTTTTCGAGCTTCTAAATTCTAAATTGTAGACTATATAAAATATAGACTTAAAATAAGATTAAAGTATTCAACTACTAAAGTCCAAATAATAATAATTTATTTAATTGAAATATTTAATAGTTGTATCATATTAATTTATACTAATGCACTTATTAGAATTTGATTTAAATATAGTTAATATTTCAACAAAATGTAAAAGTAGGTTACAACGAGTGTTAGTATATAGGATTGCTAAAATAAAGTTAGTCACTGGGAATGTTTAGTGAAATTGCAAATTATTCCATAAACTGAAACGCATTTTATCACTTAACAATTTTCAGATGTTTTCTGAAGTATTACGTTGGTTGTTTTCAGATTATCTGGCGCCGTCACCAACACGAGGGCTATAATGCGCCGAAACATTCGTCATTAGACAAGCCAACATACATTTACAAACACCCATGCCTAACACGGGACTCGAACCCGCGACCTCGCGGTCTAGAATCTGAAGTATTACTAGATATTTAGAAAACGAAACCATAGTTTGACTTTTATTGTTAATTTTGTTTCATTAATAGTCTTTGAAATTTTTTAATAAAGTCTTTCGTTTTTTTAAAATTTGACATATTAACAAAGTTTGCTTGTTTAATTAGCTTTCAAGTATTCTAATAATTTAAGAAATTTACATTTTAAAATTTTTAAATGTATTTGCACTAGAATGGTATTTCGTGAGTAGCTGTCTAAATGAACTTACTGAGACACCCAAATTAAAACATTTCAAAGTAAACGATTTATTTGAAAACTTAAATTGCTGAGTTTAGAAACCAAGCAAAGGATACACTATATGAGCAAGGTGTTAAACTCTGTATTTGTGTTTGTTAATTGCAGTCTTCTTAGCAAGCAAATGCAAAACCTCTGAGGAAATTAACTGCTACCATAAATTCCGAACTTTACAAAGTCTTGAACAAAGAAACTCCGTCCGAAATACGTGTTTACTCAAACGATTTGTTCACCCGGAATATTTATTCCATGAGGAACATGTCTCACTCGAGGAAGTAAGTTCTCACCCTGAAGTTTTGGACAGAAGTCATAAATATTACTCGAGAGAAAGTGAAGTTTGCAGCATAAATAAACTCATGCAAATCATCGGGGTTGATGAAGTAGGAGCTGGCAACAGACTGATTTCTGTTGTTTTATTGATGATCCAATAAACATTAAGAGCTTGAAATTTGCGCTAAAAGAGGACCCCCATTATGCAAGACAAATGAGACCTGCGTCTGACAGCCGGTTCTAAACTCCCTTCTGAAGACTTCAGGTTATGAATTAAACATATTTTGGGAGGTTTAAAAGTCATCGAAGAGTCGGTAGCTTAGATAATTTTATGTTGATGAAACATATAGTTTTGACAAAGTATAGATGCATTTTAGGATAAGGTAGGAATATTTCGAAACGGTTTTCACACAATTAGATGTGTCCCTTTGTAAATTATTATTTTATTGCAGAAAATAAGTAATTTATCAGTTCACTACTGATAGACATTCTGTTTAAAAAAAAATCGAGCCAGTATTACGTTACTCATAAATATATGCGATTTGTTATCAAAAATGAAATATATATCTCATAAAAATAAAATAGTTTCAATTAAGATCCTGCCAAAAGAGAGCCGATGCATCCGTTATTTTGTAGCAAAATGCATCTTGATGTCATATCTTTAAGGCAAAACTAAACGTTGCCAACCTCTGCAAGGATTCGTTTGATAAAAAAAATATATATATAATTTATTGAGTCATTGAAATTGTTAATTTTGCCCCCTCATTATGCCTAAATTAATCGAAATATTGTTTAGGTGGGTTTTGAAATTGGCAAGTTAGCAAAACTTGGCGACTTAACAAGTCCACCTAAATGAAAGTTCTTGTGGTACTGTGTAATTGGGTTATCAGGAGTGCGACCTAGGGCATTTTTTTTTATTTTACTTTACTTTTTTAAAAATACTGCTATCCGCTCTAGACTATACTGAAAAATAATGGAGCGGATTATTGTTTTACTTTTTCTGCCAAAGCATTTGTTAATCTTTTGAGTTGTAAAATAGTTTAGTTTTATATGAATATAAAACATAATAAATTAGCTTTGAAAATGTTTCTCTCATTTAAAAAAAAAAAAAAACTATTGAAATATAACTGAATAGTATGTTGGAATTTGAAAAATGCTACATTTTTATTTATAATTTTTTTTTATGGAACACATACATTTCATGCTTAAGATATATACTAATCTCTCAAAAAACAATTAGACGGTGTAAAAAATATCCACCGAATAAAATTACTAGCCAGAAAACGTTATGAAATCTAATGACTCCTGACACATATCCGCGTTTTATTTCTCTATTCAACTTTGCTTACTATGAACTAATTTGGAATTAATGGTGAAAAAAAAACCCACTATGAATAATAATTACTTGGCAAACTAGAGTTTTTGGGAAATAATCTCAGTTCATATTTGTGTGCTGTTTAGCATCCATTGAACTGAAATGATATTGTTTTTTTTAAAACTTCAATCAGTCAAGTGCTAATTTTTTTATAAGGCTTTTTGCCAATAATCCCAAATTAGTTACTTTTATGAAAGGCTCCACAAAAAAAAAATTAAAGAAGGACGTCTGGCTGCCTCTATTAGATTTCATAACATTTTCTTTTTGACCATTTTTTTTTTTTTTTGGTAAATTGTTTTACAATGCATAGTTGTTTTTTGAGAGATTTAAATTCGTTTTTTTGCTCATGCTATGTTTGAAATGAGAAGAATACAATTGATGGAATGTTGTAGTGTGAAAAATCATATCGTCTCTCTAAATTCAAAGAGTTCATCTGTAACTAAATTAACTTCATTAGCGCTTCATTCAGTTGAGGACAACGATAAAAATACCATAATACAATTTTATATAACGTAAAAATGAAACGCATATATATACCCTAATAGCACACATCCTCCCAGGGAGCTCCCTAGGAAGTCCCCAGTCATCCCCGGGACTACGAATGACTTCCCAGGGACCGCCCTGGGAGGATGTGTGCTATTAGGGTATATATATATATATATATATATATATATATATATATATATATATATATATATATATATATATATATATATATATATATTAGGAAGTCAAACAAATGTTCCATAGCAAAAAAACCTCTAACTTATGAAAATTTAAATTTAAATGATATTGACGGTTTGATTTACTTTATGTATAGTCAGCATTACAAATAAAGTTCTACTTTCGTTTTAATAATTTTTTTCGAAACCTAATGATAAACATGCTAGCTCCAGAAGACCGTTTTAACTCTTGAAAAATTGAAGTGAAAAATAATTGCCGCACCAAAGTACTGTTATTTAAATAAAATATACGTTTTTTAATGCCTAACTTTCTAAATAATGTGTGTATCCCTAGTAAAAACGGACATATTTAAATAGCTTTCAAGTTGTGGGTTAATCCAATAAACATCAAATTCAATTAAACGCAGATGAAGTAAAAGAACAGTGAAATTTAAGAGAAGAAAATAAAATGAAACTATATGAGTCTTGTTTTAACAGTTCAAATTGATCGTAATTCCGAATAAGTTTTTTTTTTTTTTTTTTTTTTTTTTTTATCGTTTTCTTATTTCGGTAGAAATTTTGAAGCCATACTGGGGTATTTTCGTTTTCGTTGGACATAACCTTTTTTATTTTACAGAATTTTTCTGATGTGTCGAAACTCACCAAATATGTGCCCAACTGCCACCAATAATTTCCTAAATTTCACCTCAAAACAACCAGATTATCAAAATATCACACAATAAAAAAGGCACACAAAAAACTTTTTGCCTTTTATTCCTGGTTTGAAGCTGAATTGACATAAGCAGCAAAATATCACTCGATCCACTTTTGCTCTTATTAAGGAGAGTAGTTTCAGTTTAATGTTATTATTTATAATTTTGTGCAAATAATTGTATAGAAAACTTTTACATTTTTGTCAACAATTATTAGACTTACAATTGTGTTCACCCCAAAACCACAGAGAGTTACTCTTTTTGTCTGTGCATCTTGTAAGTTATCTTTAACATACTTCAATAAACACCCCAGGTAACACAGCAGTATTGGAAAATGTCAGAAACGGGGGGGGGGGGGTGGAAATGTTTTCCAATCCTGCCCGAAACTCGAACACCAACCCAAAATACACAATTAAAAAAAAAAAATAAAAAAAAACACCATCAAAACTTTACAAAATATTTTTTTATCCCTACGTCACAAATAGAAAAAATAATAATAATAATAATCGCTGCAAAAGTGTCCAAAGCCACAGTCTAAATAATTGGTCAGCTGAAGGACATAAATTCTTTTTTAGTAGCACTTCCGAATTTAAAACTAAGCAATCCCTTATATTATCTCAGATTTTTCTAGAAAATAAGCGTACAACGCCAAAATGTCAGTTACAAAGTCGGAAAATGATAACAGACATTACAAAAAACAGTTTTTAAAAAAAGTGTGAAAGTAATTAAGTTATTTTTTTTCTATTCCGAAAGCAAAATTTATAACTTTCGCTCATTGGCTGGAAAGCTACAAATTGCATTTTAAGAATGAAATATGTGGCGAGCCATGAGATGGGATGCACCGATTTTATGGTCTTAAATACATACTCTCTCTCTCTCTCTCCAAGAAGGAGTTAATAGGGAATAAAATTTAACGGCCTTTTTCAGTCGAGAGAAAAAACTGGCTAAAGTTCAAATTTATGCTAATTTTTCGAAACTTTTTTCTACAGAAGATTGAATGAAGAGCTTTTCAGAAAAGTATAATTTAATAAAAGATATAAATAGTTTAATTTTAAAAGCATTATTTATTGAAAAGATTTTAATAATGATTAAAAGGGGCAAGGTTTTTAAAATACCTTTCACACACATAGACTACAAATTATTTAACTCAGGCAACCATAAATATGACATTTTATTTTAAACCTGATGTATTAGTTATTCGACTGCATTTAGTTATATTTTAAGATTGAAAGTTCAATTCGTTATTTTCGATTTTTTAGAAAAATTCTTATGCAAAAAATGGGTCTTTTTAGGGTAAAGAATTAATATATGCTCTATACTGCATTCCAAATGAAAAACTACTTTGGTCATCTGAGATCGTATAATGCTCTACCGTCAAGTCCAAAGTAAAAGAAGTAGTAGAACCTGCAAGTGTATACTATATTGACAAAGCTCAGACCTGTTTTTGACACCCCACAACTTAGCTTCTATTACAATTAGAGCCCTGATTTTTTCCCGTCATGTTTCCCGAATGAGTAAGTAGAAAAATAACTACATAATTGTTGATATTAAACAAGAGAACATAGCAAAAAAAAATTCTTTTTAAAATCGCTGAAGTCACAGGAATTTTGTTCTGATTCGAAATCTTCTGATTGAGATCCAAACTATATCCAAACCTACAGTTAAAACTATTTGATGAATTTTGACTATTATTCTTACCAGTTTTATTAGAAGAAGTGCTTTGGTAAGTTTTAATGAGTGTGAGGGTTTAATAGTTTTATCCAGGGATAACTGATAAAAACAGGCTAACGAATTTTAGATATTTTTCTTTTGCTCCATTTCAAGTAGTGACTTTGATAATTTAAGTTGAACTATTAAAAATGTGTTTTTAGAAATATATAAAATTTAGTAATTTTTCAGTTAAATTACAAGTTCCAAAGCTCTGGAAAAAAAATTCGACTTTGAGTTACAAAACCACTTCAATTTTAAAATAAAGTTTTAATAGATAAGGATATATGATTGGTCTTGAGTCACGTACGTTTTAATCACTAGCCAGTCACTTTAATGACTATATCACCTAAGCTGGTTTTAGTTTCTCTCAAAATGTTAACAATGTGGTTTTTTCAAACTTAAAACGAAAATTGTTTTGAAACACATTTTGTTATATCTATCCGTATGTAATGCTGATGATCCACATTTTATATAAAGCAAGTACTTATTAGTTTTAATATGTCAAACTTACTTTTTACTATTACTTATTTTTAGCGTGTGTTCGTATGTTTTGTACTCACTAGTATTTACATAATTTTTACTATGAAGAAAACTTTTTCCTTTGTGTGACAGGGAAGATTTTTGTTCGAAGAAAACTGTTAGATTTTATAAAATTTTCTGGCTGCCCGTTTTATTTGGCAGATTTTTTTTACACAATCTCGATGTATCTTGGAAATTAGTATTCTTTAGCATTTAATAAATATGATTTTTGGAGGGGCCCCAATAGGTAATCAATACTTGTCAGGCTAAATTTTTTACATAATTAATCTAAATTCAATGGAATGGGTGCAAATTAGCTCAAATAAATTAAATGATATTATTTTATATTACTCTAACCTGTCAAATATTGATTGTCTATGGCTATTCCTCCCAATAATCCCAATTTCATTGTGTGCACGTGCCCCCAAGGAATTAAATGCGGCACTTTGCACCCAAAACATTAACTTATTCTGACTGACCATTTTACTTAGCGGGTTTTTACACACGTCCAGTTGTTTTTACGTGACTAATTCACTAGATTATGAATAAATATCACCATTAGATAAATCTTAACTATCATCTTTTAACTGAGTGGTATTGAATTTATTCCTTGGTCTTCACTTCCTTAGACTCACTCCATGAATTCACCAGAAAAGTCACTTTGACATGCTGCAGAAACTAATGAAAGTCAAGATTACAGGAAACACAAACAACGATAGTAAGACATGAATACAAAATATTAAGTCTAAAGTTGCACCAACTTTTAACAACATTCAAACAAAATATACATACAGTTAACTAGCGATAGCTCGAAGTTCAAGGGACTGACCAAATTCTTCGAGCTATCCGAAGTTCGAGTTATCGGATTCAAGGCATATTCAAGGCATATTTCATCAGAGCCATCTTTTGCTCGTTCAAGTGGAGTCTGAAGATAATATTGTGTTTTGCTTTAAACTTTTCTAGTCATCCTGCACTTGTTATAAATCCGTCAACTTTTAGTAAACGGACAAAGTCTTTGGCCTTTTTATTAAACATCACCCCACTAAGAGGGATTTTGAAATTATGATTTCGATATGTTTCAAACCGTTTTAAAAGAGCAGCTTCGACACCAGGAAAGGCACAAACCTTCACTCATTTACACAATGGATCGAATTTCGATGCATGTCTTCTCAAAATGGTTTTTGTTTTCCAAAATGTCTGAAAGAGTATTCGGAGGGATTCTGTACTTTAAAGCAACGTTCTTACGTCGCAGATTTTGTTCAGAGTTTCATTGATCAATTTAAACCTTTCGAGTTAAACTTAGCGTATTCAACTTGCGTTTTGACATTATTCGGAGCCAACGTAATTTAACCAACTCCATTGACTCACATTTTAAATCTGGAATGGAATGGAAAGGCAAAAGCCCGTTTACTTTACTTTATATAAGCGTCAATATGCAAAGGGGGTTTTCCCGGGTAACAAGTTAAATTGCAAAAACAATGTAAGGAGGAAAAAAGTAAAAATCGCTTTGTGTGTGTGTGTGTGTGTGTGTGTGTGTGTGTGTGTGTGTGTGTGTGTGTGTGTGTGTGTGTGTGTGTGTGTGTGTGTGTGTGTGTGTGTGTGTGTGTGTGTGTGTGTGTGTGTGTGTGTGTGTGTGTGTGTGTGTGTGTGTGTGTGTGTGTGTGTGTGTGTGTGTGTTTTAAAATTTTTGTTTTAATGTTATAAATTACACAACAATTTCGACTTAAAAGATGTACACTTCAAGATATGGAGCTAACTATATGTTGAAAAACATTAATTTGTCTTGGGACCTAATGAAAACTTCGAGATAAACGAATATTCGACTTGTGAGGCTTCAAGTTATCACGAGTTGACTGTATATATATATAAAAAAATCTTGAGGTATAAAGGGATATGTAAGTATTGACAAATTCCTTTTCAGATAAGCTATTTTTCTTTTTTCCCAAGCAAAACTTTTCACTTTTTTCTCGCGCACAAAAAAAAAAATATGTGTGATTTTCCCCTTACGCCATACTATATTGCATTTAATCCACTGGTGAAATAGCTAATCACGGACGTTTGAAAATTGATAAGGTTGGATGCAAGTATACGTCCCATTAGAAAGAGATATTCGTTGAATGGTGGTACAAAAAAAAAATTATCATTCATGACTAAGCTTCTGTCTTTACTTAAAATGACTCTATTTTAATTTACTAATATTCTTAGCAATTCCCAAGTGTAAAGTGTTAGACTCTAATACAGGATTTAAACATCTCTAATTTAAAAAATAGAAAGCTGAATTAATTTGAAATAAATAAATCATATGTCTGCAATTATTAATGTTGAAATTAAAACGAGTTTATCAAGTTCTTCTTTTATCTATTTTGCCTCGATGCATTTAGATCTACACTTACTAAGGTGATATACTTAGATATTTAAGTATCAAACAGAAATTTAACATTCTTGTAAGATTTCTTTCAGAGCTTTCACAAACAAAAATCATTTCTTTAGAAGAAAAAATCAGTCCACCTCTCTTCTCAAGCATCAACAAAACACGGTATCTGACACATGATGTATTTCCTTGCAACACAACAATACACTCTTCATTTAAAACCAGAATTTTTTTCTATTCCTCTGTATGAAGTGTTTTATAATTAACTGAGTTCAGACTTTCCACACTGGACAAATCAGTAGTTACAGTCACTCTATTGTGTTACGATTGCCCTACGATTGATTATATAATATACATATTTGTGATGAACTTATTTGATTAAAGATTGATGCAAAAAAAAAAAGATATATTGAATAAGAAAGTTGTCTTATTTCACCTCTTAATTGACTTCAATAAAAATTTGTCATCATAAAGACATTTGGTTAAACACCAGTCACCGTAAAGAAATAAAACAAAATAAGAGAAAGTTAAGGTTTTGAAATATTTGTATAGAAGCATATTTATTAAAAAAATATCAAATTTCCAAATTCCAATTTCAAAATATTTGAAAAGAAGCATATTTATTAAAAAAATATCAAATTTCCAAAATTCCAATTTCAAAGCATTTTAAAACAATATCGCCTGATTTTTAGACAAATAAATTTGTCTCTCTTTAATGGGATCTAATATGCAAATACTTTGGTGTGAAATCTCATTTATATTTTCAAACGTTATATCAGGACACATCAAAAGCATTTTACAGACAGATTTGAACTACATTACTGTTGTTATTTTATTTATGTTCTCCCCGATATCTGTTAGAACTGATTAAAATCTCCAAATGCGTTCTAAAGGTGAATATCTGTGTGTTTAATAAGTTGGAGGCCACAGCTAATTAAATGGTTCGAAATAGTAATCATTTCAATGAATTTGTCGAGAAACTGAAAACGAGGAAACAAAGAACAAATTCACTAAATGTAAGTCCTTTATTTCTGGTTAAACAATTATCTCGATTAATCATTCTTCTACAATTAGACTTAATCTTATTACTTAAAATGTTCAATTAAGGTAGTCCTGTCTAAAATAATAAGTGCATAGTTTAGTCTTGGAGTTTTACTGAACACAAGTTCATTAAAAAGCATAATAAGGTTTAATGTACTGCATAGAAACCCATATTTTTTTTTTTTTTTTTTTTTTTTTTTAAGTTTTAAATATAAGAACGACTCTTGAATGAAGAAAAATTAAACTAAATCAAGAAAAAATACCATTGCCTTCAAGAAATAATTGCCAATATCGCTCATTTTATTGCCTTATAAGCAAACTTAATATGCTTTGCAACTAAGTTTCTAGAATTTATAATATTGAAATACATATAAATAGTTCTTTGGGAATATTGAAAAAAAAATTACAATCATTAAAGCCTTTTAAAATCAAATCTTTCTAGCAAAACTCTAAGGCTTCCGCAAAGTTTGCATTTAGGGTTGAAGCTATATTTAATTTCCTCTTACTGATGTCACATGATTTGAGCAGATCTTATTTTGTTTGTCACTCTTATGCCTTCATTTTTCCTGCAGCTTATGAAGGATTTTACAAATTGCCAATTACTGCTTTTATGAGCAATCGCATCCTTAAAGTTCTTAATTAGTGCCCAATTATTTTGCATTAGTTTGAGCGCATAGCAAATAGCCAAGTTATTAAATACTCATTTTCTAGTGTCCGATGCATGTTCAAACCATGATTGCAGATCTAGAAGAAGAAAAAGTCTAACTCCCAAATAGCACGCTTTTGAAAAATAATATCTTGGACCATAAAAAGTAATGAATAAAATTTGAATATCATGTAAATGCATGAGAGATGTGACTTTTAGGCATTGATGATGAAATACTCTGGGTTAATGCCGTTTACTTGAGATTTAAAGAGAAACATTCAGTAACAGATTCTTGTATAGTAGGTTTTCATTACTCAAGTTTAACTGTTGAGGATCACTAATGACCATAAAAAAAAAGAGGACTGCATTATGAAAAATTCAACTTTAATATTTTATTACTTTGAGGTTACAGATGACTGGTGAGGTTACAAGAGACTTACCTTTAGGTTGGTTGGTTGTTTTCAGATTATCTGGCACCGTCAGCAACACGAGGGCTATAATGCCCCGAAACATTCGTCATTTGACAAGCCAACATACATTTACAAACACTCATGCCCAACTCGGGACTCGAACCCGCAATTTCGCTGTCTAGAAGCTAGCACTCTAACCACTGTACCTTTTGGTCTTACCTTTAGGACATTATACAGTATCTAAAAGTAGTTTCTCAAAGTTTAACGTTTACTTACAAATAAAATTAAAAATTGTTCTGTTAGGAGCGTGGAGGGAACCTCTTCATCCCTCGAGATATCATGCTCATCTCTTTGGGGCCTCAACTTATTTCATCAGCAGATAAGGTAGGGACGAACCACATTGAACCGCAGGTTGGAGTCTTTCAAGGGCTCTACTTTTCGATTGTCAACTATTTAACAGGGCTCTAAGACAAATAGGGCTTAAGTGTCACGTCACTCTCATTGGAGCTGTCACTTGAATAGTCTGAAATTAGTTGATAGTGCATAATCTACAGACATATTATCTGGATGGCGTACTCTCACGCTAAACTGAAAAACCGGGGCTTTTTCCCAAATTACCGAGTTTGTGCGGAACATCACTTCTCCACATACGCAACTAATATTTTCCAATCAATAATTCTTCAATGCTGAATCATCATCTTTAATTGTGAATTCAATGCCAACATATCCTCTCGTATGCTATCCATCGAATTGAATATGATGTCGAATGTTCAGTTTATCCAGCATAAATAAGTATGTTTTGTTTTTCATTTATAGCAGGTTGATAAGCACTTTATCATAATATGCGAATAGTTATACTGGAATTGCTTAATTCCTTTTCAATGCAGGTTTATAACTGTCAAAGGTATTGGTGGGGGGGGGGGGGAGTCATAGGTTGATAGCACATAGTTAAAGGCCCAAAAGGAATAAAATCGCAATGCAAATGCAAATAATCTCACACTCACGCAAATGTTCTAGTCTGAATTCTTTAATATTAGTGATTAGTGCTAATAATTCTGGTAGGTACCAGAAAAACTTCCAAGTATGCAATCAAATTTTTTACCGTCTAATTATGGAACTGTCTTTATTACATCTGTTATGTGGAGAAAATCATTTAAATGGACGTAGAAAGACATTTTTACCTCTTTAGACCTTTCCTTAGACTTAGACCTCTCAAGACATTTTTATTTTTATTTATTTTTTTCAAATTAGTTGCAAGGAGCACAAAGTTCCTGTTCTGGTTTCATTCACAACTCTTTCATCAAATAAGAAGGAAATACGAATGTTGACAAAGGAAAGTACCTGGTTTCAATCCCAATTTATTGTCTAATTTTATCAAAACAATTTGCTTCAAAATGATCTAGGCATAGAACATTTTATTAATTCAAATACCTTCTTATCCTTGCAACATTGATGACCTATTTTTTTAAGAATTTCTGACCAAGAATCTCAAACAAGTAGGATCTCAAATAGGATTTTATGCTCATATTATAGAGATTAATTTTTTTCTACATTCACGTAAAAATTTAATATTTACCATGTAATGAACAAATGAAAACTTATATTTAATTTAAAAAAATGCTTCAAACACTTCAATATTTATAACAGAGTATTATTACAATTGATAATATCATAGGAGAAAATACAGCTATAACTAGCAATATCAAATAAACAGTTTAGTTTTAATAAATTATATATATGACATACACAATCATTAAAGACCTTACCTGTAAATATTATTACAGTTACGATTATTTTTTTATTCCTGTATTGTAGATAAATGCATTGAATGATCTTAGTGTTTTGTGATTTTTTAAACAGATCACATACTGCCGAAAAAAACAAAACGGAGGATCATAAATAATGCCTCAAGTACATCCATATAACAAATATACGAACATAAAATAAAACTCTTTCAAACCATTCTTTAAAGGGACAAGGGAAGATAAAAATAAAAAAAATTAGTTTTGCACTAATTTTTTTTTAATTTTTTATGGAAGCTTATCATTAACACTTAGAAGGCTACACAAATTTTAAACATATTTCATTGAATATTTTTTTAAATAGAGCCAATTTTAAATAATAAATAATAATTTTTGCCGTTCACGCAAAATGCCAATTGCGCATCAATTTTAGTTAAAAACCTTTCAATTTTTTTTAAGAATTGTTTATACTCATATGTAAAAGAATTTTTACATAACGACTAATTATATGAACTTGATTTAATTTAAAAAAATAATTATTTTGGCGATACATGTTTTCGCTAAAAAATTTCACCCACAAATAGCTTTTTATGCAAAATTCTGCGACATAAAATATACCAATTCCAACAATATACCAAAATTATTATTCCTTATGGTTTATTTATATACCACAACAAATTTCAAAGGATTCGAAAAAAAACTGAAACGCAAATGGCATGTTAAACACTGGAAATCGTGCGAAAATTCAATTTTGAGAAAAAGGCAATTTTGTATGGAAGTTAGTAAAATTCAAAAGTTCATAATTATTTAAAAACATTTTTTGGCCTCTTTTAGAAACAGGTAGTTATATCTTATTGAAAACACAATATTGAGAATATAAGAAGTTAAATTTAAAAAGATAATGACAAAAAAACTGTGTACACATTTAGGATTTAAAAATATTGAAAAGCACGAAATATCAATTTTAGTACATATAATAAAAGGAAGCAAAGAATTATGTATAAGAAAATAATTTGGTACTATTTAAAAAGTACCAGCTTGATACGTAACACCTTCAGATTTTTCTTGTTGCAGTTTTGTAGTTGTTTTGCAGTACTTTTTACGTAATCGTTCAGTTTTATATTCCTTAGTATACCGCTTAGCTTTCTGCATCTCTCTCCTGGCATCTTTTTTTTCTGCAATCACAAAAGATGTGTCGCTGATTTTATTCATGCTTACACTGTTTGAAATAGCTAAGGATTTAGCACAACCAAGGTTAAAATCGCTAATTGCCGATATTACAGCTAATTCTAAACGTCGCTTTGAAACAAACACTTATTTCGCACATCTACCCCATATAACACTATGCAAACTTTCGTTTGCATTCTGAGTTTTGGCAGCCACACACTTTTTTAAAAGTTCATCCGAGGCAAGTCGTACATAAATTGGCATAATTTTCTCCACAACTTGTTCCGAAAGAGTCGTTTTCATTGCTGTGTGAGATTTTGGTGTTTTCTTTTCTGCCACAGCTCTTTGGTAAAAACACCATGAATCTTTACCTTTCGGGCAGTGAAAATGTTGCGGCTTTTTGTTGCTTGACATGCAGTGATGCAGGGAGGCAAACACAGCAGCTTTCATATCACTTACATTAGGAGCATTGTCTTTGATAGCTTTTCGATAATAGCTTGTAAGTTTCTTTATCGTTTCTTCTTTCAGGCTACCTTTCTTACGTCCACCCAGGGTTACATTTTTCACTTTCCATTCTTGGACTTTGTTGCGCAAAGCTGTGCCCAGCCTCTTGGCCACATGATTGAGGCATTCTTCCTTCTCAATGATGATGTCGGTGCCATAAACTTTCTTTTCAAGAAGCTGTTGATGCGCTTTGCCATCGCCATCAGACATCATTTTCACATTCTTCATTTTAGCTTCCATCTGGGAACGCTGCCACAACCTAAGTGCTGCTTCCATTTCCATGCTATTGCTGGTCCCTTCAAAGTTCTTTTGGCATTGTGGGGCATGACATTCATACCAAAATGCGAATTCTGCGGAATTTTTTGATAAATCTTTCTCGGCTATAATGCATTCATGGCAGTATTTGTTGAGAATTTCAAAATCCACCACTAATCCTGTTAAAACCTCGATAACGATGCCAATTCCATACAGCGACGTATGACCCCTCTTCTGCCAGGTTCCATCGTATGAAACGCATATGTCAATAACATCGTGATCTTTCACTGATGCATCATCCTTTTCATATCGTTCTCGCACTAAGGCCCTTGATGTATTTAAAACTTCCAGTTTTACTTCCTTATATTTTTCCGCTAAAGCATCCAAGTGTGATGAAAAAGTCTTGTGGTCCATCGTTGGTAGTCCCAAAATCATTGAAAATGTATCTAACGCTGCTTGCCCTTTGCCGATTGATAAAAAAGCTTGAACCATTTTGCTATTTATGTCAAATGCTTTCGAGCCGGCACCACGACTGCTGGAAAAAGTTGAGCCATTGCTATACCCGCAGCTTTCGCAAACTAGTTCAACATGACTTGAAAGACCAAATTTGCTTGTTTTATAAACATTCAGGGACGTGCTATGGCATTCACTGCATTGAATGTTTTGAACCAATTTTGCCCACATGTCATCTTTCATCAGAGTGTAGGTACTTTATGTAGCTAATGACATAGTATTAGGAACATTTTCAGCGTCTAAAATGTCTTCAACATCTGTTATGGCAGGCGAGCTGGTAGATTCGGATGTTTTCTTCCATCGTTTATTAGCATTTGCAATTGCAGCTGCTTTTCGTTTGGCTTTATTGCTAGTTGTTTTTCTCCATCTCGAACTAATGGTATGCATTATAAAACCAGAAAATAAAATTAAATAGTAAATATATTAGAAAATAAATTAAAGATTAAAACGAAACTAGATATCGAAATTTTTTAACTTTAATTTTGTAACTTGGCGAAATGAAAAAAAGCCTGATGCATGAAAATAGCGTGTGAAAATAATAAACAAACCTATTCAGATTACAGTTAAGGGCACAGTTAAATACTGTTGACAAATTTATTACTTTAATAAAGTATTAATTTATCTACAGCTCTGTAAGTTACTTGCGATAGCTTTGTTTACCTTTTTTAGCAGCTGTTAGATACATCGGATGCATATATAAACAAGCATAACTTTAAAACTATACTTTGCATCTACATGATTTTTTTTTATTTGGTAGATTAATGTTGCTAGCACATAATTACATCAAAAAATAAAAATACTAAATCAGGAGGTTTTTAACTCTTTTGAACATCCCTTGTCCCCTTAAATAGAAGTTGCCAACAGCTTAAATCATTTAAGACGTCGAAGAACTCACTGATCACACTCCATATTTTTTCACTTATGAGCAAGCAAACTAAATTTACTCAAAGCCAACTATGACAATTTCTTTCTGTAAAAAAATATCCAACATCAGAAGCTACCTTCACACTGCAGTATATCAATAAAATTTTCCCAAACCGAACAGCTTCATCGTCAACCTTGACATTTCGGTTACAAAAAAAGAATAATAAGTTACTTTCACACTCATAATTTTTCAATTACAACCTACCACACCAAGCTGATATGAATTCAAAGACAACAATCACGCGAAAAATAACTTCTATCATTTTGCAAAACCAAAATATTTAGTCGCATTTGCATGAAGCCTCACCCCAGGCTAATATTCACTTTACAGCAATTTGCCTAAATCGTTTATGCGTGTCCTGTACATGAAATTCCCCTCGACCTTCTAAAAGGGACGCAAGCGCGAGTGTTCCGGAATCTAAAGAACATCCGCGTACCAGATGAAGTGAAAAGCCGCTTCTGCTAAAGTCATTATGGAAAATGATGTTGTCGTTATAGGGTGGGTAATTGAGTTTGCTTTTCATGTAATGAGACTGCAAATTGTTTTGTTCAGGACACATAATTACAATGATTCCGTGAGATGCGAAAAGGTCTTTGTTAAGTGCGCTTCTTGTAGGCATATCGAGAAGAATGGCGTAATGAATGATTTGTAGATTAATTCAGCGATTTAGCTTTATTGAGCGATTTGTAGTTGTTTAGGATTAAATGACGAAGCTATTTACTGTCATTATGTATCTAACTTTAGTTGTGATAGATAAATGATGCGCATTCATGGGATTTTAATAATTCTTAAGTAAGAATACGTTTGTAATTTGCATTGTTATTTTAAAAACAAGTATAAGTTCCTATGAAATAATCAATAACAAAAACACTAAGTAAGTATTTTAATGCAACGTACACATATATATGGCTCCAAATAAGTATTCTCAGGGAGCATCCCTGTAACCTTCATATATTTTTAAGGATAAGCTTATGTTAATAAGTATAGCATTATGAATTAATA
Organism: Linyphia triangularis; assembly: GCA_963978545.1. Classification (NCBI taxonomy): domain Eukaryota; kingdom Metazoa; phylum Arthropoda; class Arachnida; order Araneae; family Linyphiidae; genus Linyphia; species Linyphia triangularis. The sequence goes on along the minus strand of OZ021732.1, from coordinate 21,875,493 downwards.
AGTAAAAAAAAATTCAATGGTACTAAAACAACTAAACAATAAGTTTCCAAACTACCAAATAACAATGAATACTTTCAGAAACTATATAAATATTAATACAAACTCTTAGTCAGGTTTTTATATATGACACTTGTACAAATAGATATGTACATTAACAAATTCTTCTATTCGATTATTACATAGCTCTTTAACCTTTTCTCTATTATTTTTCTTACTGTGTTTCATATCTTATATTTTCGCTGAATAAATCACTACTATTAGAATTTCTCAATACATAATTTAAAAAAAAAAAAAAAAAAAAAAAAAAAAAAAAAAACTATGAATTAAAGGAAAAATTAATGGAAATTAAGCAGGAAGAAACTGTCAACGAACTTTAAATACAAACATGCAAAGGTATCATTATAATACTTTTTAGGTGCATTCGTGTCAGTTGAGAAACTATGACAAAACCTCCACAAAAAGATATAAACCTTAAGCAAAATAATTCAGCATCAACTTAAAATGCACGATATAAATCTGTTCGCAAAACTGCTTTTTGAAAGAAGAGCCATTCGGTAATTCTAAAACTTCATAAATAAGAGAAAACTCATTTATTTTTAAAACTGCATTATGTTTAAATTAAAAAGTAAAACAAAGTTGTTGTTATTTTTTTTAATTTTAAATGCTTTCATAATATTTTTATATTACTGGAGATAAAGTGTTTCCTTTTTAAAATTATAACACAGAGAATTTTTGATTTTTTTTTTTTTTCGTTTCTCATACATAAAATTTGTATGGCATTATGAGACTAAGCATCATAAAAAGAGATTTGTATTATTCATAAAAGTTTGGAGAGTTTGTCTAATATATCAAAGATATTTAAATGAAATATATTAGAAAATATTACAATGCATCATGATGTCGGAAAAAAAACTTCGTTTCTTAATTAAATTTGTTTGGATATTAACAAGAAATACAATGTTGTTTCTTGTCAATACCTCAAACATCAAGTAAAAGAATCAACCTAAATATTACAATAATTTTTTTTATAAATAATTAGTATTCAAAATGGATTAAATATGTTTAGGAAAAACTCCTCAAAATTAGAAACGTTTTGGTACACACACTTGAATGGTAATATGCTTTTATAACTTTTATTTAAATATAAATAATGCAATATTATGTTAAGAGAAATATCGTGTGTATTTTACAAATGTTAAGTGTAGCTAACAAAATATCAAGTGTATGTTACAAAATATTGTCAAGTAATAGGTAATGGTTGGTTGGTTGGTTGTATTCAGATTATCTGGCGCCGTCAGCAACACGAGGGCTATAATGCGCCGAAACTTTCGTCATTAGACAAGCCAACACACATTTACAAACACCCATGCCAACACGGGACTCGAACCCGCAACCTCGCGGTCTAGAAGCTAGCACGCTAACCACTGTACCATTTGGTCGGCATAATAGGTAATGAGTGACAGACGTAAGGGGAACCAGTACCTATACCCGGCAAGCTAAATTGCCTATTTTTATTGTACCTCTTCTTAAAAAGTTCTTAACAAATGAGTTTGAAACTTTTATGTATGTTAAAATAGATATTATACAAGATACTGAGATTAAATTATGGTAAAAATACTCTCCACCTCTCGGCTGGAGCTTTTTTACGAACGCACAGCAGGGAGCCCTAATACATTGACCCAAATCGTCCAATATGATAGGAAACAAATTGTGGGAACAAAAATGAGTAGGTAACAAAGCATTAAGTGCATGTAATTAAAGTGTAGGTTCTAAAATATTAAGTATATGTAATAAAATAGTAAGTATATGTAATAAAATATTAAGTATATGTAATAAAATATTAAGTATATGTAATAAAGTATTAAGTATATATAATAAAATATTAAGTATATGAGACAAAATATTTATTTAATAAAATATCAAGTGTATTTAAATTGTAATAAATGTGCTTGTAATAAATCATTTAGTGTGGTAACATTCATTAGTGCTTTAATCATTAAGTTAACCGTAAAGTGCATTTAACAAAGTAGAAGGTATTTAACAAAGGTAATAGAATATACAACTTATGTAAAAGAAATTTTACCTATTTGAAGTGCAAATTCTTTCTATAATACCATCAAAATATAATTTTAAAATATCCGATAAATTAATTAATATAAATTCTTAATTATAATACATTTATAACGCATTTAAAATTATAAATACATAATTATTGATGTTAAAGTGTCAATTTTTTTGTCTTTTGTACTGAATGTTTCAGAAAAGTTATCGTATTCTACTCTAAAAAGAATATTCGGAAAAATATATGAATAATGTGATCCTAAACAACAAAATGTGTAACTTTCACTAAATGTTCGAGTTATTGATTTTTCGAAAATGTTGTTAATTTTATATCAAACTCTTTTAAAAAAATATTAATCTAAGATTTGTGTCATAACTTGTTTTAATCGTGGAAGCAAAAACAAATTTTCATTTTAATTTTGCAATTTTATAAATGAATCTGGGAAATAATACAAAAATCAAAAATTTATTACGTACAGATTACTACATCTGCATATTAATTCATTAAAAATTAATAAAAAAAAATGTATAATTAGATTACTTTAGAAAATAAAATAATTATACATTAAATCAACATTCACAAATAAAACAAATTGTCATAATTAATTGTTTTCATCATACGATTAAGCAATTCAACAGAAAAATATGTTGAATATTTAATCGTCTTCCATTAACAGACATTGGATTAAATGTCCATTATTTCATCAGAGGACAATTTCATTTGAGATAACTCATAAAACATAATTTGCATATTACTTTATAACGTTTTAAATTGAAAATAATGATTTTTAAGAGAGTTTTCCATATTATGGTGTTTAAATTTGTTCTATCATTTTAAGTGATGCGCTGACAATGGATGCAGCTCAAGTCATAAATAAATTAATGGAAAGATAATGATGACAGAAAAACTCAGTATTTATTTTCTCTCCAAAAAATATGCATTCATCTATATTTAATTATGCATCGTTATCAATTTTTTACTCTCGCATATATTTAATCTAATTTCTCTCAATTGTATAAATATTTCGAGATGATGTTCAACAAATTAGTCTATTTTTTGGATACTTGATTTATTTACACATAAAAAATATATTATTGAAATAATCTGTACGTATTTTTTTTCCTAAAACTCCACGCCATGAAATGTGAAGTAGTTATGAGTTTTTAGAAGTATAAGTTTGAGTCTACAGTCTCAACGAAAAAACCTATGTAAGGTATCATTAAATTTATCCAAGAATCAGTACTCAAGGTAGAATAGTAATGCTGGCCAATGTAAAAGACAGGGGCTCTGGAAAATTGGTCAATTCTGGCCGAAACTCGAGCATCGTTCAAAAGTACATGAATTTTTTTTTTTAAATAAACATCTAAAAATCTTCACAAAACATATTGTTTGCCGTCTGTCCTCTCTTATGAATATGTTATTTTATTTTGAAACTGTAGATCAAAATTTAAAAACTTATAGTTTATTTTAACCAGCATTCAGCCAGTTGGCCATTATCTATAACAACGGCAGGTTTAGAACGTTCCAAGTCGGAAATGGCCAAATTCTAGCTATATTAGTCAACATTGTTGTACTACTGGAGACTGTACCAACAAAAATAAAGAAAAACGATTAAAATTATAAACGTAAGAAAAATTTTCTTACTCATAGAAAAATAGTCACTAGATATAAATTTTGCATTAGATATCAGTTGTTATTGAAACTAGAAAAGTATTAAAGAAAGTAAAGTTTATCTAGAACTTAGCAGAGAAGGGATAAATTATTGTTACAATTTGTAAATAATTTGTAAATAATAGTAGAAATATTCTGTCATACAAATAATTATACAATTATTCTGTTATGCAAATAACTATGCAATTATTATGTAAATAATTATACATTTTCTAAATATTTGGGACATTTCAATGCTGTTTTATTTCTTCAAACACTTTTTATTATAAATTTTGATTAATGGGAAAATTGTCAGTATTATCGAAATTATCGGAAGCTTTAAAGTAGGGAAAACGGTAAGGTTTATTTATATATCTCAAGACTTTTGGAGAATGTCGTCAGTCTATAAAAGACAATCGTTGGAAATAATCAGCAGGCAGTCTAGCCCTGGTATGATGATGCTTTAAGCTCAGCTACGTGTCATCATTCCTCGAAAAGAAATTCATAAAAGAATTTCTATAACATTCATTGAACTCTTTATTAACGCTCCTCGGCATTTATCTACATATATCTGTCAGTAAAAGTATATGTTTAGCTATTGCAAAAGGAAGCTTATTTGTAGGATTTTTTACATCACTTATATAACAACCAACAAATTAAAATTTAATTTGTGTGATATTGTTGTCACTATATCTGCATATTTTCTTTTTGATCAAGTTTTCTTAAAAACCACTGCAAAAATTGTCAAAAAAAAAAAGGGCCCACCTTATATCAGAAAACATAATCTGCAATTTGTTTCTTTATATTTGAAAATCTAAGGTTGATACTGTAATTCTAACTATAATATAAATCTAGTTATTAAAACTAAAAATATTTAAACGAATCCTGAGTTGCACAATTATTAAACGTGAAAAACAGAGCAGAGGTATTCTATGAAAGAAAATCGGTTACCACGGCTATTTTTCTTTTAAAATTAGTTGAGAGGATTTTAATTGTTAAGAGTGTCTTCGCCAACGCCAATCGGTAAAATATTCAATTATTGTTGATGCTGGACAATTTGCGAATTAACTTGATCGAAACAAACATTTAAATTTGCTTTTCTTAATGAGAAAATTATTTGTGTTGAAAAGGATATTTATAGCTTAAGAAAGAATAGTAGAAAAAGTTAGATGGGTTATTATATACATCTAGGTTGTTTTGAATTTCATAATTCACTTTTATTGGTTTTGATATTTGATTAACTCATTATGGGAATACTAAATTTTATACGTTTAATTAATATTTCAACACTACCAAAATGTCGTTACAATCATTTTAAATCATATATAATGAAAGAATAAATAATGAGTAACCGAATTTTACAACCCATTTTGGTCTTGTAAGGATATACTTCCCCTTTCATATAATGAAATGCAATTAATGAGTAATGTATACTTTTAATTATTATAATTTACTCTCTTAATAAATATATTGCTTCACAGCTATATTGTATAAAGTTTAAATGGATTTGTTAAAAAAAAATTAAATTAATTTGTGTTTTCTATATATTGTTCATTTATATGCCATCTTAATTTCGGATTTACAAGTTTAATTTTTCCTTTTATGCGGCCAAACTCGAAGACATTATTTAAAAACTAGTATTTTTCAAATATCATAATTATGGCAACCCATTTTTAATTATTTTCTTTGCAAAATCTTTTAATACATAAGTAATTAATAATTAGTATTTTTAATCAACCTATTTTTCTCTCTAAATTAAGTATTGATTCTAATCTAAGATGTATAGAGTTTGAAAGAATTTTTATAAAATTATTTAAAATTGATTATTGTTTTATGATTAAGGTTGCCATTTCAATTTCTTCATTAAACTTCAGATTTAAAACAAAATCAAAAAATATAAATATAAAAATTTAAGTTTTCAACAACCCCAACTATGAAAAAACTGTTAAAAAATAGTTTTTGAAACTTTGAGTAAAAAAAATAATAATAATAACCGTATTGTTATATATTATTATATATAATTATAACAAACACACCATGCACACTTGGTAGACTTTAGTAAATTGTATTCAGTATCACAACGTCGCACACTGTCACAAGTATAAATATAAAAATTTGAGTTTTTAACAATCCCAACTATGAAAAAACTGTTAAAAAACAGTTTTTGAAACTTTGCGTAAAAATAAAAACAATAACTGTATTATTATATATTATTATATATAATTATAACAAACACACCATGCAGCACTTGGTAGACTTTAGTAAATTGTATTCAGTATCACAACGCCGCACACTGTCACAAGTAACATAATTCACTTCGGATCTCCATTTCAAAACCGGATATTGGGAACCCTCCTCGTACACCCTCCAGTTATTTTATTCAATTTACGTCGCTACCTTTTATGTCATAAATAAGTATTTCAATAACAGAGGACCGAGGACCAAAAATGTAAAGTGATAAGTTTGATGGCCTATTCTCCGATTCCGACATCAAAAGCTCCAAAAAGTCGATATAAATCCCGTTTTATGGCCTTCTATTACGATCGAAACATCCGAAACTATGCACCAGGATAGCTGTTGTAAATTTTATATCACACCTGATACAAAATCCCGTAAGTGGTATTTGAAACTCGGAACTTTATGATCGGAATTCCTGTTGAATGCAAAGTCGGAATGGAGTCAAATGCATTAAATTGAAAAATTCACTTTTTAGGGCTTCGTGAAGTTCGTGGGAAAGTGTATGCCTGGTGAAGATGCGCATTTTGGATGTTTGAAATTGGAACGCTTATTTTAAGACCTAGTGATTTGAAACTGTTGGAGTAATAGATGATGCAGCTCAAGTTTTTCTCTCCTAAGCTTATAGTAAAAACAGGGATTTTGTTTTTAAGCAACCTGTTCATAAACATTTATCCTTTTTCGAAAGACATAGGGAAGAGAAGTAAACGTCTTGCCATTCCAAGTTGAATTTAAGTGTTACTTGTTTAGTTACATTGGATATGTTATTGAGCAACAGTGGAATAGCCTTTAAAACAAGATTCAAAATATCAAGGAAAAATGCATTTCAGAAAGTGTTTAAAAGAAGATTTGTGTATGTTGTTGTTTAAATTGAGAGGAAACACAGAAAACTTCCACGATGCCGACAAGCAATCAACACATGGCTTTCAATCCCAATGCAATTGTGTGTACTTATTTTTAGAGCCAAAGACATCAAAGTATCAACGCAATAAATTAAAGGATATTTCTGGAATTTCTTTTTATTTGAAATTAAAATCGAAATTTTATATAAAAAATCAATAAGTATTTACGAAATGAATCTAACTGCCGAATTTGTACATTATAAGTATATTAAGCATCTAAGTTGTAGGTTAAACGTTTAGTCTCATAACTTAGTATACTACTGTAATGTATTTTTCTACATTAATACCGGTATAAATATAGTAATGAAGTATTGATAATTTTTTGAAAATTTAAATCTAGAAGTTCTATTCATTTCATACTTCAAACGCGCAATTTTAATTACTGTGGAGAATTTTCAAAAACTCCTAAACTTAGGAAAAATATGTGCAATCAAACATTTATAGGAAACAGTATTTTTGCGTCTCACTGATTATGAAAATCACTATAAGAGTCACTCGTCTCACTCGCTTTTCATTCTGCTCAGAGAGCGGTGAATAATACGATCCATTTTTGAGATAGAGCTTTCAAGTTTAGAATGGATTATTTGTAAGCTTAGGTTACAAGTTAAATGTGAATGTATATTGAATCAAATCCGCAGAAGGAAACTTATTAATCAATTCACAGGCAATTTTTAATAAATATTTCGTTTATTTTAAATTAAAGTGGTTGTTATATACATCATTTTCCAACGGATGCACTAGACGCCTTACAACTTCTGGTTCCAAGATTGAAAACTTGTTCATCACACACTGTACATAAAAACTAGAATTACTACAATTGAAGTTCACTGAATACCAAATCAATAAATCTATTGAAACAGACTTAACATATTGTACAAGATATTACTAATTCATTAATAACCTTCTTCCTGATAATTAAACATGCAAAAATTATTCAAATCAATTATTTCAAAATTCTGACCAAATTTCGAAAAAAAAGTTTTTTCACAAAACAAGTATATTATTTCCGTATACTGTTCTAACTCACAACCAATAAATAAAAAGGCTTTTTAAAAAATATTATCTATTTCCTAATGATAGGAAATACATTTCTTATAATGAGCTTTTTTAAAATATCATATGCTGCATTTATTATTTTAGCTATGATAAGATGTTTTACACGGCTTATTAACCATCTTTAAATTTTGGTTCTTTTAAAGGCTGCTTTAAAATAGTTACAAGAAAATATAAAATGGTAGTCATTTGTAAGTATCGTGTAAGATCCAGTAACATTTTCATATTTTGCTCCGACTATATAATTAACTTCTATCAAATTTTTATCTGTGAAAATTCATTATAAGGTAGTTGAAAGAAAAATTCAATGAGTTTGATATCTCTAATATTTAGTCAAATTTACTCTCACCCAATTATCTGTAAGAAGAGTGTATATGATACATATATATCCAAAAACTGTGTATAGTTACTTTGGTTTAATAATGTGGTTATTTCAGTCGTAAACATTTAAAGTTCAAAACAAATTTAATTTTGTTTTGGATTAAAACAGGAAAAACAAACTAAGAGTTTAATGGACGAAGTTTGTAGATTTAAAGAGTAAACATCATTTATTGAAAAAAACTTTTGGCAGAAATCCCTAATATATACCAAAAAAGTATTAAGAAAAATCAATGTTAAAATTCTGAAGCAACCAAGATTTACAATTTTTTATTTTATGTAATAAGTTTTCTAATAAATTTTGGTAATTTAAAAAATATATATATATTATTCCTTACAACTCCATTTAATAATTTTATAATAATAAAATGATTATTGGATAATATTTCAGTTGAACTATAAGAACGTTAATTCGAATCGAAATTTGGTATTGTAAAATGCAGGTAAGTACCAATAAATATGAATAACACAATTATCGCATAAATACGATTAAAATAACTAATTAACAATTAAAAATGCTTGAAAAATAAAATCAGCTTTTAAACTGATTTTCAATCTGCATCACAAAAGGAATTTTCATTCTTGAAAATAAAGCCAATATCATTAAAAAAAAATCAAAGGAATTTATTATTTGAATAAATATAAGAAAATTATGTTACTGAAATAAAAACAGTGAATATTTAAACACAATATATGCTTGAGAAAACATCAAGAATCTTATAAAATTCTTGCTTTAAAAAAGCTTTACAAGGAACTCTAATTTAATAGAAGGAAAATATATTTTTAAACGCAGTTAATTTTTGCAAAAAATGTTTGGTCATTATAAACTTAGGTCAATATTCATATAGTTTGTTTGGAAAAACACTAAAAAAAAAGAAGAATGCATCAGTTAAATACTACTCCTATCATTAATTTCATTCACTAACTAAACTAAATGTATAACTATAAAAAAGACTCTTTCTAAATGTAAAGCAATATTAGTTTTTAGAATACAATTTTACGGTCGTGCAAGGCCTTTTAAAGAGAATTTTGTTACATCTCCGTAGAATTTAATTTTTTTTCCAAATACTAGGTATTAAGTTGGATGTAGTTTTTATTCTTTCCCCATTAATTAGCAAATTAACTACCTTATTTCTTCTAAGCACATACTTATCAATTTTAAGCTGATGTGCCTTTTTTTTCCTTTAAAAGATAAAACTAGGTTAAATAGGCTATGTGATTCACACAACTGCCAAATTACTCGGAATCAGTTGATACAAATCTCTTTTAATTTTTTTTTTTTTTTTTTTTTTTTTTTCAATTTTCCTATCTCTATTTTTTTTTTTTTTTTGCTGACTATACGCTTAATAACTACAATGTCCCTTATCTGCGGGAAAAAAATTACGATATAAAAAAGATTTGAATTATTGAGATTAACTTGAGGATTATTTCAAACAATTCTTAAAACTACTGAATAGTAAAATAAAAAATATTTTTATTGAGGAATTTTTTGTCTTGGTTGTAGGTACCATTTATTTAAAATTCACAATATAAATCTAAATGTACATCAATAAATAAATCATTGCATGTAATATACATTAAAAGTTAATTTTAATCATAAAACATTTATCTAGGCATTATGTTTCTTTTTTAATATTCCCTACACTTATTTTTATAGTAAACTATTTTTCATTTCCAACAAAAGACATACATAAACATTATTTGTAATTGCTTTGTTTAACAAATTTCATATTCTCCATAATTATATATATATATATATGTGTGTTCTCCCTTTACACTAGCTTTCAAAGGAATTGTTATTATAGTTAAACACAATATTGATAGTTGAATTCACATGTTGATAATTGCAAAAATCTTTCTTTATTTTCTACCAAAATAAATTATTAAAAGTTTACTTATATTTTCCAACATTGTAAATAACAGGATTTTATAAAATATAGAAAAAATTACAATTCTATTCTATCAACCTAACTTTAAAATATTTTAAGAAAAGTTTTTTAATTGGAAACATTACATGCAAGAATTTTCCTAAACCTTCATTTTCATTTACTGTAATGTAAATAGCTATCCACACATATTGAAGTTCATTTGGTAACTAATATAAATAACACATTTCCAAAACTCCCATCTCATCATTTAACGCATCAAGTTGCTCAATCAGAATACAGAACAAAAAAGTCCTCTTATTAGTCATCAAAATGAAATTTTGAGGATTTAGAAATTGAAATCTTTAATTTTTAACTTAATAGATTATAATTGCGTTTTTTTTCAAACCCATTATCGAACGTCAAATTTAGATTTCGATAAATTTTACACTATAAAATTATTTATATAGAAATAACATTTATTACTAAAGTTAATTTTCAATTTAAATCTTTTAGTTCATTAAAAAGAATAACAGATTTAGACACGATTAAGAAAGAAGTTTGGGAAAGAAACACACATTCCTGTCTTAAACTTAAGAACTTCATCATTTTTAATTCTATGGGAAGTATATGAAAAATAAAATGTACTTCATTATTTTTTAAACACTTAGCTTGCATATATAAGTACCCTTGTTGCTAAACAAACAATTAATATATTTAGATTAACAAAGTGTACAAAATACAACTTTTATTACTGTACAAGATACTTTTACCTGAATGTTTTGTTCAGGGATTCATATCTTAACCTTTTATCGTTTTGTATCAAATGAAACGGATATTTTTCAACAAATACATCTCTGACAACAGATGTTCTATGACATAGCTTTTGTGAAATGGATTTGGACTATTGACACACAATGTGTAAGTGTAACAGATGCTATAGTACATATTTCACCGCTACAGTAATTCAATATTTCCACTGGCAATTCTTGCTGGAGAATTCGTTTGTTATGGAAAGATAAAATCACTATGACTCTATAAAATGGGCAATTTAGTTTTCAATTGGTAATAACACTATTTTGAACATATTTTTTTAATAAATAAAAATAATTTCTAATTGGCAATGAGTAAGGAAATCAATTTCTTGTTAAAATATGTAAATTGTAAAATAAAATTTTACAATTTAGAAACTATTGCTTCATTATAATTATTTAAATATTATATAAATTCTACGTAAAGCATATATTAATTTATTTTGTAGTGAAGAAGCTTTCAATTGCTTCAATTCGAATTATTTTAACTTATATTTTATTTCGCCGTTTAAAATCCTCTTAAAACTGTTGAAGTGCAAAATTGAATACATTTATTCAAATACTACAATATGTGTGGCATAAAAATTTGTCTACAGGTAAATACTACTTTTATTTTTTAGTTAAATTCGTATTACGTATTTCAATTTGCAATAACAGCAATGAATGTGTATGGCATCTGTGTAACAAACACCTACACATATCAACAATCACTAACATTAATTATTAAAAAAAAAAAAAAAAAAAAAAAAAAAAAATCCTCACTATTTTTTTTACTATTGTCAATTTAATGTACATCAATATACCTTTGCAATTGGCTTTCAGTAAAAAATTTTACCCTACAATCACTCATAATAATTGTGACTTCGAGAGCAAAATATTTGAGTGCTTATTATAAATTTCTTTAATTTAAAGTAGCATTGATAAAATTATAATATTCTAGAAGATTTACAAAAGTGTACACTTGAACATATTTTTCAGTATTTATTAAATTTTTAAGTGAAATATTTTCAATTATTTATTCAATTTTGGATTAAAGTATTTTTTCAGAGGTCCATATTCATATTTCATAAGAATGAAAGATGCAAAAAATATTTCTCAGAATGAACACTAAAAAAGTTTCTATCTATTATCATAACACATGTTTTTAATTACAATAAGATAATGCTTAATTTTAAGATAAACTTATAATAAATCATGCTGAATATAAATACAATCAACTTACTTAAGAAATGCGATACATTCCTTCTCTTTTTCATGTTACATTGATATTATTAAGGAGCACAAGTTTTAAGAAAAACAAATTATATATGTAAATTTAACATTCATTTATTTACTTTTAATGTTTGTAAAAAAATATGATAAACTTTACATCAGTTGCATTCCATTCCATCAATTTTTTTTTCAATGCAAAACTTTCTCTCGAGTTTTTATTAATGTATAAAAACTATGATATTATACTTATATATTCTAATTTTTACACATTTATTTTCTTTTTTATATTTCTTTGTTACTTATTATTTCCTTCTTTTTTTGAATTTTTCTTCGTTGTTTTTGTACTTCTCAGGAGTTTAATAAACACCTTTGGCTGTTGTTTATTCAAATATACGTACTTTAAAAAAAATATGGACTCTCAATAAATAAACATGGATTTTTTTCTATGCACCATTTTAACTGGACATGGCTTCATATGGTACCAAAATTTTAATCAAATTCTATATAGTTGATCAAAAGTATCACAATAACATTTAAACATTCCTCTGTTATCACAAGTTCTCCATATTAAAATAACAATATACTTATTCAGAATCAAAATTATTTATATTGATATACAAAGAGAAAAACTACATTACTTTGAAACTTAACGTAAGATTTTAGGTTCAACTTTTCCTGAAAATTAAGTTTAACGTATTTTTTTAATATACCAACTAATGCACAACACAAAATTTTAAAATTCCCCTTAATACAGCTAATTGAATTGTGACGGTTTCATTTCAAAGGATATTTCTGTAAACAATTTGATTAAAAAAGTGTGTCGGCATTAATTTATTAAAAAATTATATAATCTCACTTTCTATATATAAAAGTAAGTTGTGTATACGTCTGAACCTTTTACAAATCCACAGTTTTGCACCTAGAGGTACGAAATTTGGTACATAGAAGCTTTAGTGCATGGAGATTGTAGGGAACAACTTTTAAATTCGATTAAAAGTGGCTTTCATTAAAATTAATGGCATTAAAAAAATTCTTGGAATGGCAACTATATTTTTTTAATTACGGAATAAAAACAAGTCATTTTAATGTGTCCCCATATTTTTCTTATTATTTTTATGTATAACAATCGTCTCTACTATAAACCGTTCGAATATTATTATAATTTTCCATTTATTTACTGTCAAATTTACCGTTTATATTTACCGTTTGAAAACGTAATTGTTATTGTACATACCAACTATAATATTTTGAATTGAATGTAAACAAAATGGTAAGATTATTGAAATCCACCGAAAACTTTCAAATCATTTCGACATTTGCTAATATTACTTTTTATTTCCAAGTAAATATTTATTCGTTTTCTTTATCCAGATTATCAAAAATTCTCCTTTTGATTTTTTTTTTTTTTTTTTTTTTTTTTAATATAGTGTTTTTGTACTGTGTACCCAAATGCCATATTATTTATTATGGATTTCGATACTTTTTTGTATTATACATGTTTTACTATTTTTACACCAGAAGCGTAGTATTTCATTGGAGATTTTATTTCTTTATTGTTTATTTTGGTAGTGAATATGAAGTTGATAGGGGGCGGGTCATTGGACTTATTTTTTCTATGTGTACTAAAAAAATGCTGAAGAATACAAAACCTTTTGGGTTCAGATGTAGTATAAAACATTTCTTAGGCGCGATTTATTTGGTGCTTTTTTACAGAAAAATACGGTTTCTTGAAACGATTTTTATTTTCAGTCTTTATTATTAATCATATTTTAAGTTGGTACTAATCCGTTAGCCAGATACCATATAACTCATTCTATAAAAATCGCCAAATTGAAGACCTAAGCAATCCAAACTAACAACTTTCAAATAATTTATAATTTATAAATTTAGAATTGGCGATACATTTACGCGCCATTTAAACGGGTCAACATTTAAACTTATCGCCAACTGGTAACCGCCTAACGTAAAATAGTAATATTAAGAGTCTCTTAATAAATGTTAAGAGAACCCTTAATATTTATATTTTACCTTAATTTTATTATTATTTATGCTTTAATTTTCTTTTAGTTATCATGTTTTTGATTTGCGATTTTTCTCATCGTTAAATGAAAAAAATCGCCAAATGCCCTAAACTACATATGTTCCACTTTTTCTTAAATAGAAACTTCTATGTCTTTCAACGGGTCCCCAGAAGCGCGGCCCCACACTGCTAGTAATGAATAATAATACATTGATGCGGGTCTTCACCTATTAAAAGTTATTTAAGCAAAACATATTTTATATAAATTTAAAAACGAATGTTTCATTCAACAAGTTCAAATCTATTTTTGAAATACAACATCATCAGCAAATTGTACTCTAAGAACTTATTTTTTGAAAATTATAAACATTTATTTACATCAATAACACACCGATTCATAAAAGTTTAGAACTACACAAAAATATTTTTTTTCTATACATTCTTCTTTTCCAAAGTATATATAAGTCACGCAATAAGAAAGAGAAAATAAGTTTTAAATAATAAGTTACACTTAACATTGCAGAGATACATTTTCTTTGACTTGCATTTCCTCTCAATGTAATCTTTTCAGAATTCTCTGCTTAGCTCCATAATGATAGTCATTTTCTCTTACAAGGTAAGCTAACATAGACGGAGAATTTTAATCTTTCAAAATGGATGTAATCTATAGAAACGACTTTTCACTTAATAGCTGCTTTAAATCAGAAGTCTCTCAATAAACATCTTAATGCGAATAGTTCCGAATCTTTTAAATCTATTCTTCTCGTTCCCTGATCTTCGCTTAAAAGAAACATCATTATGTCGTTCGATTATTCTATGAGAAAAAACAAAACTCATTACAGTTTGATTTTGCAAAGAATATAATGAAGCAATTAGTTAACGTAAAGGACTGATATTGCCGTATTAACATAAAGCTAATCGATCCTGTTCGAATGTTTTAGCGCTTCATTTTTTTTTAAATCTCTGAACGAAATGTTGAAGATTCTGAAGGATTTAAAATTTGAGTTCGATTGTAATTACGTATTATGTCTCTAGCATGTTTCAATTGTGAAATATATAAACTTTATTTGACAGTGCTGGCGGATGAATTTTATGACATGCCATTTGAAGTTCCTCATTGGAATTTGGATAATGGTATTCCGAGATTGTCGTTCGGAATGCTTAAGGTGCTTTGCGAAATGACTTCTCGTTAAAATATTAACTCATTGTAATTTAATTTCACTTTCTTAAGAGAGCATAACTTTAATCATCGTTGTAATGTGATTGTCTTATTGAATCATCTGTTAAAATAGTGCAGAGAAGTAAGTAACATGTATTAGTTTTGAATGAAAAGAGTTTATAATCTTTTAATTTTTATGTACATTGCTTTCTTAGATTAGGTACTACAATTGTAAAACAATAACGATTATTTTATATTTAATTACACATTTAAAATGATAATAAGTACTCTCCCCAGATTATAAAGTCAAATTAATTCATCATACTCTTAATTTTCAAATTGAATACTTTGCACGACGATTTTTATAGCATTTAAAAATAAGAAAAAGTACAGTTTCAGCTCTATAATCTAAACATGAATTAATATTATAACAAGAATTATTCGACTTTTTTTTGTTTGTTTATTTTACCTATATGAGATAAATTTTAAAAATGCGATTGTATAGTACATTAAAGACAAGACGTATTTGTCTCGAAATACAAGATGTTAATGTTCAATAATTGAATAGAATCATTGAATCATTTGTTTATAATGAGTTTGGGTTCAGTGAAGTGAAGGCGATATATATATATATATATATATATATATATATATATATATATATATATATATATATCGCCTTCACTTCACTGAACCCAAATATATATATATATATATATATATATATATATATATATATATATATATATATATATATATATATATATATATATATATATATATATATATATATATATATATATATATATATATATATATACTCTTATAAGTTCAAAGAAGTGACTTTATATGAGCAATTTTTTTATGATTTTGCTTGATTGTGAATTATATATCTTTCAATCTTTCGTATTTCATTCAAATATTGCTCTAAAAAATTTGCAAATTGCATTCATTCATACATTCCTATTCTCCTACCTTATACAATAAACTACCAACATCACACAAAAAATCAATCACATAAAGTAACTTCACTTGACTGGATTTAGTGACAAAATATTAATATTAACTTCTCTGAACGAAAATACACAGCGAAACAAAGCTTCTATTCACCCCCTCAACATTAATATCTGCAAATACTTCGCGGCATTAATGCACCAGCACTTTTCTACCTCCCCCAAATTGCTCAACTCCTACATCTGAAGAATCACATTCATTAGCATGTCGCCGGAAATTTTCAATAAGTGGACGACATAAGCCAAGGGATACCTAATGATTTCTCTCATTATCTGGTCTTGTTGACATGGCTCCTGCTCCTAATTGTTAGTCTCCTAACTTGGGGAACCGATATTCCATTTTGCAACCGGGCGAAGGGAGACTTAAATGGCGAGGTTATTATAAGATGGTGTGCATTTGTTGTACTTCGCAGATGCGTAAGTCAACCAAGAAGGTACTAAGCTTTTCCTAAGCCATGTACTTATGGGTGTTAATAGAAACTTGAGGAAGTAATGAAGCCACACAGATTGGTTGAAAAGTCCAACTTTCTAAAAAGTTTTTAATAGACGGCCAGGTTTTAAGCTGGGTTTGTGCTTTAGATGAGGAATTGATGTAAGAAAAATATGTTTAAAAAACATGAGTTTAACACTGAGAACTATTTACTTCTTGAAAGTAAGTTTACTAGTAAGTGAATAAATTTTCAAGCAGTCATGTGTTAAACTAGAATATAATATGAAAGTGTAATATGAATTAAACTTCCGTTTAAATTTATTATTTCTGTGCATTAAAAATTAATAAAAAAAATCTATTTTTAATTGGAAGTATAAAGTAATTGCGTAATAATGAAACTTATGCATACGGACTCATTAAAAACCAAAACTTCGAATTTCTGACCAATCCGGTTAATGATTTGTTAAAACTTTAAATAAAGTTTTGAAAGTGTATCATGATTGGCCTTGGTTTTGATTGAGATAAAGATGGTTTTATAGAGATGGTGTTGGAGACCAAAATATACCACTTTAAGCAATATCTATGGAAAATTCATTATGATTCAAACAGAAGCAATTTTGAGGATTCGCTCTTGTACCATCAATTTATTTCTATTCAATCAGGATCAACTATTAGATAATAAGTTTGATATAAACTATGAATTTATTGTAAATTGTTTCCATGTCTAAGGCTGTTCGTTAGGGTGGACCAAATAACAATTTCTTTTAAAACTTGACCCGGGATACTTTGTTTAACCGTTACCTTTTAAGGTATAAACTAAAACTTTAAAAGGTAAATAACGGAAAAAAGTATCTTAATTCTTTACAAAGACGTCCATTCTCAGACTTCTTCATGAAAAATTCATATAATAGTTTATTTTATAATGTTCATAACATATTCTAGAAATATAATCATAAAACAGAATTTTGAAGGTCCATATTTTTTAAGCCTTGAATTAATCAAGAAAAACTTATGTTATCGGATATTTATTTTTAAAATATAAAAAGTGGAGTTTATTCATGTGTTTTTGGTCCAATAAGTCTATATTTTCTTTGATTACTAGACAGTCTTGCTCTTGAAAATAAACTTTTTTTAGGAATGTTTTCAGCATGTATACAAATTGAAATTTTTTTACAAAAAACTCGTTGGAATTCAAATTGGAATTTTTCAATTGAAAATTTCACAGTTTATTTTAGTGCTTTTTTAACTTCTAAAATTGTTGTGCATTATGCACTTTGTAATGACTTTATGAAAAAATTGGAAGATATTCGGCTTTTCAAATATTTACTACCTTTGTCTGAAAGAATATTTGCATTATCCTTTTATGATGCACCATAAATTTCAATTTCACTGTAAAACGTATTTTTTGGAAAATAGTTATGTCTCATTATATTTTCATACAAATACAAGGTATTTTATTCCTTACTTTCAGCAATTTCAACGAAAATGTGAAAAAAAAAATACATTTCTGGCTCATGGTTAAACATCAAAAATGTTGCTGACTTGAGATAAAACATTTTAAGATAAAGAATCTTTTAGGTTTGGCTTAAGTTCAAATGGTGGAAATGTTTGTATTATAAGGACGTAAAGTGAAAAGAACAAGCAATAAAAAGTTAATTGTCTCTTTTCAAGTTGGTGATACATGTTCATATGCGTAGTAAAAGCGATTTCTAGGGTGATGTATAAATTAAAACTAAAAAAAGTTTTTTTTTTTTTTTTTTTACAGAAATTGAATTTTACATTTATTAAACAATACAATTAAATGCTATACTAAAAGCAAAATTTTTTCTTTTTAATTACTGATGCTTATTTAAAGTACTTTTTAAAAATCTCGTATTTGTTTCGTTTATTTTCATGATTGATTCAAAATTTCAAAGCATTTGAAAAACCCTCAAATGCTGATAAACATAATTAAAATTTCCCAATCACTCTTTGAAACTGTTAATAATGTCGACGTTTATGTTTTCCTTATTAAATACGTTTATAAACATCTATTACATGCATTTTTATGATAAACTCAAAGTTAAAGGTTAAATAGAGAACCCTTAATTATCAATAAAAATACTAATTAAATTTTTACAATCTGTTTTTGAATACTTTACAGTAACACTTAAGGATGCTACCAATTATGTTTTTATTTAACTACGATTTTGTTCATTTCGGAGAATTAAGAGTTTTTTACATGTAATTCAAATTTTACAGTTTTGATTTATACTTCAAATACAAACAATGTACATATCATTTCAACAAGAAAATATAATTAAGAATGCTCGGTAATTCTTAATTGTCAGAAATACAGATGTACACTTATATATTAAGTTGTTACATATATGTTAACTCGCATTTTTTCATTACATCAAAATAAAAATTAAAGAATGCAGAAAGTGGTTTTTTTTTGCCATGTCACGAATACCACATTTTCTGTCAGGAACGTATATCTATATACGTACTTCTATATTAATATTCACAAAGTATTGCTTTTTAATATTTAAGTTAGAGCTTTGCACCTACATGTCATTGTTGTCACATAAAAAACAATTTCATTCAGAATTTTCTCAAGTCCTTATGCAGAACCAATATTCCCAAGGCATATTCATCTTCATATTTTCGATATCCACGCACACAAAATTGCGGTTTGAAACGAAAATAAATATACGTCAAAAGACGAAATCGAATGTCTAACTCCGACTAAGAATTTGATAGAAATCTGTCAAAATCTACGCACTTGAAAAAGCTGATGTTTCGAAAAAGGCAAAGAGCCAGATATATTTTCTTCTGGCATCTAACGAAACTTCTCATGCCTGAAGAAGCATTTGTTTAGGTATAGGATGAAAGTACGAAGCAGGATAAAAACGTTTTTCTTAGGCACCAGCTGAAGTTCAGTGAAACAAATTTCTCGGAAAAGATGAAGCGTCTTCCACATTATGTTCAATTTTTTTTTTTTTCTTTTTTTTTTTTTTCTTGTTTCTTACCCAAATTGAAAATGTCAG
The DNA here is from genome assembly GCA_963978545.1 of Linyphia triangularis. Classification (NCBI taxonomy): domain Eukaryota; kingdom Metazoa; phylum Arthropoda; class Arachnida; order Araneae; family Linyphiidae; genus Linyphia; species Linyphia triangularis. The sequence continues at coordinate 21,855,673 of OZ021732.1, read as the reverse complement.
ATATACAAGAGCAGATCTCGCAATACAAAGGAAGGTTTTTAGAAGGATATCCGGGACAAAAGAGACTTCTTAAAAGGAAAATCGAATTGGATACAGGGAGTGTCCATACCCTATGCAATATTTTAGTTCTTCTTGTGTATGTTTTAGACTTTTAAAAACACTAAGTTTATATTTAATCTGATCTCAGATGTAACTTTATTGTTTCATGGGAAACTTTTTTAGAACTATATACTTCTTTATATTTTTTATACACTGAAATTGTTCCATAATCTTCTACAAAGGTAATTTTGTCAGTCAATATATTTCAATTTCTTAAGAGAAACATTTCAGAACAGAATGCTGAATATATGCAATTAATTGGAGTATTAAAAAATTACAATGATGGCTATTCTTAAGGTTAATTTGAGCAATCAGATTTAATTGTGACTCTTTTTGTAAGCTAATGACTTAGAAGTACCTCTAATTTTTCATTTTCTAAACAAAATTTAATTCATTAGTTTAGATATGAAAGTATTTTTAAGAGGTTTATTCATTACTTTCATTTTTTTTGAAAACTATATAAACTCCAGCGTATTTTTCATATACTGAAGTTGACACATCTTCTCATGCGAAACACTTTTTACAATTAAAAAATTTACATTTAAAAATATCAATTTCGTAAAAAAACATTATTCTAAAAGAATACTGAAAACACTATTGTTAAAGAATAATAAAGTAATGTCTTATGTAAAAATAAAAATTACAATTTAGGCTATTTTCATGTCCAAACTTAAAATTCATATTTGTTCATTTTGCAAACATATGACTTGAAAGTACCATTAATTTAACTTGCGATACAAAATTTATATATAATAACATGAGTAAAGAAGCATTTCTGAGAAGATTATAAATTTTTAAAAGGTTTATCTCGAAGTTAAGAAGCTTGTTACCAAAAATTTGTGTCATTGCATACACTATTTACAAATAGGCTTTTAAAAAAGTTATCTACTATTTGAGAAGAAAACTGAAGTTATTTAACTCTGTGTGTCCCATGAAACGAAAATATTTTCTACGCAAAGTATATAGTATACGGGGGTTATTATAAAAAAGTTTGATGTGGGGTTTATTATTATTATTATTATTATTATTATTATTATTATTATTTGCTATTAAAAGAAACGCAGCAGTGAAACTGCAAAAATGTTTAAATGAAGGTATTTATTCTTAAAATGATAGTGTTATTACTAACGGTAATTTATTTCAAAAGTTAGTAAATATAAAAAAAAAACTTATTTACAAAAAATTTTGAGGTCAAATCACAATAATCTTCAAACAATTCAATACTCTACCACACTTTCTTTAACCTTGTATTTTTATTGTCAAAGGTTATATTGCACAATAATAGCTAAAAAGAATTGATTAATTTTCATTGAAAATTTAAAATGTTTTAATGTTAATATGAAAATGTGGAAAGTTTTATATTTGTGTGAAAAGTAAAATTTTTTTGTTTTAGTTTTTTTATTTTAGTTTTTTTTTTTCATCACCAAATATCAGTCGTTTAAATTCGATATTTAAATTTTATTTATAAAATAAGTTCAGATAATCTTACATTTAATTTAATAACGTTTACTTGGATAAGAAAATAACCGATTTTAGCTGATGAAATAAAATTTATTTATATTTCATTTATATAAATAAATTTATAATAAAAGTATTCAGAGGGGAGCGAATTCATGAAATTACAGAAAGAGTTTGGGATACTTAGTTTTTCTAATTGTTATTTCAAAGGAAAATTAATAGTTACTTAAAATATATACGCTTAATAAAAGTACACACATTTTAAAAGCACTTTTTCGTTCTCTTCAATGATATCAAATTTATGTTGCAAAGAGTTTGTTAAGTTTATAAAAACAATTGCAATTTGGAAACCATTTATGCAGTATGGTAAGGTTTTATTTTTAGACAAAAAATGATATTTAATTAAAATGTAAAAGTAGTAAAAATATATATTTCTCATTTTTTTTAGTTTGTTTTATTAAAAGCTTATTTTTTAAAAGGGTTTTATACATTTTATTTTTCTCTCTCTAGTATCTAATATAGTTACTTTATTTGTAATAGTATTCAAGCTTTGGGTTTCTGAAAATATAGTAAAACATTATACATCTGTGGCTCGAAACTTCTCAATATTATCTTGTAATGTAATTATATAACCTCCTGTCATTGAAGTTCCGAAAGAAAAAGATAGATTCCAGTAGTGTGATCTCTTAGAAATTAAAAGCAAAGTACATGTATTTATAATTTATAAATATATTTAATTATAAAGACTCAATAAGTAACAAAAAACCAAAATCGCATATAGAACGTTTTAATGGATTTATTTGTGGCGTTAACAGTATGTGTTAAATTACTTTTTTTCCCATTAAAATATTTATTTTATGTATTTATTTTTAATAATAGTTCTTTGTCTCTTCGGATTTTCAGAAAACACAAAATCACTTCTATATTTGCATTAGTTATGACTTTAGTTTGCTTCATATCTGAACTTTGGTTTAATTTATATTAACGCTGTTATCTTTTATATCTTGATGCTATCTTAAAACTTGATGAATTAAAACTCTAAGATATGAAAATAAAAACAATCATTTATTGAATTCTGAATGATAAAACATTGATTCGTAAGTAATAAAATAAACATCAAAATAGTTAAAAAGTAAATAAAGAAAAACGATGCTATATCTACTCTATGTGAAAATCGCTTAGTGTAGATGCGATTCTATTTTTTACGACATCATCCTGGGCAAAATAAAATAAAGTACTTGATCCAATTCTATGCATGAAAGTTATATAGAAATTTAAAACTCAATAAGATATTAATAAATATTTGTTTCTTAATAGCATATATTTGACTTGTTTTATTATAAATATAACGATATAAAGTTCTAATTACTAAGCAAAAGCATTGCACTTCTATTAAATTTTTTAAAAGTTTCTTTAGGCAAAAATCTTTAAGAACTTTACAAAAACTCATTAAATTCAATAAAAGACAGAAATTGTATACTTAAAAAATTAAAACTAATGCATATTACTTCATAGTATGAAAATTATTAAAATAAAATTTATTCATATTGAAAATAAAAATTATCTTCCTTATCTCCTATCAGATTAAATGTCCATACTAATGCAGTTATTGCAACTGAAAAAGGCATAATATTAGCATAACATTAGAAAATGTTTTTATTCCGTTATAAATACATTCGTACACAAAATCAGATTACACAAGGCTCGTATCTTTAGGGCAATATTACAATAACCATAAATTTAAATATTATTATTGCTCACTTTAATTATATACAAAATATATAGCTCATTACCACAACATATAACCTTCATAAAAACTATAAAAAGAAACATATAAACAGCAAATAAAACCGCTATTTGTAGACTCTTTCATATATCACGTTAAACAGGCATAACAAAAAAGATTTATGTGTGTAAAGAAGAATGTTATATGACAAATATAATTACACCAATATAGTTTCATCATCTGCGAGTTGATTAAATTAGATAAATAATGTATAATAATTTAATATTTTATCAGTAACAATATGTATCACGTAGAATTAATGTCAGAAGAAAATTATATATAACTGTTTGCAAAAAAACATAAAATTAATAAATTAGTCATGTGAACTTATATTTACGAAGAATAATGCGAATGTTTTCCATCAGGGTAAATAACATAAATTTAATATTTTACTAGTGAATATAAAATAAAATCAACAAATACTTTCAACGAAATATTAATTTGAACATATTAAATTTAATCCGATTCCAGTCATTTATTATCAATTTAAAACAGTTTGCTATAAACTATTAATACTTTTATATGTTTCTGCACATTTCTTCTTATTCAGAATTTACGATAAAAATATTGCAATGTGTTTAACTCCCTTTATATTAATATGTCATTTGTTTGATTTCCAGTTGTACTTTGATGAATTTAAACACTTTTCTTCAAACAATCAAAACTACGTTCATAGAATCATTTTAGTATATTAAACAGCTTAGAAAAGGTAAAAGCAAAAAAAAATTATAAAAGTATATTTTTCAGTGTATTATTCATCAAATATAAACATATATACAATGCTATATTAAATAAATTAAAACTAAGGTAATTTAAATGTTGGAACCTTTGAAAAGCAATACCATATACTAACTAATAACTTCAAATAAATATTTCAGTACACCAAAGAGTTTAGGAAAAATGGAAACAGAACAAATTTCTAAGTAGACACTTTTCAATATGTTATGCATATGATAAAAACACGTGAAATATGCTGCCATTTTGAGGAAAATAAAATGAGAATTGCAGTTTCCCCATTCTCATAAATGTTAGAAACATTGAAAAACAATAAAACATACTATCTTATAATGCCATATTAACTTGTCAGTTTTTAAAGAAATTAGAATGAATGGGTGTAGAACAAATTTAAAAATATACACTTTTAGAGTAGTATTAATCCTTTAGTAAGAACTCTTGAAATATATTACTACTTTTCATAAATGAAAACTGTATTCACATAAATGTTCGAAGCATTGAAAAGAAATAATATATAATACATAATAACTTCCATATAACATATTAGTATATTAGAGTTTAGGTGAATGGATGCAGAATAAATTTCTAAGTATACGCTTTTTAGTATATTATAGCTATAATCCTAACAATCAAAATGTTCTGCTATGTTGCACAAATTAAAAATACATTCCCATAAATCTTCGAAATGTTGAAGCACAAAAATACATCTTTACATCCAAACTTTTCAAAGTCATTACAGTGAAAAATGTTCTCAGAGAGTTGGGAATAGCCGAGCCAAAAATACATTTGATTCGTTTTTCGAAATCGCTACTCTCCACAATCGTATCGATCAAGTTGTTATCGATGAGATTATCGATTGAACAAAGGGAAATGGCAAATGCGTGAGAGAAAATGTTTACTTCATTGGAATTTTGTGAGAGCCTCCACGAATGGCGTTGAATAAATCAGTTAGTATTCTCGAAAAACAAAACAAATGAAATGCTGAGACACGGAATGTAATTTAAGACGCCGACAATCGATAAACAAAATAGTATTTTTCTTGGGAATACTTTGTTTTGGGTAAACAAATAAATGCAAAGCACGTATTTCTTTTGCGGTAAGGATCTTATGTTATTTCAAATCTCAGTAAAGAGTGTGATTTTCATACACTTTTTTAATTTTAATATTTATAAAAAAATCTAGTTTTAATTTGCTGTTTTAATAATAATATGAAACAAAGTAATATTCAGAGAATAAATTTGAATTCCATTCGACTTTATATTTTTTGCCTGTTGCTAACTTTAATTTTGAACTTCTAAGATTATTTATTTATTATTTTTATTAAAAATGTTGCATTTTTATAACACTACAGCTACTACACTACATTAATAAAGATGCTAGGGATGTGGGGCATCGCACAACTTTCAATTGCATTATAATACTGGTCTCTACTTTTAAATTTGACTTGAATTGGTGTTTGTACCGGTGGATTTATCGTTTTTATATTTTCATACATTCAAAAAAATGCTCATTGTGGCGATATTTTTGGCTATAATTCTTGCAATGGTCCAAAATAAGAAAAAATGCCAAAAATGGCTAATTTTAGGAGATTTTTTTTTTTTTTTTTTTTTTTTTTTTAATATTTCTTACATTATTCTTCCTTTTAAGTGAAAAAGAGGAGACAAATATATTGATGGGAGCGATGCTCAAGGGAAGAAAACTCGGTTGTAGAGACATTCATTCTTCCACTTTTTATGCCTTTATCACATTTGTACGGAAAATTTGGAGTATGAGGCGTTTAGTACACCTTAAGAGGTATTACTACAGCAATTTTAATAAAAGGTCGTGAGACCCATTTCTTAGCAATTGCTGATTGACATTGGTTTTCCAATGCCAGCTACCTTATGCACAGTACACTCGCGTAATCAATTCGGGAGTTATGTTGACCACAGATATATATATATATATATATATATATATATATACGTTACCCTATGTTAACACATGTGTAATTGAAAGTAAAAAGCTTACATAAAAACATTGTCTCTCCATACAGACAAGTGCGATGTGCCAAATGAAAGATCTCGTCTAGATGATTTCCCAACCGAAAGTGCCGACCTGATAAACTGGAAATTAATTCTGTATTTCTTAAATCTAAACTATAATTGCTACAAGTATGTGTCAAGTGCCATATGTCAATAAGAAGGTTTCGATAAGTTTAGTAGGTTTTCGTCAAACTCAAAAGGGAGTGATAACCGAAGGTGTTTTAAAATGCTTTCTCCGTTTCCTTTACTTTTATTATCACATTGCATATCATTAATACAAAATCCTTAATATCTTTGAAATGCTTTATGAAAACAGAAAATTTAACTTTAAGCGAACAAAACGAACGTTAAAACCATTTTCAAGGTTCGTGTGGAAGGTTTAATGCTAACAATTATTTCAAAAATCATGTAACCCGAATTCCAATAATTTAGCCAACAGCAATGTAATCTAAAAGAATCGCATGTCCGGAAGTATTTGTTTTGCCAATCACAAGCCCGTATTTCATTTTTCCGGAGTAGAGTAGTTGGCATGTTTTGATGGACCAAGATACTGAATTCCCTTTAATAAGTTTCACAAAAAAAAGCATTGTGTGTTAAATTTCTATTTATCTACTCGGAATCAAATTATATCAGTACATTGCACCAGTCAGAGAAATTTATAAATACCCACCCGTATAAAAACTAATAAGATTAGGCAACACATAAATATTCCCCTCATTTCCCTCGCTAACAACCACGATCAAGATTCAGACACGTGAACACGTACGAGCACAAATCGCGACTACAATTTCCCCTCCCCCCACATTCATTATCCGTAAGACATAAGGTAACACGATATCTGGCAACAAGTGTTCAGCCTTTCCGTTCCGGAAGAGAGAGTTTAGAGCTGTCCAGTCCGTCGCCTAGGCACCCTGGTGTGCTACTTAGTGGGTGATGGAAACGACCGGATTGCGTGGGTGGCCTGATTGTGGGTGGGAAAAGGAAGGGATATCGGTCCCGCAGGGATGGATAGAGGGAGTCACGGAAGTAGGACTTTAAAAGTCTCGGTGGGGCTGGAATACTGAAAGAGTATTGTTTTGTTTTTTTAAATCTTTTAGGCTGGAATTAAATTCTGAAAGAATAAAGGTGGTTTGATATGTAAAGAAATTCCAAAGGGAATACTGGTGACTGGAACTAAAATACTGTGAAAATGGAATGAAATTTATTAAAACTTGATAAAATACTAGAAGTTATAAAAGTTTGGTTTTGGTGGACTCATGAGAATAGAAAATTGATAGTGTTGTTTATTGAGTTGGAAGGGAAAACAGTGTGGGTCTACAAGACTGGGGATGGAGAGATTTTTAAAGAAATCCAATTGGTATTTTTCTGATTTTTTTCTAAAGAACTTTAAGAATGTATTGTAATATATCAAAACATTATTCATTTGGATATCGGTAATCATGGTAGTAAAATTTTGATAGACTTTTAATACTTTGTTTTTCAATCTTTCAGAATGGAATTAAATTGGAGGGGCATAAAAAGTGTAGGTCTGAAATAATGAGGATGGGTTGGTGTGTAAAGAAATTCCAATGAGAATATTAAAATTTGTGACTACAACTGAAGGTCTGCGAAAAGGGATTGTAATTTATTGAAGCATTATCCGTTGGGATGAAGAGTGTTTCGAAAGTGGAGTTTTGATAGACTCTTGGAGATAGAAAGCTGAGAGAGTGAAGTGTTACTTATTGAATTGGATTTAAAAAAAAAAAAAAAATGTGAATATAAATGATTGAAGGTGAGTAGATATTTAAGGAAACTCTAGTAGAAATTTTTATGACTATACTGAAGAAGAAATGTATTATAATTTATTAAAACATTTATTAATTTGAGCATAGGTAGTCATGGAAGTCAAATTTTGATATAGAGTCTTTGTGGTAGAAATCTTATATAGTGAAGGGTTGCTTATTGGAACTGAGTGAATAACAGTGTAGATATAAATAATTTAAGATGGGTGGATATTTAAGGAAATGAGAAAGGGAATTTTTATGAGTTTAATAAGAATGTACTGTGATTTATTAAAACATTATTCATTTACATATAAAAAGTCGTGAAATTCAAATTTTGATATACAGTAGGATAACAGTGTTGATGGATGGTTTCTGTATATTAATTTTGTAGATTAGACAAATTTCGATAAATGATTGAAAAGGTGATAGAATGAAGGGTTAGTTATTGAATTGGATTGGAAATCAATGTGGGTCTGAATGATAGAAACGGGTGTGATATAAAATGACTATAAAAATTAATTATAATTTTTAGAACGCTACTAATTTGGATATAGAAAGACATGGAAATAGGGTTTATATAGACTTTAGTAAGCCTAAGGAATGAAGGCTTTTAAATTTTTTAGATGACAATTTTATCGAAGTGACTAAAAAGTGAGGACTTAAATACATGAAAATGAGTGTTATCTGCAGAAATTTCAATGGGAATATTTATGAATGTAACCAAAACGCTGAAAAAATTTATTTTAATGCATTAAATCTTGCTGGGATAGTGGAAGCTATAAAAGTTAGTTTTGATAGGTTCTTGAGAATAAAAAACTGATATTGTAAAGTGCTACTTATTGAATTGAAGGGGAAGCTGTGTGAGTCTAAATGACTAAATATGAAGATTGGGGAATATTTAAGGAAATTTTAAAGAGTATTCTTATTAATATAACTATAAGGTTTTATTACAATTTATTTAATAAAATAAGCATTATATTTTATTTAAGGGAGACCCGTAAGCAAAAACCGATAATTTTTATTAATGAATCTAATAGCACCACTTTTTTTATATAAATAAAACATCTATTTTTAAACAATTATTGACACAATTTTTTGTTTTTTAAATTTAATATTTTTGTGTTTTAGTGTTTTTTGGCCGAAATATGCGCCTTTTTAAAAAGACTACTCATCCTTCACTTTTTAATATTTTTTTTTTAATTTCACAACTAATTAATTATATTAAAGTATACTCTAATGATGTAGGGAGAGATTTTTTTTAATTAGTTTGACAGGGGATTTTAAAAAGATGTTTTGTGTTTTTCACAAGAAATTTCTAAATTTTCACAAGAAATTTCTAAATTTTCACAAAAAATTTCTATTTTTTTAATTTTCAATAAAAAATTAATACAATTTCCTAAAAAAAACTCTCCTTACATTTATAAAACAGATATTCAAGATTCCAAAAATATAAGCAGTTTAAACCTACGTAAATTTTTCTCAAGGCCTTAGCATTTAAAACACAGTCAAAATTGTTCTAGATTAACTCTAGATTTTGAGAAAAACGAAATTAAAAATAAACACTTGCTGACAACTACACTGTAGGTCGATATGTAAAAGTTTAAAAATCGAATGCTTGCAGTTCCCTAAAAATTTGAAATTTCTCCCAAGTCTTCTTGAATACATATTGTTAAAATTCAAGTTCTTATAAAACGCAATAACTGACCAGAGCCATTGGAATTTTAGACAAACTTTATCAAGACATCACGAAACACACAAAAACACGACTTCATCAATGGAAGTTAACCACGCATCCATACATTCTTCAAATTGAAACTAAAACCAAAACTCGAAATGCGAACTAAAAGTACAAAAACACTACAGTTAACAGTTAATTAGATTTTAGATATGCTTTAAGAGCATGACGTAATAGTTTCTTGTTCCGTGACCGAAAACTCTTGTTAATGCACAACATACGGCTCCATCGGTCACAAAACAAGATAAGTTTAAAACAAACAAAAATAAAAATTTACACAAATTAACACACTGTAAAAATCTTGTACACAGTTTCTTCAAACTTATTTCTAAGCAAGGGTTTAGTTAAAAAATCTGCATCATTCTCCTTAGAACAAATATACTTAACATCAAACAAATTTTCATCTTTCAATTGTCTTATAAATTGATATTTTATATCAATATGCTTTGTTTTGATGTTCTCTTGATTATTCTATAAAAAATATAAAGCTGATTGGTTATCACAATATTGCAAAGGTTTAATACAACCACACAAACCCATCTCATTTAAAATTCTAGAATACCACAAAACTTCTTTAATACTTTCGGTTAAGGCAACAAATTCCGATTCCATGGAACTTAACGCGATACATTTTTGTTTTGATGATTTCCATGCAAATGGAATTCCTCCAAAAGAAATTACATAACCACTATTAGAATGTCGGTTTGTGTAGTTGCAACCCCAATTTGCATCAGAAAAAGAAATTAAATTTGAATTATGTACATTTGAAATGTTGATCTTATAGTTCTTAGTTAAGAATACATAATTCATAATATCAACAACATATTTCCAGTGTTGAAAAACATAACCATTACAAAATTGTGACATGATATTAACAGCTAAAGATATATCAGGTCGAGATCGACTTGCTAAGAAAGATAAACAACCAATCATTGATCTATAAGGAAATTTCTTCATCAACTCATTTTCTACAATCTCATCTTCCTTAATTTTACTAGGTAGAATTGAACCAACTTTAAATGGTAGCTTAACAAAACTTTTAGGGAGATCTTTAAATTTCAAAATTAATCTTTCTATATAAGTACATTGATGTAAATACACATAATTATTAATAGTTTTAAAATTTACTCCAAGTAAATATTTAATATTACCCAAAATAGTTATATCCAATTTCTTTGCAATTAAATTAATCACTTTATCTAGCACATTTTTGCATTTAGAAAATAAAACAATATCATCCACATAAACAACCAAAATTACATCAGAATTTAAACGATATACACAATTAGACCATTGTAAGTTTAAAAAACCAATTTCTTTCAAAATATGATCAAGTTCTATATTCCATTCTCTGGAACTTTCATGAAGACCATAAAATGCTTTTAACAATAAACAAACTTTGTTTTCAGAACCTTTTTCAATATAACCTTTAGGTTGTTGCATATAAACAGGCTGTTTAAGAGAACCATACAAATATGCTGATTTCACATCTATTTGACAATGATACCAACCTAGCATAGAAATCAACAAGATATATAATAACTTTATAATTGAGAAATTAACAACAGGTGAAAAAAACATCATTATAATCAATACCAGCTTTCTGTTTAAAACCTTGAGCAACAAGCCTTGCTTTATACCTTTTTGGAACATTGTTTTCATCCTTTTGAATATTATAAATGCACTTACTTCCAATAATATTTTTACCTTGAGGTTTATCTACCAATGTCCATACATTTCTTTGTTTTATAATTTCCAGTTCCTCATTCATTGCTTCATCCCATTTCTCTTTTTCATTACACATTTGAGTGTCCTCATATGTTTTAGGTATTTCTACATTATAACACTCTAACAACATATTTTCTGGAAATTCAGTATACTCACATTCATCATCAACAATAGAATTAGAGGTACAAGTTTCACTTTCAAAGGATTGTACAGGATCAATTTTAGTAACATTAGCATGTACAATATTTGGTTTAAATTTAAACAATTCAGGATCAAAAACTAGCTTATTTTCTTTACAATATTTTTTGACATCTTGTATACTATATATATATTATTAATATTGTATAATATATATTATTTTGTCATCAGGCGTGTGATACGAAACAAACAGTTTTTGAGATTTGGTTCTAGGTTTTTCAACCCTTCGCCAATCTGTAATATCAAGAGGAGCTAAATGCTCAGTATTTGTTTCTGGTGTGGTGTGTCTGTCCTCAAGTTCAGACATTTCATTTTGATTATCAGTATCAACACGTTCTGAATCAAAATGTGTATCAAGTTTAAAAGTCACATAGTCATACTTATTTTTCCCAAATAATGCTAACACCCCATTTTGTCCTTCATCTATTCTAACATGAACTGTTTCTATAACGCGTCTTTCCTTAGACAAATATATTCTGTAACCCTTAGTATTTATATCATACCCAACTAAGATTCCAGGTTTTTCTCTAGGTTGCAATTTATTTCGGTGAACTTTTGATACATGGACAAATGCTAAGGAACCAAATACTTTAAAATGTTTAACCGATGGTTTAAAATTTGTCCATATTTCATTTGGTGTGACCTTAGTTAAAGCATGTTCTGATGGATTCTTGACATGTATAAAAGCCAAAAGAGCTTCAGCCCAAAACTTGGGTTGTAAACCACTGTCCTGTAACATGGCTCTAACACCATTCATTGCAATTTCATTAAAAACCTCACATAAACCATTTTGCTCTGGAGTGTAAACTGAAGTTCTTTCAATTTTAACACCCAACCCATTTAAGAAATTTTCAAAATCTTGGTGGCAAAATTCGAGTCCATTATCGGTTCTAATACACTTAAGTTTACAATTTAGTTGCCTTTCAGATTTAACTAAATATTTCATAAAGCATTCTAATACATCAGTTTTATTTTTCAATAAATAAACATTTACTTTCCTATTATAATCATCAATAATGCTTAAATAATAGCGGTTCCCACCCAAAGACGTTACCGGAGATGGTCCCCATAAATCCATATGTACACGTTCCAAAACACTTTTAGTATTGCGTTCATACTTATAATTTCTCTTAAGAGATATCCTAGTTGATTTAGCAATTTGACATATATTACAAATTTTATCATGATCTTTGAAATTCAGATTTTCAATTCCTTTAACACTGTTATGTTTACACATACTGGCAATTGTATTTACATTTATATGACAAAATCTACGATGAATAATATTAATATCTAAATCACTAGTAAATGCAACACTTTCATTTTTAGGATAACCACTCACAACATACAATTTATCAACTCTAGGAGCACTTAAAAAATACTTATTCTTAACATCGTATATCACCATCTTATTATTTCCCCAATTAATTCTGTTGCCAGCTATATCTATATTTGCTCCACTTATCAAATTACGACGCATATTTGGAGCATACAACACATCTTTTAAATTAATATCTACATTACCTTTTGGGTCAAGGACAGTAAATATGATATTCCCCACTCCTTTAATTTCAGATGTGCAGTTTTTATCACCAACCATCACTTTCTGGGGAGGAAGTTCTTTGAAAGTAGAAAACATTTCTCGCTCTTTGCAGAAATGTGAAGTGGCTGCCGAATCAATCAAAAATTCCACTGGTTTAGTTTCTGTTGAAGTGACTAGTTCACTTTCAAGAGGTTCTGCTTCTATGTAAAATGATTCATTTCTCTGTGGATTTCTTGCTTTCTTCTTTTTAAAACACCTGGCCTCTGAATGTCCAAATTTCTTACAGTAATCACAGGTAAGTGGCGGCCCCATTCGACTATCTGGTGAGGGTTTCATTTTAATGCCTTCTGTGCCCAGTACACGACCACTGCGTACAGGATGATGGTTCTTTGCATTCTTTTGCCTCATTTTAGAAAACATGGCATTTTCGACGTTAGTTGGAATTTCCACTCCATCTTTATGTTTCAGCTCAATACGGCCGGACTCGGTTATGAGTTGCTTAGAAATGTTTTCCATTTTAAATTCATCATCTTTTATTCTGTACAGTATCTGCACTAGATTTTCATAATCGGGTGAGAGACGTCGTATCAACTGGAAACAGGCAAGTAGTTCAGGAATTTCAAATCCCGCATCTTTGATTTCGTGTTTTTTATCAGTGACACGCTGGCAGTACATTCCAATTGTCTCATTTACTGGATCAAATCGAAGCGAGAAAAATTCATCGACGAGGCTGGCTAAACGTGCTCTTGACTGGGGTTCAAAATTATCTTTAAGGAGATTCCAGGCTATTTTTCCATTTTCTGTTGACGTAAGCAATGTCTGGTATTTTCTTTCAATACCTTGAAATATAGTGCTATATGCCCTTTGTTTTCTCCAACGTAAATCTCTTTTATCGCGTTCTGTCGCATCTTCAGATAATTCTTCTTCAGTTCCATCGATGAATTGCCAGCAGTTTCGATCCATTAATAGCACCTTCATATCCAGCTTCCATGAACTATAATTGAAGTCTGATAGTTTCGGAAATGTAAAGTCATTGTCTCGTGCCATTTTTCGATCGTTACTTAGCGATCTTTAAGAAAATAATATGAACTCTGTGTCAGAAATGAAAGTCAAAGGTGGACAAGGCCCATAACCTTCTTAAAATTCAAGTTCTTATAAAACGCAGTAACTGACACAGAGCCATTGGAATTTTAGACAAACTTTATCAAGAAATCACGAAACACACAAAAACACGACTTCATCAATGGAAGTTAACCAGGCATCCACACATTCTTCAAATTGAAACTAAAACCAAAACTCGAAATGCGAACTAAAAGTACAAAAACACTACAGTTAACAGTTAATTAGATTTTCGATATGCTTTAAGAGCATGACTTAATAGTTTCTTGTTCCGTGACCGAAAACTCTTGTTAATGCACAACACATATATAGCTTAATTTTGTGCAATAAAATAAAAAATAATTTTTTTTCCAATTTTTTTCTATATTTGGTGTACGGGTCTCCCTTAAAAGCTACACATTTGGATATTGAGAGTCATTGAAATCGAGTTGTGATAGACTCTTAGGGTAGAAAGTTTACAGAGTGAACTACTTACTTAATTAAAGTGAAAAATTTATATCTAATGACTAAAAATGTGAGAATATTTCAAGAAATTACAACAAAAAATTGTGATTTTTTCTAATGGACTATAAAAATGTATAACAATTTATTAAAATATTACTCATTTTAATATAAATATTCATGGAAGTCGAGTTATGAATGACATTTGAGGGTAGAAAGCTGATAGAGTAAAGTGTTTATTTTTTTAATTATTTAGGCTGCAATTTAATCGGAGCGAATAAAAATTGTGGGTCTAATATGGAGTTTATATATTTTTTGTAATGTAAAAGGGATTTTGATTGCTTTGAAAAGATGAACTAAAGAAGTATACACTTAATGTGTGTAACTTTATTTCTTAATAACTTCATTTTTTTATATCTTGTCTTTGAATGAACGAGTTCCTAATTGTTTTACACATTTAAAAAATTATCGTATTCAATACTAAAAAATCAATGGTCTTAGTGTTGTAATTTCTAGCTCAAATACTTTTTCTAAATGTATCGCAAAATTAGATTACTATTATTAATTATTGTTTGGCAAAGTTCTAAGAATTATGGGATATGGTGGGGTGAAATGAAATTCTAAATAACATTTATTTTAGCTATTTACTACAATCTATTTTCTGAATTTGCATGTAAGCATATTGGGAACACTCCCAAAAACACAATTGATGCATCTCACAACAAACATTTATATTTTACTTTCCTACTCAGAAATATGCTGACTCAACTTTTTTCAAACAAAAGGCAATTTACTCAGATTAATGCCCCTGAACTGGTATGTACCATTTTATTTGCATTCACTAATGGCAAACGATTAATTAAATTCTCATTAAACGGCCGATATGCCAGCTTTCGAACATTTGTTTGATTTTGCTTTTTACAGGAAAAATGTTTTTCATCATTATCATTTCCTCGTCACCTCTATTAAATCGCTGATTTGTACAAGCAGTGCATTTATCACGCCTGTACACTAGATTTTTCTAATGGCATCGCGAGAAGAAATTAGTGAATAATCCAGATTTGTAATTAGTTGTTTTTGCAGCTTTTCTCGCTTTGCAAACACGCTCCTAAATACTTATTGAATCCAAGCATTTAAAGTTGGTGATGCATAAAACTAATCTCCTTAAACGACAAATTCGTTTAAATAGTGTAATTATATTAAACCAGTAACTGTTTTTGTTTTGGGGGGGAATATGTTGGTATTCTTTAAGGAATAAGTGTTTTAGAAAGTGATTTCTTTTCGTTAAGCTTCTGAAATAAAGGTTTTAATACATTAATCAAACTCTTATTATTTATTGTATGAGCTATTAAATCTTATTGTAGAAATATGATGTATTTTCCTTCCCTATGGTTTCTTAAAACTAAAGTTTCCTAATTTCATTTAAAGTAGAAACAAGAAAATATTAAAATAATTAAAAACAGGAAAACAGTAAATTTTGCGAAATAGAAGTTAGGTTTTATTTTAAGAATATATTGTTACTTTGGGGAAAAAAAAACCTCATGTGCACCTCTAGTAAGAGAATGCACTTGCACTCCCTGGATTTTGAAAATTAAAATTATGGAGAAAAGGGGTAAGATTAGCTGGTAATATAAGTACGATATTGATTTTAAAATATTCAATGCATAAAAAATTTAATTTATTACAACTATAAATTAAAATGTCATAAGGATAGCCTATTAAAGAATCAAAGTCATAACGTAAAATTAATTTCCTTTCAATCCCTTATATGTCATATATTCTGCACCCTCCTGAAAATAATTCTACCAGCGCTCATAAAACAACTCCTAACTTATTAATATATTAAGCTAAGTAAAGGTTACACTTCTAAAATCAGAAATTGTCCAAAATAATTCGGAAAGTTTTGATGGTGTACAATAGGATGATGCCACTATATAAAAGATAAAATTGAAATTTAGACCCGTTGAGGAAACCTATGGATTCCATTATGCAGTTTGAGAATTGAATATTTCAATAACAGAATTCAATCTCTAACTCTTATGAGCTTCAAAACAAAAATAATTCGTTATGAGGGGAGGGAACCTACTAGTATATTATAATTTTCAAAATTTTATTTTAATCTCAAAAATCTTGACATGGGAATGTCTTATTAATAATTTCAAATACCACCAATAAAAAGGTTGGGTTTTTTTTCACTGAAAAACATTTCTTGAAGAAATACATAAAAGTATTTTAAAAAAATCCTTTAAATTTCTTTTAAGTGAAAGAATACTTATGAAGCAAGTAATTTAGTTTTGTAAACATAACATGTTTTTGTTGGGTGTCCGGGCAACAAGTTACGGCTTATTATTACTGAACTATCCATTAGAATATAAAAGACTGCTTTTCCGTGGATTAGAACACCCTCCGAGATATTTTGTACAAGAAAAAATACACCGAAAGTCAAAGTGCAGTTATGAATGCACGTAAAAGGCATCATTGGTACATTTTTCTTCGTAAAGCTCTCTGTTAAGGAGCATGTTTATCTTGGGATTCATTAAATCCATTGATATAAATGAAAAATTGAAAGTGTAGATGAGTTAAACAAGTGTATCACTCAAGCAATTCGTCTAACAACTCTTGATAGCAAATATTAAAATAATATAGCTTACATGCACATGAATAATATCACAGCTTATTTCTTTCTTTGTGCAATCATTATTTAATTTGTAAATGAGCATCTGATACGTGATTAAAACTGCTGATCACATATCTTAGGATGTATAAGTTTATTGTGACACACTTCAAACTCCCAATTTGAAATAGTATAAAAATAAATGACGCGAATACATAATTAGTTGAAAGAGTCATTTGCATGTCTGAAATAAAAGTATGCTATAACTATTAAAAAAAACCAGCGTACACCTGCCATGGATGAAAAGTCAAATGCGCAGCTAGCGTTCAAAAGGTCTTGTGATCGATCATCGTGGGATCCCTCGTCACCTGGCTTATTTCGAGTATATTGCTCGAGTTTCGGCCAGAATTGGCCAACCTCTCAAAACACCTGTTGGAGACCATTAGCCAATACTGCTGCGCTTTCTGGATATTTTCAACATTTCATGCAATTTTTTTTTTTTTTTTTTTTTTTTTTTTTGTAAACATAAAAATAAAATATCCCTCCAAGCTATTCGTTTACAATTATACATATTCTTTATTATATTAGACAATTTTTAAATTGTACGCAATTATACCATATGACCTACGGAAACTAATACATACATGTAAGTTATAGCTCTTTACCTACCAAATCTAACTACCATTCTCTTTTAAGAATATTCTTCCAACTCCTTATCACTTAAGTCATTTTCAATACTTCCCCATCTTTTCCAACACCAAAACTTTTCATCACAACGCACCCTAAAATTACCTCTCTCCCCTGAAGTGGCCCACCCCACAGTCCTCTCGCCTCAAAACAATGCCCACCGTTCAAATATCCATAGGAAGCAGCAGCCTCTAATTTAAAGCGCGTGAAATTAATGACCTCAAAAGCTATAATTCAGATTTCGCGTAGCAGAGGGGGGCACAATGAATTCTAAAACGCTCCACCCCTTTCGCGTTGCCCCCTTTTCCCGGATATATTAGTAGTGGAGGCCCCTAATGAAACTGCCCACGTGAATGGGTTGAGTGGTAGCACTCCTGCGTGGTTTTAGTGTGTGGCCTGGAGGGGTTTTGAATGCTGGAGCACCTTAATGCCAGCTGTGGACTGAACTGGATGACCCAGGGTGGGAGTAGCTGAGTATTTATCACGCCGAACTTGTGACGGTTAAATGGAATAGGTGTTAGAATTGCTTTGGTTGCTTGCCTTTGGCCTACTGTGTGTTAGATGCTAATTTAAATTAATGGTTTTAAATATTTTGAAATCGATGCATTTTTATGGCATGCAATTGTGTAGCCGTACTAAACCGTATTTAATTTGAAGCGGGAGTTGATATATTTCTCATCTTTTAAAAATTACATTTAAATTGGTTGTAAATGGAACTAGTTGTTTAATTGTTGCTAATGTCTTGTAGGATGTCAGAAGCTAATTTTAATTTAATGTTTTCAAGTCATGTATATTATAAGTATTTTAAAACTGACGTATGTCAATGTAATGTGATTAGTTAATTAATTAAAATAAGATTCGTTCTTATTGTACAAAGATTTTAAAGTTTGGGGCACATTTTTTTTTCTCAAGTATTTTAAAATTGATATTGGTCAATAAGATGCGATTAGTTAATTCATTAAAATATTGTGCTTTCTTATTATATAAAGATTTTTAAATTTTGGGTGAAATCTTTTCTTTTTTTTCTTCTTTTTTTTTCCCTCATTTATGTACACACAATATATTTAGTATTAATGACGGTTAGAGATAACTTATTGAACTGGTGATACTAGATGATGTTTCAAATATGTTAAAAATGTGCCTTGATTATAAATTCATGAGTTTTAATTGGAAGTATTTTTATTGCGTATTTTCAATGATTCACTCAAGTGAAATTTAAATTTGTAATTAAATATCACTTCAGCAGTTGTTTACATACGCTGCTTACAATATTATTGATAGTTGTATAAAGCTGGCTTTATTAGATTATAAAGTGAATATATGCAGTTTATGAAAATGTATTAAATTTCCTTTGTATAATTTACGCAAAATTAAAGAAAATGAATCATTTTATAGCAGATGTTTTGTGAATTTTTGAAATTGGGATTTGTACTAAACTATGTATATAGCAGTGAAGATATTACATATCACATATGCATTGGCTTTGCTGCTTTTAATTAGTATCGAAGCACATTTTTATTTAAGCAAATTTTAATTTTCTGTTTGTAATTACTCAAACTGAAATATCAACGTTTTATTCATTTTATGGAGGAGATGTACTCAAATTAACTTCTAAATTACATAAACATTTCAATAATCTGATTATTTATTGCAATAATGCCATCACTAAAATGATTAATTACTAAAAAAAACATATCTCTACAAAACAATTTTCAAATAACATAAAACCAACCCAGTTACTGAAATGAATACATTAAAATGATGGATTCGTCTGTGTTTCACTTGCGAAAACAAAACACCGAATAGGAACGTTCCTAATTTCAACCATTCCCATTACATTTCTACGAAGAGAAAAGAGCGCAGAAAAAGTTAAAAAGAGATCAACAAGCATTTCAGACATTATTCTGATAAATGTCGCTGTGGAGTAGTTTTCGTTTCTTTGTGTCCATATTCTTTTTCCTCCTTCTTTCGTCGACTTCACGCGGTCCTGAACATGAACAAATGAGTTTCTGTGCCAGATGTTGCATTTTCTCTCCATTTCGTTTCATTTTCTATATATTTCTGTTTCTCTCCGCAGTAACTGAGCAGGGCTTAAACAGTCCAAGTACAACATTAATTTCACGAGTGTCACAATAGTCTGCGCTGTTTCAAAATTAACTCGCTTCTGTTTCCTTTGCTATTCGATTGTGAGTCTTTCCATCTTGTGCGTTCAGTTAATGTTTATTTTGACGTTGAGAATGGTTTTTTATATAGATTTTTTTTTTTTTTTTTTTTTTTTTTTTTTTGTAGCTTAACGTTTTAGAAATAAAAATTACTTGAAAAAAGTAAATCATAGTTGATTCCAAATAACATTTGAACCTTTTCAACACCTTGTGTAAACTTCAGGCTCAAGGAAAAGATGCAACATTTTTAGAAATTTGAAAAAGAGTTCCTAGATCACAGTTGACAAGCTTTTCGTAACAGTTTCACAACCAACTTTTCAACAAGATTTCCATTTTAAAGGGTGATTAAACCTTTTCATAGTAAACTTGCAATAATATATATCACTGTATAAAAATATGTGCCAATCTAAAATGAATTTTTTCGGAATATTGTCATCGTAAACCTTTTTACCAAATCCTTTACCAGCTTTGCCAGACCTCGGACTTAAAATTCGTAGGTAGGCAGTTTTTCACAAGGACATTTTGGACATAGTATATTTAATAATATTTTTACCTATTTAAATATCAATAGTATTTCAAAAACTAAGACTGCGTGCACTTTAAAAAGTACTAAGAAAGGCACCATGTTAAAATATATGTGTGAGAAAAACAACAGCCTAGTTTTAAAAATACTAACGCTGGGTTTAACCTGCAAAATTGCTACTGCATGTCTAATGGAAAAAATAAATCTTAATAATTCCATAATAATATGAAACATTACCTAAACGTAAACAGTTTATTTTAACAACCACAAAAACCTGGCTTCTAAATTGATAAACTCTTACTTTATCAATTTTTATTAGATCCATCTACAGGAAAACACCTCAGCATTCATATGGTAAGGCTTTGCGATAGAACTTCAATATCATCTGACACTCAAAACGTAATATTAAACTATTCAAATCACAAAAATTATTGTTAAAATTATTTTCTTTATTTTTCCTTAAAATTGCTATACACTTCTAAGAAATCCATTTCATAACAACAATTTTATTTCATTTGAAAAAAATTGTAAATAAAAAAATGTTACAAAATAGCTCAATAGTTAACTTCATAAATCAATAAGATTGAAACTAAATCTTTCTTATCGTGAAACCCAATTCTTAAAGTTTTCATAAATTTGAAATCTAAATTTCAAACATTTTAGTAGCTCTTCACTAGTGTATTAAGAGGGTGGTTCTTTTTTTTTTTTTTTTTTATTTTTTTTTTTTTTTATTATTATTTATTTATTAAATCTACAATCTTCATCATTTTTTTTACAAAAATAGTTCCTTAGAAATCCAAATCATTCGAATTAGAAATTATTAAATTAGCCATAAATTTAAATCCATTAATATGGTTGGATTTAAGATAACTAACCTCATAAGTATAAATAGAATTTTACAAATAAACTACAAAAACTATTACTCATAAATATCTCTTTAATTTATTCCCATAATTCAGTATCATTAAATAATTTCCAAAAATATTAAACTTGCAGAATTCAACCCAAAATACTATCGAAATTAAAAAGTCCTTCAAGTAGGAATGATACAAATCATATCAATAGAGCATGGTAGTGAATAAATTTCAAAAAACAAAACATGAACATAATAAATGCTATTAATTTTAATAAATTAAAAAATACCAGAAATATTGTTAACATTGAAATTCCTTTCAGTACATTTAATTCTATTTTAAAAAAAGTTTTAATACTTCAAAGTATTTTTTAGTAAAATTAATTAAAAAAATAAAAATATAATTTCAACAATTTATACTACGAGTTAAAAACGAAATTTAATTTATACTTTACAATATTTTGTAGTGGTGAATAAATAATATTAAAAAGAAACAATTTTTAATTCATTACTCCCCATTGTATTTTCTAGAGAAAGTTACGTATTTTCATATAAGTTTCTTAACAATAATATTATTTATTCATTAGTATTTCCAAAAAAATTTACCTAATACTTGTTTTCAATTTAAGGTTTCAAATTATTGTTTGTAAATATCAATTTTCAATTGATTTTTAAAAATATTCAATGTCTAATCATAATTATCAAAATTTCAAATTATGTATTTTTTGTAATTTTTCAAATTAATGAATTTGTAATCATCATTTTAAATTATAAAATTTATTACAATTGTGCAAATTATAAAATTTATAATGATTGTTTCAAATTGTAAGTGGCTACTAATTACTTTAAATTATCAAATTTAAATAATTTTTAGAAATACTGTGTTTATGAAATTTAATTATGAAACTTCTGAAAAATAATTATGAAGTTTCTGAAAATTAATTATGAATTCTGAAAATTATAAAATTTTTGTTAAGTTTTAAAAATTATCGAGTTTCTAAATGATTATTTTAAATTGCCAAATATCTAAATAATTATTCATTAATTCACCGATGATAAATATACTGAATGTCTAATAATTAACTATGAAATGTTTAATAATTAGTTCCGAAATTTCTAATTATTATTTTGTTCTTTCTAATAATTAATTATGAAATATATTTGAATTATTTATGAAATTTCCAATAATTAATTATTAATTTTCGAACATTTAAAGAAATGTTTGAAGTATAATAGTTGCGATTAGCTTGCTAGATTAATTAGTTCCAAAATTTCTAATAATTATTTTGATATTTCTAATAATTAATTATGAATTTTCTAATAATAAATAATTAGTTTTCCAACATTTAAAGAAATGTTCGAAATATAATAGTTGAGATTACTTAACTATTATTTTATAAAATACTTGGAATTCAGAAAGTTTATTTTGTTTAAAATAATCCTGTCAAAAATAACTAAAAGTTTCAAATATTGTATGCGCCCATAAAAGCAATCAAATAATGAATTTGCACGTAATCCTTTTATTCGGCCCCTTTTGCTCTAACAAACTTACAGTTAAATCCTTAAATGTACCAGAATCAATTTATTTCCCTTTCCATCAATATATCCCTCTAACAGTCCTCTTTTGGTACTGCAACTTTTCATTCTGATTTTGTGACATTCGTTTTCCAAAAAACGGAGCAAAAGTAACCTCTGCTTCCAAAAAGGCCAGTAAAAAAAAAGTCTTAAAAAAAGGAAGTTACGAAAGTTGACATAATCACTTTAAGTCTCTTTTTTTTTACCCCCTCCTTCCAATAGATCTGTCGTAGCAAAATTTCAATTGCCCAAGGGCATTACCGATGACTTGTTTTTTAGGATTCTTGTTTGTCTTGCCTGAAAAAAAGTTTTCTTCTTTCTCAGTATATTTAAGAGCTTAAGCACATTTGCTTTCAGGAAAGAATTATGCGTTTTCTCCTCAAAAAGTCAGGTTATCACGTGATAGCAACGTACTTGTAATAGACTTATGTGTAATGCCTTTATAAAAGTGAAACTTCAATTGTGTACTTTAATTCATGTATAAAATGAATGCGAATTGTTTGAAGAACTTTTTTAAAGTAAAAGTATTGGAAAAGTTTGGATAGCAAACTCAACTTTATTTGGCCTTTGGGGTAAATATCAAATAAAAATTCATAAACTTATAGAGAGACCTCTTCATTTTGTGAAAGATTTATTTGTTAGTGGATTCAGAAGCAATCAGATTATGTAAACATAATCAAAAAAGATTTTTATTAATTGATTTTTATGAATTTAGAAGTTATGTGGCAAAGAAAGATTAATTACTGGATATGCAAGTTTTCTGAACTATTGTTTGATATTTAAATTCAAAATAAAATACGTAATTCGAAATAAAAAGTAAAATTATATTTTTACAATTAGGAAATCATATTAGTAAATTTCTTAAGAAACACGAAGGTAAATAATTAATATTAGAATATTTTTCAGAAATGTATTATTATTATTTTTGTGAACAAAACTATACATACTTTTCGAGCAAAAAATGTTTGTTTACCAAGTTTGTTTAAACAAGTAGAGATTCTTAAAATCATAAAGAATAAAAATGTCAAATAAATAGCCATCACTTTTGTAAAATCGCAACTTGCAAAAAAAGTATTTATTTAAAAACAAAACATAAAAATAAACATCAAAGAGAATGGAAAAATATTTCATAAATTAGACTTTTAATAAAATATTGATTTTATGTCATCTAAAAAATAAACATGTTTTGGAATGTTTACGTCAAGAATTTCCTTTCCCGATATCGTCCATACACACTTTTCATTTTTATTCATATATTATTCATATTCATTTTCATATATTGTGTTAGATCAAAGGTTAAATAAAGATTAAGGGGATTTGGGACCCTTCAAACTTATTTTTTTAATTTAAGCCTTTAAAATTACAATTTTTACATATTTTGTAGTATTACTAAGTAAAAACTAAATTTTATTTTTAAAAAAAAGCGCACATAGTGCTATAAAATTTCAAAAATTTTAAGTTTTTAAAAAAATTCATCAAATTTTAAATTCTATCTTCTTTTTCATTTTCCAATATTTTTTCCTGATTTTTTAAACAAATGTTCTTAGTAA
The DNA here is from genome assembly GCA_963978545.1 of Linyphia triangularis. Taxonomy (NCBI): domain Eukaryota; kingdom Metazoa; phylum Arthropoda; class Arachnida; order Araneae; family Linyphiidae; genus Linyphia; species Linyphia triangularis. Next base: position 21,831,080 of record OZ021732.1, on the reverse strand, counting down.
TATTCTAACTTTTTAGGCATTGAATTTAGAATAAGTAAAACAGTTTTCGAGAAAAACGATAATTACTATCCAAACAGTTAAAAAAAAAAATTATTTTATTCAAAACTCCATGCCTAATTTTGTCGAATAGATATTAAGAATGACACACAAAAAAATTCAAATTACTTCATTCATACTTGCTGAAGTTTTAGCATTTTAAGTAAGGTGGGAATTTCAAAAATCACGAACTGAGAAAAATACGTTCGAAACATCAAAGGAGCAATTGCAGCAATGTTAAATTTTCCATAAAAATATAATTTTTCTGCAATTGCAATAATCGAATTAGCTCAAAAACTTGAGAAAATAAAGAAAATGTTTCAAAGATTATAAACACGCAAAAATAGAAAATTGATGTTTTTATTATTTTGTGTGAAAACACGGGGTACCAAGTCTCCTTATACCATAAATTAGTATTTGAATCAATCAAGCAGTGGACAAATAATAACTCATAATAAGCAATTTCAATGCAGCATTTATTTATTTCGACCGTTATTTTATATTTTACTATTTTAAAAGTTGAAACACAAAATACAGTTTACACTTTATAAAATGTATTTCTAATATTGATTTATACAAGAAGTTTTGCACGTATTGTTTTGAAAACTAAACAAAATAATTTTTTGTGAATTTTAGTAAACTAAACATTATACATTAAAAGTTTAATTGTAAAATATTATTTTTAATAGATTTTAGATTGCTAGACAAGAAAAATGCCCGTTTGTATGAAATATTAAAAAAATAAATTCAAAAGCAAAAGTAAATATTATTTCAGCAAAATACTCACGCAACCTTTACGTATCGTTTAAGAAAGATAGTTACTACACAATTTCTGCAAGAAATATTTGTTGTAGAGCTTACGATAACAGTTGCTGTGTTTATGTCTATTTGTATAAATATTTACAGAATTACTGCATAAAATTTAATACTGGCAGTCAAAAATTAACTTCCGTTTGGGGATATGTATGATTTTCAAATATTGGAAAGTGTTCTCTATTTCTGATACACATGATAAAATTTAAAAAATAAAAAATACATCAAGATAGAAATCTATAAACGTTTCCATTTGGATTTTAGCTTCCATTTATTTATTTATTTCCAAAGAAATTTTGTTCCACTATTCTCACTGTTTAGTGATCTAAAATCACAAAAATGAAAACAAAATAAAATTTTGAGTAGTAAATCAAACCAATATTTTTTCAAATGTAAATATCAAAATACGGTATCTATAGCACTTTACATTACCTTCATATGATATTGACTGGCACCAAGAATTAAAGTGAACCAGATCCACTTCTACCACGATCCTTTTTATTACGAGTACTTTATAATACTTTAATATGATATTAACAGGCACTAAGAGTTAAAGTGAAACAGGTGCAGTTCTAATACGATCCTTTTGAGTTACGAGTAATTTTTATTGCCTTAATATGACACTAACGGACTCTAAAAGTTGAAGTGAACCAGGTCCAGTTTTAAGGTTATCCTTTTTAGTTACGAGTACTTTATGTTACCTTAATATGATACTAACATACTCTAAAAGTTAAAGTGAACCAGGTCCAGTTTTCACATTATCCTTTTTAGTTACGAGTACTTTATGTTACCTTAATATCATACTAACAGACTCAAAAAGTTAAAAAACTCGAGGTCCAGTTATAACACAATACTTTTTAGTATTTTTTTTTTTTTTTTGCAGTGTTCTTTGTTAAAATAAGGTTTGGGTATGATTTGTTGATGAAATTGTAATTAACCTGTGCTAAACAAATATTGAATAATTTATTAAAATTAGTTTATTAAAACCCATAAATTACAGAAAATAATAATTAATATGCCTTCTTGGTTAGATAATGTACGATTTTAAGTAAATCATAAATACGGTTTATACTTAAATGGTCAGCATTTTTATAAGCCTTTCTGCCACTTACCTAAAGACATTATTCACCATGCAAGTATTTTATCTATACAATACGCACAATAAGTTTTTAAATAGTGTTTATTGTTATTAAAAAAATTAGTGGTCACTTTACATTTACTGAATAACCAGCAATTAGTAGTTTCTTGTAAGGTATATTTCAATTGAAAAACTTGAAATTAGCTTCTCGCTAAAAGTAAATCCTTCGATACAATTTCCTTTTTAAATCGTTGATGAAGTTTTCACTTTTTTGAATAAATTTCTGGAATAATCCTTATCTGAAAAAGAATTTATAAATTAAGTTTATTAATTAAAAATGTTTTTAATATGCGATATCTCTTTAAAAGTATTCACTCACTCGATTCTTTTGAATCACAAATTGTTCTTCCATTAGGAGGAAGAATGCTAATCTGAAATAACTTAATAAAAGATAATGGAAAGCAGTTTCCTATGATAGGTTCTATTGAAACCGACTAAATGAAGTTTGAAATTAAATGAAATTACTTCATTCGGTTCATTTACTTTTATTTTATGCGTTTTTCTTGTATCACAATTAATTTTATGAAATCTAATGTAATGCCGACACAAATTATTTGGTTTAAACTCTTTGTTTTACAACATAAAGGAAATTAAATTCCATACCGGGAATAACGGAAAAAAGGAAAGTTTTGAAAAATTAATTTCTAATTCAAAAAAGATGCAATTACTTCTAAAAGGTGGTTATTAAATATTCTTTATTGCATTTTTGTTATGCTACGGCAATATAATTTTAAAATAATAAAAAGTTTTTTAGTTCAATTATACAAATACCAAGGATAATACAGTACTTATATTTACACTGGAATGCGACAGTTTCTTTTAAGTGCTTACTTTTATTTAACTAACTCTCGTTATTATTTTACTATTTACTTTGTATTTTAACTATCATTAAATCTCGTACATAGGCCTCTCCTTTTCTATAATTCTTCAAATGAATTCAATTTTCTAAATGAAATGATAATCTAATATGTTAATTAAAACATTTTACGTATTATATATGTTTAAGCTATTTTAGTTATTAGTTTAAATATACATTGATGTCCATAAATAAAATATTAGTTACATTTTTGGATGAAAGGAATGTTATAAAAATGACAAGAATCCTACTAAATATATAGTAAGTTTAATTATAAGGTGGTCATAAAGAAATTTTGCCGAAATATGGACCTCTAGCTTCCGTTCCATTGATCAAATCAAGATGAGATTTCAGGTATAGTTATTCAGAGATGTGAGCTCGGGATATTATGAATATCAACAACAGTTACAGTTATAGTTACAGAAACTCGAAATTTATGAATGACAACATGACAACACTTACTTTTTCCTGTTTAAAATGCTCAGCGCATGCGAAAACCCTAAAAATGTTTGGAACGGTACGTGTATCACAAAAATGGGCGCGTTATGCACTCACAAAAAAAAAAAAAAAAAAAAAAAAAAAAAAAAAAAACAGCTCTCTGAAATTCCGACAAAAACGCGATCAGGCGCATGGTAGAAATTTGCATATGACAAAAGCCAAAGTTTGCATGGCTGCCATCACAGGAGATTTTATTGGTTTTCTATGCTGAATATCTGGCGAGCGACATTTTGAGATTGGTGTCTTTATTCTGTTGGCTGTTCGCAGTGCTGTTTTTCGTGCTTGCATAACGCACCCGTTTTTTGTGATACACTTACCGTTCCAACGTTCTTTAGGTTTTTCGCATGCGCTGAGCATTTTGCGACAGGAAAAAATAGGTGTTGCCTACTTTTCCTGTCGCAAACTGCTCAGGGCATGAAAAGTGAACATTTCGAGTTTCTGTAACTATAACCGTAACCGTGAACACCATTTTGTTGCCATTCACAGAATTTCGAGCTCATACCTTTGAATAACTATACCTGACATTTTTTTTCGATCTGTTGAACGGAACGGCCGTTAGACTTCCATATATTGGCAATTTGATGTATTCCTAGCTGTTCAGCACACTATCAACACAATCTGAATAAAAATAAGGTACAGAAGTGTGAATGACGGCAAAGCAAGATATACGGAAATTGCATATTTATATATCATAACATCATCATCATCCCTCTTTGCCTGTAGACCTCGGGACCTTTAATAATTAAACATTCCCTCTCCCCCCCCCCCCCATTGCCCAGACCGTCAATCAGGCACAAAAGCCATTTGAACTATTTAAGACACAATTCGAAATGATATGCATGTTGCCAAGTGGTAAAAAAAAACATGTCGTGGCTTTGTCTTTTCAAGGATTAGGCTTTAGAGCAGGGTTTCTTAACCTGTGGTTCATGGACCCCTTGGGGTTCCATCGGTCATATTTTGGGGGTCCGCCGACTGATCCTAATTTTTAAAATGTTTGCATCAATATTTAGCCAGCAGTGGTAACCCAGACCTACTTCATCCTTTTCCAAACACGACTTCGACTGGAAACAAAAACTTCATTCACTTTGTACGGATGGAGCACCTGCGATGCTTGGTAATAAATCTGGTTTTGCCCATTTGGTAAAAAAAGAGGTTCCTAATGTTATTGTTACACATTGTTTTTTACATAGACATGCACTGGCTACAAAAACTCTTCCAACCAGCTTAAAAGAAGTATTGTCAATAGTTATTAAAACTGTGCATTTTATTAGAAGTAGAGCTCTTAATCATCGTCTTTTTAAAACACTGTGTCAAGAAATGAAAGCAGAACATGAGGTACTTCTGTACCACATGGAAGTGCGCTGGCTGTCACGAGGGCAGGTTTTGAAACGAATTTTCATGTTGAAGACAGAAGTATCACTTTTTTTAGAAGAAAAAGATAACTCACTCTTCGAATATTTCAAGAAAAAAGATTTTATATGTAAATTTGCTTACCTGGCAGACATTTTTAACCAAATGAACGATATATGTCTTTCAATTCAAAGGCCTGATACAACAATTATGGATGCCACTGAGAAACTACAGGCATTTTTATTGAAAATGTCACTTTGGAAAATTAGAATTCAAAATGGGATAAATGCAAACTTTCAAATGTTGGACGAAGTGCTTTTTGAAAATGGATCTCGGCAAGATAGTTTGTTATTGAATAACTTGAAAAATGAAATCTGTGAACACCTGGAAGTACTTCAAGTTTCATTTGAAAAATATTTCAATTTGGATGGAATAAATATAAAAGATGAGTTGTGGATTCGTAATCCTTTTCTTTGTGATATTGACTGTATCGATGACATGAACCTTGCCAAAGATGAGCTAATTGATTTGAAAACAAAGTCCTTGTTAAAAATGGATTTCGATTCAAAAACTCTTGGAGAGTTTTGGTCTTCTTTAAGAGAAGCCTACCCATTGCTTGTAAAACGAGCTATAGCAGCCATTATTCCGTTTGCTACAGTACACTTGTCACAATAAAAACAAAACATCGAAATCGACTGAATGTCGAACACGATATGCGCGTTGCTTTGTCGAAAACCATCCCTCAATTCAATCTGTTAATCAAGGAAAAGCAGCAACAGCCTTCACATTAAAAATTTAAATTTCTTCAAATTTTTTATACTATTGAAATTACAATATTAAAATAATTAAATAATAAAACAGAATATATTTTGTAATAAATGATGTTTAAGCAATTTTTTTTTTCACAGAGGGGTCCGGGACATATTTAAAACTTTTAAAGTGGTCCATTGTGCCAAAAAGGTTAAGAAACCCTGCTTTAGAGGGACTTAAAAGCATCTAATCCTTGAAGGAATTTTTTTTTTTCTTCAGAATATTTCTTCGCAGTACTTTCAACGTTTTTATGCTGATAAAATTTTAAGTGGATTTATAAACTATGTTTAGAGTACATAATGTATATATTTTCTGGCCTCTATGCGATTCTGACCTCTTCCTATCTATGACCTCTTCTGACTTATAGCCTTTAGTCCGTTGATTATGCTTTCAAAGTGACCCCCATCGATATTATTTACTTATTTTAATAGTTTTCCTAAATTTAGTATTTTTAAACAATTGTTTCATTTTCATTTCCTGCTTCTAATCAATTCTGAGTAGAGTACTCATGTGGTATATATTATTTTAAGTCACCTTCCCTCACAAACAAAGTATGCGGATTTATACGTATACGAAAATCATTTATGTAAATTACCAGTCAATACATTTCCTGATCTTATACGGTGAAAAAATTTTACTTTTTTTCTTTATGTAACTATTTTCAACTGGGTGTGTTTTGGTGGTTTACAACCACTACCAGAAATTTTTTTTGCCAGCGTACGAAGCGTGCTTTTACGGACTTTTAACTCACTAACTTGATTTTTGATTCAAAAATATGTTTTTCCTTAATAATTACCTGAATAGATTGATTTGAAAATGGAAGTTCTGGATATATTCGATATTTTACAAGAGAAAGAAAAAAACTTTCCAGTTTCCAATAGTGACCAACATCAAATGGAAACTTTACAAGACTACCACAACCCTAAAGAACACAGAAATATAATATCAAATTCTATCGATACATCTGCCTTAGTATTTATATAAATAAGAAAATAATTAATTTTAAGAAAAATGCAGAAATCCCATTTTAAAATTAACCGATTCATCAGTTTTAAAGTTTTAACTACCTGAAAAGAAAATATTCAATTAACATCTATCTTAAGAAAATATTCATCTTGAATTCGATATTGATTTTGACCTCCTAATGTATAGAAACAATGCATAACTTGAGATTTTACTATTAAAAATATTTTATTTTTAGAAGTCAAAGCAGGACATTCAATTTCAGTCTCTTAAGTAAAATAAATCTAATTCTGAATATCAATATTAAGAGAAAAATAGTCGTCAGAATAAAGACTGTAGTTCCATTAAACTATTATCTTGCCAGACAAAAACTAATACTAAAAGAATTTTGGTTTCAAACAATTCAAACTATTTTCGGAAAATCGATTTTCGTTACTTTACTTAGGAAGAGAAAGTAGATATCATTAATATTCCTTAAATTCTATAAGAGAAGCAAATGAACTGACAAACTAAAATCATAATTAGTTGATTAACCAGTAATACGATAGTTCCATAAAATAAAAAAATCTGATCTCCCATTCAGCAGAATGCATTTTTAAAATACTTGATATATATATTACAATAATAATACTTTTCTTTAAGCTCATTTAATTAAAATTTCATCAGAAATGTAATTACTTTTAGAGAATATCTATTCATTAAATATGATACAAATATATAAAAGTCGGAATATCGGATTTTCTACTGAAAAACATAGGAAACCAAATTGTTTAAAATTCATTTGCGTGGTTCGAAATCTCCAGTTTCAATTATTTTATATTTCTAAAATCGAAAGTATTACGCCATTTACACCAGAAAAACTTAACTAATATTAAATTAAATTGAGGCATCCGCGTTTAATTAAAATATGAGGTATAATTTTTTTCTTTTCTTTTCAGAAGCAATATGAGCGAATTTATCAGAAATATTTAGTTATTACAGGGTAAATTCTTTTATTGTTATTTAAAATAAAGTTTTTTTTTTATTTAGTTTTTTTTTAATAACTGAAATTAAAATAAATAAATATATTAACAAACTTAATAATTGGAATGTTGGACACTGGTACTTAATGTTGGAAAAGGCTTCAAATTTGTCACCCATAGAGCGATAATTGTGTCAAGTACAAAAGAAAAATACAATATTGATGCACAAAATTAGTCACTTTTGTAGAAATTCAATTAGAGTACATTCTTTTCATCATTAGGACTGTTTTTTTATCACTTTCAGTTATAATTATCTAAGCATATTTCGTAATAATCATTACAAGTTTTCAAAATTCCAAATATATATATATATATATATATATATATATATATATATATATATATATATATATATATATTAACTACTATTTAATTTCAAAAGATATTATCATTGTATAACCACGGTATTAAGATGAATCCTTAATTGTTGACTAAGCTTTAATTTTTCAAGGTTTAACTGGTATAAAAAAAATACATCATATCGTTCATGATGATGTTTCAGTTGTATGAGAAACCTGAAAAGTCAGAAGTGTCATGCGTTTTTATATGGTAATTGCACACGCTATCTTGTTCTTTTGTCACGCAAGTGTTGCATAAGCGAAACCTTACAGAACTCCTGAGTTTCACGCACACATTTAACGGTGCATTTAATTCAAGAAATAAGGTCATATTAGCTTTAAAGGATTTAGAAAAAATACTACAGAAACCTAAATGAATTCAGTAATTTCGGAACAAACAAACTAAAGTAGTTAAAATCTCTTTGTAAACAAAATTAAAAAGCGAATTTATGTACAAGAATTTATGTAAAATTTCAGAATTTTTTGGACGTGATCAATGAATTTTCTTTAAAAATACTTTTCGACATTAGGTATTAAATGTCGATAATTTTAAAGAGCAAATTTAATTAAAAAATACAAAATGATATCCAAAACAAAATTCCTTTGTTAGAAAAATAATCTCAATAAACTTACTTAGCACTATATGTAATATTTGCTTACAACATAATACTTACTTGCCAAAATTTTAATACTTACTTTCAGTAATATTTCCACATGGAGAAAACACGTTGTCATGCTGTATATCCACAGACATTTTACAAATTTTATTAAGGGGTCTGTTTAAAACTGCAACAAGTGCATAGCCCCTTAAGTTTCTGTCCGAAGCTTTTGGGGGAATATTTAAACAGGGGTTTGGCCAATTGGTCAAATAAGAGTTGGCGATTCCATAAAGGATTCGAGCCGCTCCAATGGCGTAGAGAGAGAAGTTTTGATGTAATTATGAGGGGGATCGTAAGAGGAGAAGGAAATTGGGGAGATAGCAAGTCGGTCAAGCGGTGGTTCCTGGGAGAGAGATGCATTTTTATCGGACGCAATTTCATGCACATGAATTCGCCATTTTCCTGACCCTGATATGCCAGTAAGTGAAATTTCTTGATTCAAATGCTCAGCCAGTTTTTATACTGTATAGTAATCAAAAGTGTCAATATGATTTATTAGTTGTTCTATGATATCTTTATGATATATTATATTTTGCTTTTAATCTATGGATGTCAGCACTGACTTAACTAAGCGTGCTTTGAGGAAATGTTTTGTCTAAATACCTATTGTTCATGAATAAATATCATTTCAAGTTACGACTTTGAGTTATTGCAACGCTTTAACTTATGCACGAAATTAAGTTCATTTAGATTAATTCTGACGTTTGTTAACTAACCACTATACTCACGGCATATAAATGGTGCCTTGGACTCAGTTTGAAATGCATATTGTTCAGTGAATAAGTGGTATTTGATGGAAAGTAAAATTAGAATGATAGTGATTTGCGAAATTATTTTTATAATTGAATATGGTTCGTGGAAATAGGACGCTTTCAAATTTCAAAACGAGGTCAACTACAGCTAATATAGTCAGAGCCGAGACAATTAAACAGCGTGCGAGCGGAAGTCAAAATAATAAAAAAATGGCACAGGAAAACATTGAAATGGAGAGCGCTAGCAGAATAAATGGTTTAGCTTTATTAACCGCAAATTATGAGGGTAATAAAGATGAGACGAAATTTTTTTTTCGACAATTTGACGAAGTGGCTTTACTGGCAAAGTGGAAAGACTCCGAGAAACTCACGATATTGAAATCGAAATTACGGGGGAACGCGCTTCGCTACCTTATGTCAGACAGAGAATTGATGAATTCCCAAAATTATGATCTGGTTAGGGATAAAATCATGGACTTTTTCCGGGACGAATTAGATGTGGGACAGTGCCAATTAGATTTCTCCAACTGTCACATGAGAGAAAATGAATCAGTCAAAATGTTTGCACATAGACTTGTCGTGGCTTCGAATAAATATTTGGGCACCTCGCAAACGGAAATCTCGCAAGATACGAAAGCGGTAATTGACAAGCTTAGACTCTCAAAATTCGTAGGGGCGCTTCTACCAGAAATTCAACGAGACGTACTAAAATTGAACCCGAAATCATTCGAACAAGCTATTGAAATAGCAAAAAATTCTCAAATGGCGCTTGACACGGTTGCGAGATGTAAAATTAATGCATTAAAGGTGGAAAACTCCTTCTCACAATCAGAAGAGCAGCAGTTACAACAAATCAATCGCATGCAAACAACTACTCAAAACCCTCCTGGGCAAGTACAAGCGATGCAGTGTTATTTATGTGGAGTGTCGGGGGATCATTTTTCAACGGAATGTGAGGCATTTAAGAGTATGATTAACATACCACAACAAAATAGACATAACCAGCAATATCCGAACACCCAAAATGCGAGAGGCGATTATTCCGGTCAACGGGGTGGTAATAGAGGTAACATATCACAAAACAGGTACTTCAGAAATCCGAATCAGCACGTCAGGGGACAGAACAGACAAAATCGTGGTAATTATTACTACAATAATCAAAGCAGAGGTAGATATAATTCACATGGTAACAATAATTCACAAGCTTCAAATCATTTTTTAGACATAGCACAGGGGGACATGGAGAACACTTAAACAGTTGCTCAGATCAAACCAGAAGTGCAGGTATACCCAGACAATTACAGGTGGGAAATTTGAAAATCGAGAATTTAAACAATTTTAACAGTTACAATGTTTCAAATTTACCTATTATTCAAACGGAAATCGCAGGAATACAATTTAAAGCACTTCTTGATACAGGAGCAAATATCTGCTTATGCTCAAAGGAAGTTTACATGTTAATAAAACAGAAAATCAAAACTAAATGTGTCGCTTCAAATGTGGTAATTACGACCATAACAGGGTCAGTATTAAAATACACAAATTGCATTGAGACGATTTTAAAAGTGGGAAATAAAAGGCTAAAGGTTACGTTTTTCGTCTCAAGCGAAAGGTTTCAAGAGCAATTTCAGATTATTTTAGGCATGCAGTTTCTGAGTGAAAATAGGGTAATTGTAAACTTACGTGAGGGTAAACTGGAGTTTCTAGACAAGACAACGGTCAAATTCTGTGACTCTACCCTTTGCATAAAAGGGGAGTCAAATTCTGTTTTCTTGACACATGCAGTCATCTTAGAGCCTGGTGAAGCGAGTTTCATTAAATTGAGAAGCAAGGATTACACAAATAAAAATTTTGAGGGGGACATTTGTTTCACACCTATGCAACTTAATAATCGACTAGAGTGTAGCATGTCCATTAACTACATGAAGAATAATGAATTTAGTACATTGGTTCAAAACAAATCACCAGACACTCTTCACTTAAATAAATCGATGAAAGTTGGGTATTTTGAAAAAGATTTTCAAATTGATGATTCGCAAAAATCAAACACACAAATGATTAACTTGATTACGGCTACTGAGGAAATTAAGCATTTGCGGGAACGGGAATTTAGCATCATCGATTTTGATTTGAGTCACCTCAACGATAACAACAGCAAAATTCTGAGTCAATTATTACAGGAAAACTACATGGTGTTTTCAAAATCCATGAAAACTTTAGGCCATTGTGATGCTATAAAACCTAATATAATCTTAAAACATGATTCTGCAATTGGGTGTAAGCCTTATCCCATCCCCCATCTTCTAAGAGAAGAGGCAAAAATTCAAATTGACACTCTTTTGGAAGCCAACATCATTCGAAAGTCAAACACGAATTTTTTGGCACCTGTGCTTATGGTCAAAAAAAAGGCAGAAAATAATGACGATAAGAAACGCTTTCGCTTATGTTTGGATATGCGTCTTTTGAATTCTTTAATTGTTAAAGCACCACAGATCTTACCAAAAATCAAAGATTTGGTCACAGATTTAAGTGGGTACCGATTTTACAGCATTATTGATTTTAATAGCGCATTCTTACAGTTAAGCATGGAGGAACATTCTGAAAAGTTTGGATTTGCCTCAATGTGGGGTACATATAAATTTGTCCGTCTACCTTATGGTTTTGTCACAGCGTCATCTATATTCCAAAATTTGATACATGAGATATTGGGAGATTTGATAAGTTATGGAATTCGTTTCTTTATTGATGACGTAATAATTCCTTCAAACTGCTTTGAAGAAATGATACATAAGCTGCAGTTAGTATTCGAGAGATTAAGGGCTAACAACTTAACTTTAAGTGCAGAGAAATGCAATTTCTTTAGGGAGAAAATCACATATTTGGGATACGAAATTTCACAAACAGGAATCACTCCAACAGAATATAACACTCAAAAAATCACCTGCTTCCAAACTCCTAAAAACATCAAGGAATTACGTCGATTCAATGGTTTGACTAATTTTTATCGTGATAGTATTAAGAACTATGCTAACTACACAAGTGTTTTGGAGGAATTAACAAAAAAAAACACACCGTTTGTTTGGACAGAAAGGCATAATGTAGCTGTTCAAAATCTACAAAGGCAATTTTTTACCAAACCCTTTTTAAAACAGGTCAATATTAAAGAGAAATTTTATCTCGCATGTGACGCTTCGAAAATGTCAGTTGGAGCCAGTCTTTTTCAGTATCATGGTGACAAACTTTGTCCTGTTGCGTATTTCTCTAAAAAGAACTCACAATTTGAGGAAAAGCAGCCAGCGATTTATCTTGAGCTTATTGCTTTACATAAATCAATCTTACACTTCTGTGAGTATTTGTATGGGGGCACATTTACTGTTTTTTCTGACCACAGACCACTACAGTATTTCTCCAAACTTCAAAACAAGTCAAATAAAATTACAAGGATTTTAAATGAATTGGCTTATTACTCTTTCGACATACAGTACATCAGAGGTATTGACAACGTTTTACCGGACTATTTGTCACGTATGGTCAATATACCAAATATCTAGGTCACATTGGACACAGATACTACGAGAATTAAAGAAATTCTTTCAGAGGGTTCTAAAAATGTAGATGATACTATACCTAAAACAAACCTTAATTCCGTAAATACCATACTCAGTACACCACAGGCTCAGTATAACCAAAACATTGGAACAGTTTCACAATCCGAAGGTTCCGTTCACATCAACAAAGAAGAGCAAGCTTGGGAGGATTGTGTAGTCAATCAGCTGAAAAGCTCAAACATCATACATCATTTATCTGATAACAAGGGTCATAAATTAGATGATACTAATATTCTTATGGAACAAAATAGGGATCTTAACATTCTGGAAATTAAGGAAGCTTTACACAAAGATAATGGCAAATTGAAGGCAAAATTTAAAAATTATTTTGTGGATGAAGATTCTGGATTACTTATGTTTAAGAGAAAAATTACAGAAAACGATGTAGATAGCTACATGTTTAATGTGGTTCTACCGGACACATTACAAATTCACGCAATTCAAAACGCACATTTTACACATTTTGGCATAGCTAAAACGTTTCAATTTTTAATGCAAAAATTTCACTGGAAAGGGTTATATTCGGATGTCACAAATTACATTAAGAGTTGTGAAACTTGCAATAGAGTGAAGCGAAGCTATCAAAAGTTCAAACCGCAAGGATTTGCACATATTCCAAATAGAATTGGAGCACAGTTATCTATGGATATTTTGGGACCGCTCAAGTGTGGCGCTTACGTATTAAGTATCATAGAAAATTTTAGTAGATACTTAGATCTATATAAATTAGAATCAATTGGATCACAACAAATATCTAAGTGTCTCATGCAGTACATTTCTAGATACGGCGTACCAGAAACCATTTTATCAGACAATTGTAGTAACTTCATTTCTAAGGGCTTTATCGAATTAAACAGATTATTAGGGGTACACCTTATACACACGCCTGTTTACGCTCCTTGGTGCAACGGTAAAGTCGAGTCCACGAATTTAGAGATTAAGAACACCATCTTAGCTTTAAAAGAGCAAAAAATTGATCTACAATCAGCATTAGATATTCATAAGGCAATGTATAACAGTTCAATTCACTCTACGACAAGCTTTTCCCCTTCACAGCTATTTTTTGGTCGTAAAATAGAACCTATATTCAGCACAATGAAGGTTTGTAAAAAATCAAATTTAGATTGGTTGGGATATCCTAATTACGTTGAGAAAACAATGCTACAAATAGAAGAATGTAGGAAACAGGCTTTTAAACACATTGAAATTGCACAGTTGACACAGCAAAATTATGCTATCAGTAAATCACACAAGAGACATTTCACAGTTGACAGTATTGTGTACTACAAAACCCCAGGCAAGTTTAAAAAGTATTTCACAGGACCCTACAAGATTACAAAGATACACACAAAAAACCTCTTTGACATTCAATTGTTAACATCCCCCCAAATCGTTAAGACACGCATCCACATCTGTAGTTTAAAACTAGCAGAAAAGAGATACGATAAATTTATCTTGGAAAAGGGAATAGATCACAAAAATAATTCTGACCTTCAGGCATCTTTACCACACCGGTACGATCTTAGAAGTAAAGATCGCGTTCAGCCGATAACTTCTCACGATTCCTAGGACAAGACTTGGATTGACAAACAATAAAAAAAAAGGCGCTGTCATTCTCTGGCTAGACGAGGGAACTCGTAAATTTAAAAGTCTTAGCTTTTGTCAATCTTTGCTACGGGAGTATTCAGCACGCATGAATTGGTCATAAATATTGTCGCGTAGAGTCTTGTTGACACTAATGGCGAGGGACGCGTCGGCAAATGACTGTCTGCATTTTGGCGGGAAAAAGGGCGAATGTTGGTCACTTTCAGAACAGGTTTTTATTTTTTTTTTGTGGGGAACATATAGTTCTCCGGTCTCGGAAAGGGTGTGTGACGTCATCAGACGGGAGAGGTTCTGACCGCTTCTGTCACGTGACTTGCCAAGGAGAACGAAGTTTGTGTTTTTGTGTTGTTTTTCTTTTTGGAGAGTTCAGAGGGGCGATTTTTCGTTTTTTTTTCTCTCCCCACTTTAACAGAGGTAGCGGAAGTCGGTTTTTGGTTTTTTTAGGGCCAACGAGGGGGTCGTCGAAAATTTTTTTTTGGTAGCGATTTGTTGCACTGGAATTAATGAGACATTGGGTCTCTTTTCGATTAATGTATGGCATTGTTTTTTTTAATGGGTTAGATTAAGGCGTTTTTGAACACTGAAACTGATAGGAATCTGCTGTTAGGCAGGCAAAAGGAGCGGATTTAGTGTCGGGTGTCTTGCTTTTATGTGCTCTGGATTGATTTGATCAACAGAACGCGTTCACGCTGTTGATTTTGGATCGTAGCTCTGATTATACGAGTGTGTTGTCTACGATATTAGTAATTAATTCATGATTGGAATTGGTGATTAAGGATGTTAATTATATTTGGCAATTGGTGGTGTAAATTAATTTTTGGATGGAAACTTAATGCTTTGTTCTGGTTATGTAATAAAAAATCAAGGGAAGTTTAAGAAAAAAATGATATAAAAGGGAGATAAGACTAAGTATATTTGTATTTTTCTACTTTGGTTAATGAAAGTTAAATAGTAATTTTTTTTTCTTTTTTCTATTTTGATTTTGAGCAGTCTTTCATGTGAGGATTACTAATAATAGTTGATTAGGTTAAAAGTTTAGGACTGGCTGAGTATTTATGAGTCTTGGAATTGTCATTTTTCTGTATCAAAAAATCTAAACAGATCTGCATTTACAATGAAGTAGAATGGCGTGTTGCCTTGCGCAAAGTAGCATTCCTAAATTTTTGCTACAGCTGAATATCACCGCTGGCCAGAGATTTACAGTGAAGCAGAAATAGTTCTTCAGAATGGTCAGATTTCGTCAGAGATACAGTACTCGCTTTCCAGACTACTCAGCGATTTCAATCAGACCACGACAACGCAGCAACAGGTCCAACAGATGTTTCCATACCACACCACCAGATGGCAGTCCTCAACAAGCTACACCGAACGACTGCGAAATTCCAAGCAGCGGAGTCCGAGAGACGTGGACCGTGAACATACAAATTGATGGGAGGACCCAACATGCCCCATTCGACACCTGTGGGACAGGGCGGAGCTACCTTCCGGCATCATCACAGCAGACGACACACAGAGAATGTTCCGATGTTCCGGTTACAGAGATCAGCAAGCTTGACCTGGCCATACAGTAGGAGGCCGTCACTCACCCAAGTCCGCGAAGTTGGAGAAAGGAACAGGTGGCAAAGCAGGCCACACCCCTCTCAGTTTTCCTTTGACTCCTCATCACCAATGCAATGGCAACTGAACACATTTTCCCCTGGCCATCCACTTTGATTGAGGGCCACACGACATCCAGGTAAAACTATTCTTTTTTTGCTCCTGGGTAACTCGATCTTCAGGGAACAAGAGAAGACAGACATTCTAGTGACATTGCAAGTGTGAACAATAAACTGTTTTCTTTCCGATGCACAAACTTTTTGCTAGGAATGTTCAACACCTTTAGGATAACACAGAACAACAATACTGTGTTAGATGGTCACAATAAACTGAACTCTTTGACTATGGAGATTTACAAACTATGAAACTAAAAAAACTTACACAATGACGATTGAGAACGTTGTTCATGAACCAACTCCTTTTTCTTTCCCTTCTAAATTATACCTTGTGTTTTCCTGGTTACATCTTCATGTTGTTTTTTATTTATATATTTTTGCTCTTTAACAATGTTACAAAAAATTGTGATTGGTCATATTTCAGTGTGCAACTATCTGCTTGTAATTTCATGCTTTTACACATCATCTTTCATTCTTGTGTATTTTTTTTGCAGTTACTTTATGGAATGCTGTGAGTGTTTTATTTTTTAATTTTTAGCTGGCTGAGTGGAATTTCTTTAAAATTTTTGTTGGTGAAAAGGGTGATAAATGTCATGCTGTATATCCACAGACATTTTACAAATTTTATTAAGGGGTCTGTTTAAAACTGCAACAAGTGCATAGCCCCTTAAGTTTCTGTCCGAAGCTTTTGGGGGAATATTTAAACAGGGGTTTGGCCAATTGGTCAAATAAGAGTTGGCGATTCCATAAAGGATTCGAGCCGCTCCAATGGCGTAGAGAGAGAAGTTTTGATGTAATTATGAGGGGGATCGTAAGAGGAGAAGGAAATTGGGGAGATAGCAAGTCGGTCAAGCGGTGGTTCCTGGGAGAGAGATGCATTTTTATCGGACGCAATTTCATGCACATGAATTCACCATTTTCCTGACCCTGATATGCCAGTAAGTGAAATTTCTTGATTCAAATGCTCAGCCAGTTTTTATACTGTATAGTAATCAAAAGTGTCAATATGATTTATTAGTTGTTCTATGATATCTTTATGATATATTATATTTTGCTTTTAATCTATGGATGTCAGCACTGACTTAACTAAGCGTGCTTTGAGGAAATGTTTTGTCTAAATACCTATTGTTCATGAATAAATATCATTTCAAGTTACGACTTTGAGTTATTGCAACGCTTTAACTTATGCACGAAATTAAGTTCATTTAGATTAATTCTGACGTTTGTTAACTAACCACTATACTCACGGCACACGTTTGCAAAATATGTGTAAAATTTAACTTATAAATTTTTCATATTTTAATCCAAGCTTAATATATAAAGATAGTATTTAATTTTAATTTTTTGTCCTATTATTAAGTGTTCAATGAAGAAACTGACACTGACTTATCATATTGCATTTTAAAGCAGTATAAAATACTTTTATGGTTTCGTATTTTACCACAATAATTAATGCCATATTTTCCTTCCACATTAATACTATTATGGATTCACCAATTCATAAAATACATAATATTCATATTTTTATTTAGGTGCTGGGTATTTTCTATGCAATATTCCTAACCTTTGTACCAATACTTAAACATATAAAGTATAATACTTTATGTTCATATTCATTCTCTTTTATAATCTATTTTAAAAGGAAAGCAAACTAAAAATATGATTTATAAACCAGTAATATTTTTTTAAATGTTAACAACTAGTTTACTTTTCGATAATTTTTGATAATCAGACGAAGTGGTCGATTTGCGCCAACAACCTTAAAAAGGCAGAAACGACAGTATGTCTTCTCTGTATAACTTCCTATAGTAAAACCGGATTGACTGCATTTTCTACCATGCCTACGGAACTTCGTATAATAGTACAAAAATAACATAGATTAGATAAGTCCCAGCGAATTCTGTAAACAAAAAAAAAAAAAAATAATAATGGGTTGTCTAGCATATAGAAACGGAGAAAAAAAAGATTAAATTTTTCGTAAAACATAAAAGTCGAATTCCAGCCAGTAAAAATTCGACAAACGTCCAGACCAAACTAAGATATAGAACTAGAAATGGATTAGATTTCATGATTCGTAATGTTTCGACTTAAAAATCTACGCTTCTTTGAACTTCATTAAATAATTCTTTCTATTTTTAATTAATTTGAAACTATTTTTTTTTTTTTTTTTTTTTTTTTTTTCCATTTCAAAATTTAGTGATAAATAGAAGCGATAAGCTCATTATTAAGGCTCAGATATATTCTCTAAGTCACTAAAACAGATTTTACATCATTTCAGTATTCATTTTAGCATCCAAGTTCTTATTAGTTGAGTTTGGTCATAATGTAATGTACAGATAGAAATAATTGACATATAATTATATGGCTTATAGCATATTAAAAATTCAATTTATTTAATTTTTGAATCGACAAAATTAAAGCGTAATTTTCATTCGGTAAATTTCATATGTTATTTAAACTGCACGACAATTTAGAGTGCGTTGACTTTCAAAAGCATTTTAATTTTGGGAAATGTTTTTTTTTTTTTTTTTTTTTAAATGAAATAATCGTTAAAAATGTAAATAATCATATTGTGTTGCCAGAAACTGGGTTAAATATCAAGTACAATAAAACTGAATGAGGATGTAATACGTAATGACGTCATAGTCAATACATTAGAGCGTGACTAAATGAAACACACATCGCGATTAGCTAATGGAATTAGAAAAATACCATTCGTTTTTAAAGGATATTGATATTCCTCACAAGAACTTTACAAATGTTAACACTATTCTACTCTTAATAGCACTGCACATACTGACCATTAGCTAAGCAATAATTATTTTTAAATCCTTTTTTATTATCTTCGAATTTATAAATTTTGTTCGTTTGAATGTTTGTAGCAGGCAAATATGCAACGGGCTAATAAACCCCCTTGCCGTTATTCATTCGAGCTGAAACTGGTTAGATAGACTCGTTAACGATGACAATGCATTCCATCCTTTAATTTATAGCTTTTTTGCGATTTAAAAATCGGAAGTTATTTGAGATTAGTTCCCTTCTTAATACCCCTGAAAAACAAAAACAAAAACTTCAAACCCTTTAAATCTTTCAAAAACTTTAAATCCTTCACAAATATATTAACCAACAAAAACTTGCAACAAACACTTCAATTTCGTACAATTAAAAACTCTTGATAAATATTCAAATTTCGCACAGTTTCTCTGTATTAAAAATGTTTAGAAAATTAAATCTTCGCAAACAGGAAAATTTACCCTACTTTGAGTTTTCCACACATTTTTATTGAAATCGGCATTTTTCCTGGTTGGTTGGTACGTAAGCCCAATAACCTATTCTTATGCACAATGACGACTAATCAATCCAAGGCCTACAACTTAATGGGGTTTCAGAACCACAAAGAAAACATCCATACCTAACACGGGACTCGAACGCGACACCTTTGGCATGCATGGCCAGAGCACTAACCACACAGCCATCAGGTAGGCCACTTTTAATACGTGAAAACTTTCGTAAATTAGTTTAAACGTGAAACGCATACATTGTTAAAATTTCAATTGTGGCACGAACCTCAAAACAGCGTAAATTTTTATGGGAGACTTAAATTTTAAAAATAACCAAAGGTAATATACATTTTCAAGTGCGACACAGCCGAGAGTTGAAACGAGAAGTTTTGTATTAATCACGTTTATGATTTATATATATATATATATATATATATATATATATATATATATATATATATATATATATATATATATATATATATATATTGCAAGAAAGCAGTTTGAGGTTGGTTGTTTTTTTCTACTTTTCAAAATTTTTTTTGGATACTAAAATATCAAAACATAAATAGATTAAATAATCTTAAAGGATTACTAATACATGTGAGAAAACTTATAATTAATATTTTAATTGATACAACCCACGTGTTTTAGAAACCAAGCAACCTATTAAGTGTTGATTTCATTATTAAATATTTTATAAAACTAATTTTTTTCTATTAACAGGCTTAATTCTACTTTGTTTTTATAATTCAGTCCTGTTTAGCCAATTAAATTATAAATGACCAAAAAAATTTCAATATTTACACCCATAAACACTATTGAAAATAAATTTGTACATCAATTAATTGATATATCATTTCAGTTATTCATTTTTAAAAATTAATATTAACAATAATGTCACACCTAATTAAGGCGAGAAAAGTAATTTTATGTATAAAATGTTCCCATGTAAAAATTATTCTTTTACTTTTATCGTAATTACTACCAGAAAGAAAAGCTCTTATAGTTAAAAGGTTCATAAACAAAAATTAATCTACAAGAGTAACGCATATTTTTCCTTATAAAATGAAGGAAAATAAAACGAATAGCTACGGAAATCTCGCCTTGATTTCCTTGGGGAAATCACCTGTATAATTTGGTTTGAAAATTGAATAAACATATTTTTCTCGTATTACACTGAATATTTTATATTCAAGGCACCAGGGACACGGAATCTTATTTCAGTTTTTTTTTTTTTTTTAACGAATTCGTTAAAGTTTAGAGCGATGATATTAATCTAGATCCTTTATCTTAGCTGTGTTCTTTTCTTGAAAATAAAGATTCATTTTTTCTGAATATAAATATTTTGATTATGCAAAAGCAGTTGCATGAGTCCCTCTTCATCATGTACCTTTCTTGTAATAAATGTAGGTAAAATTGAGCATTATTTTAAGATACGTGTGGTGTTGAACCATTGTTTTAATAGATGAATGTAATACGGAGCTTTCTTAAAATAATTCTAGGGAGAATGGAGCATGTTCTTTGAAAGATATATATAGAATGAAGCCTTCTTGTAGGTATAAATACAAAATACAAAAATTATCACCAACTACAGGTACAGGGTCCATTAAGGCGGATTGAGCAGTCTTGTAAAGATATAGGTAGAATGGAGAAATTTTATAATAAATGTAGGTAGACAAGAAAATTTTCCATGTATATTTAAGTAAAATGGATCATTATTGTAATATATCGGTAGAATGGAGCATTTTTGTTATAAATAAAGGTTGAATGAATAATTTGTATTATAAATGTAGGTAAAACGGAGCATGTTTGGGATTGAAATAGGTAAAACTGGGCATTTTTGTAATAGATATTGGTAGACCAGAGTTTTCTTGCCATAGGTGTAAGTAAAACGGAGCAATTATGTTATAGGTATGTAGGTAGAGTGGAGCACTTTTTTAATAAATGTAGGTAAAATGAATCTTGTTTGTAATAGATGTAGATAAAACGGATCATTTTTATTATAGACTTGGGTAAAACAGAGAATTGTTTTGATAAATGTAGGGTGATTCGTATTTTTCTAATAGATTTAGTTAGAAAAGAGTATTGTTGAACAAATTGTCTGTATATATTGTAAATAGTGACGTATTATTTCAAAATTCTATTGTAATTTATTTTTATCCAATTTTATTTAGTAATTAATAGCGATTATACAAGTTAGAAAAAGGTGGCAACACCTAAAGTAATCGAGAAGGTTCGAGATATTTCTTTTCCGATGAATTGGCTGGAAATTTCGAGAATGTCTCAAGCGCTTGTATATAAAAGACTGGAGAACGGGAAAGTTTTCAGATTGACTTCGGAACTCGTTGAAAGCTGATCGCTTTGTTTACCTATTGGAGTGAGCTTGTATAATCGCTGAATTCGAAGTTATTTTTGTTGAAGCTTGTGTTGAAGCTTGAGAGTAATTAAACTGTTGCCTGTGAATAAATTTTGTGAGTTTTCTGAAGAGAGAATAAATATTTGTATACCGTGAAAACTGTGCCATCATTGCCTCAGTGGAAAAATTCGTAACAGTGGTGTCAGAAGTGGGATTTCGTAATTTTGAATGCCGACAACTAGAGGAATGATGGAAGACCAAATGAAACAATTAATGGAAATGATTGCTGGAATAAAAGCCGGACAAGAATCCACGGCCGCTGAAATGAAAGCCGAAATAAAAGCCGGACTAGAATTAACCGCCGCTGGTCAAGCCCGTCAAGAAACGACAAATGCCGAACTCGCCGCCGCAATTGCCGCCAGTCAAGAAGCGACATCATCAGACATTAAAGCTTTACAAGAAGCGACATCATCAGATTTTAAAGCTTTGCAAAATGCAACGTCATCTGACATGAAAGGTTTGGCCGATAAGTGCGAGTCCACATCCGCAGCCGTAATCAAGATCAGGGAAGAAATGAAAACCGAGCTAACGTCAATGGTAGAATCTACTATTATGGAGACAACATCATCGGTCCTGCAATCCGTGAAGGAAGACGTTCGCACTGCTGTAAGAGATGAAATGGAAGAAAAGGTTTCCACTATCAAAGAAGAGCAGGGAAAATTCATGGATGCTGTAGAAGAAAGGCTACGGAAAATAGAAACTCGCGAAGCTGTGACCATTGCAACGCCTAATTGGGATAACGTTTCCACTCCCTTTATTGCGCCACGTTCCAGCATCAAAGTGGCCACTTTTGATGGGAGGTCGTCTTGGCGCGTTTATCAAACGCAGTTTGAAATGATTGCTTCTGCGAATGGTTGGGACGATACTTCGAAAGCATTCCATCTCGCGGCATCTCTTCGAGGTGAAGCTGCTGACATTTTACAAACACTACCTGAAGAGAAGCGGGGAGAATTCGTGGCGCTGGCAAGTGCGTTGGAATTAAGGTTTGGGGAGCAACATCTAAAGGATTATAACAGACTGCAACTGAAAGTGAGACAGCAGAAGGCCAATGAAACTCTTCAAGAATTGGCATCGGATATAGAAAGACTGTCGCTCCTCGCTTTCCCAGACTGTCCCTCGGACGTACGAGATAACCTGTCTCTCCAGTATTTCGTGGATGCCATCAAAGATCCCGACATACAGCAAGCTGCCAGGATGTCAGACAGCAAAGATCTAAAGTCCACCCTCGTCTATGCCATGAGAGTAGAAGCCGCACAGCAAGCTTCTAGAAAAGATCGGCGTTTCGTACGTGGAACATTGGCAGACGATTCCTCTGAACTTTTCACGAAGAAGTTTCAAGAACTGGAAAACAAGATGGAGCGAATTATGAGAAATATTCCTGGTTCGAAGGATCGAAAAACTAGAGTGGTTTGTTGGCTCTGCAACCGGGAAGGACATTTCAGACGTGATTGCCCTGAATTGGACAGGAGAGGGGACAGACCCTCGTCCGAGCCTCAGCAGTTAAACTAAAGAGCGGCTATCTCGCGAGGCAGTGGTCGCCGTGTAGAGCAGGTGGTGCCCCACTCAGCCTCTATCACATCTCATCCCTTCAAGGAGGAAACCATGGTTTATTCGTGGAGGGCAAGATCAATGGAACTCCCTGTCGTCTAATAGTTGATTCAGGGGCAAATGTAACCATCTTTCGGACGGATGTAGCCCGGCGCCTGGACAGCCAACCTCTTTACACGGCGCCTTCAGTTTCACTACAGACTGTAACTGGTGACAAAATTTCTGTGCATGGGAAATTAAATGTCAACATCTCTTTTGGATTTCACACCTACACTCACACCGTTTACGTCGCTGAAATTATTGACCCATGTATTCTTGGATTGGACTTTTTAAAGAGAAATGGAATTACTTTGAATTTCGAGAAAGGCGAGCTTCTAACGGGGAAAGAAGAAGTTCCATTGTTCGGTTTGGACTCGGAAGAGCCGTGTGCATATCGAATAGTAGCTCTTGAAGACATCACCATCCCCTCCATGACAGATTTGGTTGTAAAAGGTTCAACAGAGCTCCCGAAGGCCTTCCGATTTGGAGTAACGGACTTCCCATCATCGAATAGCGTCCCGAAAGGAGTGGTAGTAGGAGCGACGCTTGTGGATCTCTCTCAAGAGGTGGTGTATGTGAGAATGGCCAACATCGGTGATTCTAAGAGAGTTATCAAGAAAGGAGAAGAAATTACCACTTGCACACCTGTTACAAGCATCGAACGAGGATCGAAGGAGCTTCCGACCGCACCACCCGCGGATTTAGTGGACCAGCTTCTCGAAGACTCTCGGTTGGAAAGAAGGCAAGAGAAGATTGTCGGAAACCTTATAAAAGAATTTCAAGACATTTTCCCCATGTCATCGAAAGATGTAGGAAGAACAGAGCTTACTCAACATCGAATCGATACTGGGACCCATTTACCTATTAAACAACATCCTCGAAGACTACCTTTCGCAAAACAAGAGGAGGTCGGGAAACTGTTACAGGAAATGGAAGATAATAGAGTTATATAACCCTCCTCAAGTCCATGGGCCTCTCCAATCGTACTCATTCGAAAGAAGGATGGTTCCACCAGGTTTTGTGTGGATTACCGGAAGCTGAACGAAATTACGAAAAAGGACAGCTACCCTCTGCCAAGAATCGATGACACTTTGAACACTCTATCGGGGAACCAGTGGTTTTCGACTTTGGATTTGAAGAGTGGATACTGGCAAGTGGAGATACATCCCGACGATCGTGAGAAGACTGCCTTCACTACCGGCCAAGGATTATGGCAGTTTCAAGTTATGCCGTTTGGCTTGTGTAATGCACCGGCTACGTTCGAGCGACTAATGGAGACTGTGCTTAGAGGACTTTCCTACGAGACCTGTCTGGTATATTTGGACGATATCATTATCAACGGGCGGAGTTTCGATCAACACTTGCAAAATGTGAAGAACGTGTTCTTGAAGCTTAGGGAAGCCCACTTGAAA
The DNA here is from genome assembly GCA_963978545.1 of Linyphia triangularis. NCBI lineage: Eukaryota > Metazoa > Arthropoda > Arachnida > Araneae > Linyphiidae > Linyphia > Linyphia triangularis. Next base: position 21,806,221 of record OZ021732.1, on the reverse strand, counting down.
CTTAGCCCATCAAAATGTAAGCTCTTTAGGAGGAAAGTCAGTTATCTCGGACACATCATCTCATCCGATGGAGTAAGCACAGATCCAGCCAAGATCCATGCTGTGCAAATTTGGTCTCGACCGCAAGACGTTCATCAATTGCGAAGCTTCCTAGGACTGTGCACGTATTACCGTAAATTCGTGAAAGGTTTCTCCAAGATCGCCAGACCCTTGCATCGACTAACAGAGAGCAAGCAGAAGTTCCTATGGACTGCCGACTGTGACGACTCCTTCAATCAACTGAAGAACGCTTTAACATCCGCGCCTGTTTTGGCTTTTCCCGATGTTAACAAGGACTTCATTTTGGATACAGATGCCAGCAATGAGGGAGTGAGCGCCGTTCTTTCCCAGGAAATTGAAGGACAGGAGAAAGTCATCGCTTATTTTAGTAAGAGCCTGTCAAGATCCGAGCGGAACTACTGCGTCACAAGAAAGGAGTTACTGGCAATAGTAAAAGCCGTTGAGCACTTTCATCATTACTTGTACGGCCGAAAATTCCTTTTAAGAACTGATCATGTGTCTCTGACTTGGTTGCTGAATTTCAAGAATACAGAGGGACAAATAGCAAGGTGGATTCAGCGCCTGCAGGAATACGACATGGATATCCATCACAGAAAAGGAACGTTCCATGGGAATGCAGACGCTCTTTCTAGAAGACCATGTCCGGAGAACTGTCGATTTTGTTCCAATGCCGAGTCTAAGTTTGGGGTTAACACATCGGCCGTTCGGAAAATAACTTCCAAGTCAAATACTTCAGACGTGGATCCTTGGAGTGATCAGAATGTCCGCAAAAGTCAGGTCGAAGATCAGGACTTGAAACCTCTCATTGAATTCATGGAAGCAGCTAACGGAAAACCCAGTTGGCAGGAAATTGCATGCTGTAGCCCAATAATGAAGAGATATTGGGCTATGTGAGACTCTTTGCACTTGAAGAATGGAGTACTCTACCGTCGATGGGAGTCCGATGATGGCAAAAGCTTCCGGTGGCAATTAATCCTTCCAAGTTCTAGAGTTACCAACGTTCTAGAAGAACTTCACAGCAGTTCTACTGGAGGACATTTTGGTGTCACGAAAACTCTTCAGAAAGTCAGGGAGAGATTCTTCTGGGACAAAGCAAAATCCGACGTGGAGAAGTGGTGCAAGTCCTGTGATGCATGCAATTCACGAAAGGGACCGAAGACCCGAACTCGTGGAAAGTTGCAACGTTACAACGTAGGAGCACCATTCGAAAGAATTGCTTTAGACGTCTTAGGCCCCCTACCTCACACAACTAATGGCAACAAATACATCCTAGTTGTCATGGACTACTTTAGCAAGTGGCCAGAAGCATACGCGATTCCGGATCAGGAAGCCACAACCGTAGCAGAAGTCCTCGTACGGAATTGGATCTCCCGATTTGGCGTACCCCTGCTGATACATTCCGATCAGGGGACGAACTTCAACTCTGCCGTCTTCACTGGGCTGTGTGACTTGCTCGACATGGAAAAGACTCGTACAACTCCCCTGCACCCACAATCCGATGGAATGGTTGAACGATTTAATAGAACGATTCTGAATCATCTCTCCTTGTTTGTTTCCAAGAACCAGCAAGATTGGGATCAGAAACTTCCATTGTTCCTTTTGGCCTACAGAAGTGCTACTCACGAGACCACCGGATATACACCATCTCAAATGATTTTCGGGAGAGACCTTAGACTCCCCTGCGACCTCCTCTTTGGACGACCACCGGACACCCCTTCCTCGCCTGTCCAGTATCTAGATGATCTCCAGGCACGTTTGGAAGCCGTACATCGGTTCGCCAGAGAAAGAATCAACATCATGACAGAGCGCATGAAGGTCCGCTATGATGCCAAGGCCACGGAACGTTCATTCCAGGAAGGTGACAAGGTGTGGTTATGGAATCCTAAACGTCGGAAAGGACTCTCCCCTAAGCTCCAGACGAACTGGGAAGGGCCGTATGTGGTCCTTAAGAAGATCAACGACGTCGTGGTAAGGATTCAACGGACACCCTCCTGTAAACCTAGAGTTGTACATAACAATAGACTAGCCCCATATTATAGTAGAAGTGATTGAATTGCCTTTCCTCTTAAGGACTTCACTGCCCGGGACGTGCAGTCTTTAAGAAGGGGGAAATGTTGCACAAATTGTCTGTATATATTGTAAATAGTGACGTATTATTTCAAAATTCTATTGTAATTTATTTTTATCCAATTTTATTTAGTAATTAATAGCGATTATACAAGTTAGAAAAAGGTGGCAACACCTAAAGTAATCGAGAAGGTTCGAGATATTTCTTTTCCGATGAATTGGCTGGAAATTTCGAGAATGTCTCACGCGCTTGTATATAAAAGACTGGAGAACGGGAAAGTTTTCAGATTGACTTCGGAACTCGTTGAACCTATTGCTTTGTTTACCTATTGGAGTGAGCTTGTATAATCGCTGAATTCGAAGTTATTTTTGTTGAAGCTTGTGTTGAAGCTTGAGAGTAATTAAACTGTGGCATGTGAATAAATTTTGTGAGTTTTCTGAAGAGAGAATAAATATTTGTATACCGTGAAAACTGTGCCATCATTGCCTCAGTGGAAAAATTCGTAACAGTATTATTGTAATAGAAATAAGTATGGTGGAGAAATATTTTGAGAAATGTTTGATAGGATAAAATACCATTTTAATAGATTTATGTGAAAAATATAATTGTTTAATAAATGTATATAGAATAGAGTGTTCTTGTAGTTGTAGTTAGATTATTGGAATGAATGTTAGTAGAAAGGAGAATTCTAACAATATTTGTAGAAAGTAGTTGTCTTCTAAAATCTGTGTATATATAGGGAAAATAAATACATGTAAAATAATTATTTTATTTTCATTTTCTACAACTACTCCACAAATTACATCACAAGCACTTTTCAGAATCTCACTAAAACGTTACTTTTCTGAGACAAATGTGGAAAATAACACATAAGTAGAAGCTGGAAACCTACAAAAAACAATTGCATCTGAATATTTAATTTTAAAACTTCAACTATTTTTGGGAGTTATGGTTTGTATACAATATTAATGTCCAACTCGTCTTATACAATATTAATGTCTAATCCTTTACAAAATATAAATTATCCTTTATTTAATTTCTAAATAAAAGTAATCTTACTTCAATATAAGTAATATTATAGTAGTGTTACAGCCTTAGTAAGCTAAAAATCAGTAATTTCAATAAAACGTCTACTTTTGTTAAATTACCTATCTACTACAGTAAATATATATTGCTAATTTATTTCGTATATATGGGCTTTAGTATTGCATAATTAATTGCACTAATATGTGTGTTTTCAATCAGTGTAAGTATTCTATTGTTTAACCATTATTATAAAACATTATATGCGCAACCAATTACAGTGCTCATAATTGAATTTATATGGTAAAGCCAACAAAGAATTTTGTGATTGCGGTGGGTTAAATAATATCTTTTATTGCGTGATATGACATATGTTATGGCGTATCTATGGAATCACATAGATTATTAGGCATTGTGACACCATATGTATTTATCGTAACTTAAAATATCGATTATTATTTTCTCATCCTATGAATTCTAATATCTTTTCAATGAAAATCTGGTTTATATGCGTGTTGATTTCGGAATCCAAGGGGAAATTCTTTTTCAATATACTTTTAAATCTTACTTACTGTCTCAGTTAATATTTTGCGAACATTTTTTTCTGGCAAACAAAATAGATTTATTAATTTTAATTTTAATTTAGTATTTTTTAGCCTGAATCATATTTATAATTATTAAACAAGAATTAATTCATCTGATAACTTTAATTGGAAAGGTTAACTCATTGTCATGCAGCTTCATGTACTTTATATTTGAATAACTTTTATTGGTGGGAAAATAATTTAAAAACTTCCCCAAATAGATATACTCTCTTCTATTAGTTATACATTAAACTAGCAATAAAAGCAACCATAAAAACATACTTTTATCACATAAAAAATAAATATTTAACAAAAAAATAATGTAAAAATTATAAAGAAACATGATAATAGTTATAACAATTTTACAAATGAGTTTTTTAAAATATCACAACTGATCATAAGTATTTCTCGTATTTTTCATTAAAATACATAAATTGAAAATTTGCATTTAAAAAAAAAATGTGCATTGAATTGCTTAAAACAATGCTCATCTATATATTTAATAGGCAATACGTTTTTTGGGGTTAGTCCGTCCGCCTAAACTGCTCAACCAATTTCAATAATCAAGGTGTCATTTTAAAGGAAATAAGCTGTAAATTTGCCAAAACGTGCCAAAATAATTTATTAACACTTTATTAATTAGTTAAATTTCAATATTTTTCATCATTAAGCTACTACAAAGCCTCAATGATTTTGAATATATGATTGGCAACATCCTTACGTATGTAAACAACAAACCGGTTGCTCGGGGGTTCAACCAACCAACCAACCGTTGCTACTTTTAAAGCTTTCCTTACGTATGTAAACAACAAACCCGTTGCTAATTTAAAGCTCTTTTTAAACTCTTCGTTTCAAAGTTGATTTTTTCTGTTTTTCTGAAGCATTTTTGTATTAGAGTAATTATTATTTTGAAGTATTTCCATCCAGAAAATGCTTCGCGTTGGACGTCGTTCTCTAACGGGGCGACTTATCAGAATAAATAAAAAATATGAGGACTTCAATGTAAGGGCATAGCTAATGAAGTTTTAAGTCAGAATGTTGGCGGATAGTATATTTAACTTTCTATTATGAAACTTGCAATTTGGGTGTTTTCTCTATTAGGTCTTACATTAAATCTATAAAAATGTGGTTATATTTTTTATGGCTGGCAAAGTGCAGCAAGATGTTTTAACCACAAATTCGAGCGGCGAAGCCGCTCAATCCGAGCGCAGCGAGGCGTTTGGGGGTTGGCGAGCGTTAGCAAGCAGGGGGCGAAGCCCCCTAGTTTTCCCTTATTCAACCTCCTTTAAGTATTTAATCAGCTCTTCTATCAAATAGTGCGTTCTGCGCATGTCTGCCACATCTCCAGACAAAACATTATAGAAAATCCTCACTTTTTACAAATATAATACCAACCTCTGCATACATACCTAAAAAAAAAATTTGTCATGTAAGATCTTCCTGTAATATCTTTAATAAAATAACTATATTAATTCTTCAATTAAATGTTTCCTGCATAACAAGATGTTCATTAATACAGAAACTTCGTTTTATAGCTTAGCTTGATTACTCAACCCTCTGTATTATATTCAATTGTATTGCGCATCACTTATGTTATATTCAGTTTAGCTTTGCAAAAGTTTCTGCGTTATTCCGGTCACATATCATAAACGTATTTAAGAAATAAATTTTTCCTTCACCTTTCAAATAACTATACACCTTTGAAACTTTTCCCTACAGCCTCAACATCTTTAACAAAACTTTAACCGAAACCAATCTGCAATACAAGATTGTCATTCATAAATTAATGTTTAAAAAAAAGTTTTTATAGTGATACGAGAATACCATCTGCTTGCGTAACTCCTATACGTTCAATCTTAATTTAATTTCCCAACTATACGTAAGAATTCATTTCTTTCCGACAAACTTTAGTTCAATCAAACATCTTGTAAGCGGAGTGATATAGATTGCCTCCGCAGTTATACAACAAAGCAGTTTTAGAAAATAATTCAAACGAAGCTCAAGAAATAAAATGCTGCTTTTCTTCGGAAGAATTGTTTGCGAGTCTAATTAATGAGAAGAGTTTTCCATAATTCTATAATGGAATGGTAAGCAATTCAGTCGCCGTTAATTGTGTTAGCACTAATATGCCTAATGAAATGTACGGTGTTCCCTGAAGAAATTAAACAGCGCAAACAACTGGAAATTTTTCCTTCCAACGAACTTGATGCTGCAGTAGAATTCTATTCTCTTGTCACTTGTGCCTCTGGGACTTGGGACAGTGATAAGTGAGAAATTAACATTCCATATAATATTAAAAGAAAATTAATTTTTCCAGCTACGTTGAGAGAAATTAAGTTTTGTTAGTGAGCTTAATTAAATAAACGTGTTTTTTCACTCTCGCAATGGTTTTCTTGGCTGCGAGAATTGTTTTATACGAGTTATTAACGTTGTTGGCTCAAGTTCTGGTGATAATTAATAATATTAATAATAAGTTTATTTTCTAAGGACGTTTATTGATATTTTTTAAGAAATAAAAATTAGATAGATATATTTTTTTGTTCAGTTTTGGTGAAAAAAAGTCGAATGACAATTGCAAAAGTATAGAGCATTCGGAAGTTGTTGTTTTTAATTTTGACTATGATGAAAGATGTGTAAATAAAAATATCTGACTGTACAACACCTCATCTATTTTTTTGTTAGCGGACATAATTAAATGGAATTGCCTTTGGACTGGAAGGCTACGAATGTTATTATTGAAAAAAAAAATTTTTAATGAAATACCTACAAATTTAGTTAAAATAAATTATAGTTATTTTTATATTTCATTTTGTAGTTTTAATTTCATTTTGTAGTTTTAATTTCATTTTGTAATTTATATAAGAAAACCACAGACGACATTTTAACAAAGTATTCAATTATCCTCAACGTCAGTTTTTAATTTGTACATTCTATTACAATTGCGAAAATAAAAGACATTTTCAGAACAAAAGTAATTAATTACAAAATTAATTTTAAAAATCTGCTTTAAATTCCTTATGCACCAGAAAAAAAGTTCGTACCCTTACTATTCTCATATACAAAAGTTAAGCATGAACAAATAAAGACGCAAAATTCATGACCAATTACTGGTTCAATCCCCAACTATATAGAAGAAATCACCCTAAGCTGACACTGGGCACTTTCGATTTACTTCAACGAATTCATGGCCAATAGCAGCCTTCACTAAACAAAACGTGTTTTCCCAAATGTCAGGTTAGGATAATTCCAACTATATGTTGGTCTACTTTAACTCATAAACAATCCTACAATGCAGATCCAGCTGTCTTTTAAAACTGTTGACTCCTGTACAATTTACGAAGGGTTCAGTAAGAATGTCCTATTTAACAACCACTCTATTATAAAAGCAGTTTTTTTTGTTTTTTTTTTAATCAAAATATGATTTACTTCTATGTCTGACCTCTTGCCCAATTACTTGCATTTCACTCTAAACTAATGAAATCAAACCTGTTTGGTAAATTTAAGCAACTGGATCAAATACCCTCTAAACCTTTTCCTCTTCAATGTCTAAAAAATTATATTCCTCCATTTAGCTCCATAAGCCAAACTTGAGTTGCTCAGTATAAATTTATTACCTTAAGCTGAACTTTTATGAAAAATTAATCTTCCTTTGAAGATACTAGTGATCAGAATTACACTATATTCTTGAGATATAGGCCAACCAGTCCTCCATAACATGGCAAAAGTATTCTTGGATAATTTTCCTGGCGAATTCAAACATCCTGTTAGTTTTTTTTTTTTTTTTTACTTACATTAAGTTAAAAGTTTCATTAATCTAACACCTTTAGGTCATTAATAACTTCACTTTCATTGATTTCAGCCCCTTGTAAATTATAGCATTCATGATCGTAGGACCGGAGTGTATGGCTTGACATTTTCCAGTATTAAAAAACGTACGACGTTCAAAGGGCATATCCATTAGTCCTTTTGTCTAATCATTCCGGGCAAATATAAAAAGAATAACTTGTACGAAATATCAAATCAAAGATCTTATTCAGATGAATTACCGTGCTAAAATTCAACCACAAATTATTAGTGGAAGGCAATTTGTACTGTACGATTGACTCGTACATCCAACACGACGTCTATTCCAGACATATTATATAATAACTTGAAGATTTAGGTAAAATGTGAACTTTGATATCAATTTGACCCAAAAGTACTTTAATAAGTGGAAGCGATATTCTGAGGTAACTCTATTTGAAGTTCGTATTGTACTTTATATGTAGTTCTAAGTATGATTCCGGAAAAATTATGGTTGTCCATGCTGTAAATACAATATTTTAAATGTTAATAATAATAAATGAAAATTTCAATTTCTTAAGAAATAAAAAATCACGTATTACGCATATTCAATCAAAGTAGATGTTCTAAAGGACACATACTTCCATTATTGTGATTTGGTACATGCTAAATCAGCCAAACTCAATTTATCAACAAAAAAAAAAAAATGCATAATTCCATACACACAACATACAATGCTACTATGCTATCCATTCATTTCAGAAAACATGAAACATTTTAAAGCATTTCCCTTATTTATCACACTCCTAACAAGAGAAATTTAATCACTCATTCCTTTACCAACTTATCTTTAGATCAACAGTTATACTTTAACTCAATAAAACTCGATGAGTTCGTATCTAAAATAAACTTCAAAAAAGGGCATTTCTATCGACCTAAATACCCATCCTCGTTAAAATTTCTGAAGAAAGCCATCTCAACAACCGACCATCAAAAAAAAAGAGGAAAGAAAAAAACGAAACTAGGCTGCTCTATCAAAACAGGCACGGCGAAAACTTCCAGCTCTTTGAAAAATCCAGTCACATAAAGATCCTTATACATAAGTCGCCAAAAAATATTCTTCCGAAGTAAAAGACATGATTCACGAGACCTTTTTCCGCCCCTGACCCATCCTGGAGACCTACAGAGACCATCCAAGTCTCGTCACGTAAAGGACGATTGTATACTCCAGCCTATCCCTCAGCGTGCATGGTGTGTGCCGCCAGAAATATTGATAACCTGCACACATACAAAAAGGGGGGGGGGGAAAAAAGGGACCTTCCCTGAAGAAACTGAATTCGGTTATATCTCTTGAAATGAAAGTTGCCAAGCATTGTTGTCCCTGTGCCTTCTTGCAGGCATTGCATTGTTGGTTGAGGAACAGGCTTGGTTGGTCTATATCGATCACTGGAGGGGATTTTGTCGATTTGGTGAAGGTGGAATCGAAAGAAATGTCGGAATTGAACGAAGTTATTTTTTTTTTCAGAGAGCTGTAGGTTTCTTATGGTTATGCATGCTGCCGGTGGAAGAGCAAATCGAATTGGGTCCGATGAGATAAAGGAACTGTAAGGAATGCTCGAAAGGAAGTGGGTACAAACGGTTTATCCTTCGGAATCGCTGCTGAGTTGTGTTTGATGTAATTGAATTTGGATTCAATGTGCGTGATGACTGTGATAAAATACTTCAAAAAGCACTCTGTCATCAATCTAAGGATCGTGCGCGTATGAGAAAAATCGCTAGAGCTTATAAGAGATATAACTTGATTTTTTTTTTCTACTTTAAAAACTGTGATTATAAGTTTAGCTGTCCTTCTTACTGAAGATATGGCGTGACTTGCAGCGACACGCACTTTTTGCAGACTTACAGTGAAAGTGTAGTTATCTCTCTATTAATAAAGCCAGAAAAGTGACAAATCTTCTTATGGTGAATTTGCATATGACGCATGACAATGATTCCTGATATTACTCTGGAATGCTTAGTTCACATCCACTGAGGTCTAACTGTAACCTAATTACTCTGATTTTTAATCTGCAACTAGATTAATCCAATTAAATGTTGCCATAATACTATCCCTCATCTATTACAATATAACACGTTGCTCTTAGTTACCAACAGGAATAGTTTGGAGGAGAGTCTCCAGTTAAGATCCCTATGGGGATTTAAGCCTTCGTGGGCTTTAATTCTACGCACTAAATCAATCCACATCTCAAGTAGCCGGTCAACTTGAATGGTTATATGGAAAGTTGAACCTTGCATTAGTTTTCTAACTTTGGAAACGTTTCTGAAAACCCTTGCTGTTTATGGTTGAAGAGAGCGTTTACTGATGTTTACTTACATGGAAAGTTTACTGATGGGGAGATTACTTTGTGGTTGAAGATACAAAACTAGTGAGGAAATAAAAGAAAAAGAGATTTTGAGAATTCTACAATCACAGAGAGGGAGGCTATTATACTATTGAGGAAATCCAGGACTTGGAAATGGTCGACAGGGCATTAGCGTATTCAATCATGGTACTTAAAAAATTTTTATTCCTAACTGTTTCTGAAGTACAGGAACGTTTTCGATTTTGTTCACTATCTGTTATTAGTTGATTCCTCCTCAGCAAGTAAAATGGCCAAATCAACTTTATATCATCTAATGCAATCGATATAACATCATCATGTCACGCCATCAATTTAATATCGCCATGTCATAAATGTAAACTTAAATTAAACAGCTAAGCATACAACACAAAATTTCTAAAACGAAAAAATATATATAATTGCCTATTTAAAAATACTATTGTCTCTTTAAGCCTGAATTGTTATAAGTTGGTTGGTTATTTTCAGATTATCTGGCGCCGTCAGCAACACGAGGGCTATAATGCGCCGAAACATTCGTCATTATACAAACCAACATACATTTACAAACCCCCATGCCATACACGGGACTCGAACCCTCAACCTCGTGGTTTAGAACCTAGCACGCTATCCACTATACCGTTTGGTCGGCATACTGTTATTGATATTATTGAATTTAAATTCATTCTACAAAATAACTGTGAGGAAAGACATCAAAACATTAACATCAATGTCAGATAGTGTGATTTTGAGAAGGAATGCCATGCTTCGAAAAGGGGCAATTGTAATATTGCTTTAGATTTCTTCATATTGTGTGTTCTCGTTAATCGGTATATGGTTGTTTGATCAATTCAACTGCTTAGCAAATATCGTACACTAAGGACTCCGTATTGTAGTTGCACTTCGTGAGTAGATGAGAAGCATAGATTGCCAAAAATCACTTTATTCGATAAACTTGCATCACGGGACCTACGACTATTAAAAAACAACAATTCATGGATTGTCAAGCGCTCTTTTCACAATATGGGCTTTATCAAGTAATTACTCATAATAAGAGGACACGGTACCCAACAAATTATTTTCAGTAATTGTACCACTAAAATCTAAACTGTAGTCATTTTACATTGTGTTGATGATAAGTAAACATAATTTAACCTACAAAACATATTTTGAATAAATAAATTTTGATTGATTAATTTTTTTTTTTTTTTCATACTTTTTCGAAATGCTACTCCTTCCAAAATTTTAAGTATTTTTCATGAAATTTTCACAATATATTCGTATTATAATTATTAACAATAATTTATATGGATTTGAAGATGCAAGCTGTGGAAAAGGTTTTGTAAGCTTTTACTCTAAAAACAGCAGAAAAATTATGTTTTTTTATACATATTTTCAACTTTTTAATTTAAAAAATAACTAAACATAGCACACCTTATTTCATACTAAATTTTATTTATCAGATGTATATAAATACATTATAAAAATGTTTTAATCCTAAAAAAATTTACAAAAAAGCATTAGGGATTTAAACAACACTCAAATTGAAAAATAACGAATTGAGAAAAACAGTGTTTCAGATTTCTTTTTCAGCTTTGATAATTTGATACGGCTTAGAAAATGCAATATAACTTTTTATCTATCAAAGGTACAAGTATAAATTTTTGCACAACTATTCAGAAAAATATTCTCCGCACTATGGGATAAAAATTGAAAAATTCACATTTTCGTCATTTTTTTGTTACCATATGCACCCTAAACATTGGAATATTAAACTGTTATACCACTTTTTATAAAACTTAAGAATACAATCTTCCAATTTTTTTTTTTTTTTTTTTTTTTTTTATTATTATTATTCTTTGTCTTTTACAAACATTAATAAAAGAATCGTGAGACGCTCTATCCACAATATGAGCTTTTCCTGACTGTCTATCTCTGATAAGAAATGAAATATCAAACTATTTTATCATTTCTTCTAGAACTTCAGTGTACATTAATTTTCTTCCATATATATAAAAATCGATGAATAATACAAACTAACAATATTTCAGTGCTTTAAACGTATAAATAACCACTACGAAAGGTTTGTGCTCCTGTCCATAACTGGTTACCGTTAACAATGTTAAATAGTTATCAGTGAAATAGAAATGTGTAGCATTGTTGTCCATGTGAATCATGCAGCATATAAGCGTTGTGCGAAGCAGACTTGGGTGGCCAATATCGATTACTAATGGGAACTTTTGTCAATTTGGGCACTGGAACTGAAATAATCGAAATTGAAGGAGGAATGCGAAAAGGGACTCTGGGGTTTCGCATCATTTTAAATGCTGGTTGGAGAAGAGGAAATGGAATGCAGTGGAATAATAGAAACTGTAAAGTATTTGAGAGCAGTGGATAAAATGTTTTCTCTTCTGTAATCTTTGCTAAGTTGTAGTCGATGAAGAGAGAGCGACTTTATATTGTTCAGTATGTAATAATACAATCCTTAAAAGCAAAGTTTTTAATATAAATCCTTTATATGCATTGCCAATTTTTTTTTTATTCAGTAACATAGGGCCGTTTCTTGTGCCAGCGTGTGCTTGTTTTAAAATTAAAAATTAAATGCAAACACCGCCTCTAACAGCAGAATATGCGGTAAATTAGTTTTCAAAATTTATTCATTAATAATGAATGTGAATTTATGCACTCACATCCAAATATCTTTTATTTATTGTGATTAAAACATTTTCATTATTTATTTACTAACAAAATTTTGGCAACAGGAAGGAGTGTCTTCAATGATCGGTTAAAGGTTATTTCAGAGCGGGGTGACGGCAAGTTGGTTTATTAGTATTCTATAAAAGCGACCTGTTAGTGACAGTGGCAGCCTCCAAAATTTGATAGAATGCATTGTCACCGACATCGAATCTATCTGCCAAGTTCCAGCCCGATTACATGACTCAAGGGGGTTATTTAGGCTACCGCAGATTTCCCCACCATCAACAAACATACCCACAAACGTACATATACATAAAATCGATGTTAATATAAAGTATTTTATAAAATGCGTACGCTGGATGTATATTTCTTCTAATTGATTAAAGAAAAAGATATATTTAATTTTTTTTTTTCCTTAGAAAGCGTTTGGTAATTTTTTAATGAAAATATGAATGCTACTTATTTTTTTCAAGAATATACACTCAATAAAGGGAAGGTTATTAATAACGTAGGTAAGAAAATGTATGTAACTTTTAAAATTGGACACTATTTCGACATTGCAAGTAATAGAACTGATAGGGTAGTAAGATTCATCAGGAAGACTTTATCAGATGAATCTATAGAAAATGTTTAACCAGTTTCTAGAGGATTTATTATGCCACACCTTGATTATGCAGTGGGTCACTTCATCTTAGAAAGGATATGTGTAAAATCACGAAACGGGAAAATATGGCTCATCAGGACTTTGATTTTGAAACTTCATGCAAACTAATTTCTAATTACAGGGTGGTTATAATTAAAGTTACCCTGTTTAGAGACACGTAGACTCCGTTCTAATGAGCAGATTTTGATGAAACTGGGTTTATACACTATATGGACAATGGGGAAAAGAAATCTGCAATAAAAAATTGTAGTTCAAATTTTGACCACCAGGTGAAAAAGTGGCGCATAAAGAACAAAAAACACAAGTTTTTTTATTAATTACAGCATATGTTCAATGTACATTTCATTTATGTCAACCACATGCTCGAAACGTGTTATAGCGTGGTAAAGTTCTTCTACAAGTGCTCGAGCGGTGTCACGTGATTTGTATATCCCTTGGTATACAGTTAGAAAGATTCTTCGATCCAGTGTAAAATGGTATCCATATAAGATCTATATTGTGCAACAACTGAAACCTGCTGACTCTGATAAGCGCACTTAATTTTGTAGAATTTTTTTGGCCAGAATAATCGTTGATAATGCATGGCCTTTTTTGGTTGGACGAGGCGCCTTTTACACTAGATGGAGCGGTGAATACTCAGAACTGTCGAATATGGGGTGCCGCAAAACTGAATGTTGTGCATTAACAGTCTCTGCATCCTGATTACATTACTGTATGGTGTGGTTTTACGGCTGAATTTACTCTTAATCCCTTTTTCTTTGAGGGGAGCTCGCTTCGTGGCCCTCGAAAGTGTTCGATTACGGGGACCCGCTACTGCGAGTTTCTTTGGCAGCAAGTCCTTCCTGCCCTACAAGAACTATAATGTTTCGAGACTACTGTTTTTATGCTAGATGGTGCACCACCTCACATTGCACGACTACTGACAGCACTACTTCGTGCCCACTTTGGAAATGATCGGGTAATTTCGATAAGTTTTTTGACTGCCTGGCCTCCTCGTTCTCTGGACTTAATTCCCTATGATTTCTGGTTGTGGTGATTTTTGAAAGATTGTTTGTATGGGGGGAGCAAACGGACTCTTCCTGAAATGAAAGCAAGCATAACATGTCATGTTGCTGCAATCGATCGAGAAACCCTTCACGCTACTATTGAACATGCTATAACAGGCTTCGAGCATGTGGTTGACGTAAATGGAATGCACATTGAACATATGCTGCAATTAAATAAAATTTGTGTTTTTAATTTGTGGTTTTTGTTCTTTATGCGCACTTTTTCACCTGGTGGTGAAAATTTGAACTACATTTTTTTTTTTTTATTATTGCAGATTACTTTTCACCATTGTCCATATAATGTATATACCAAGTTTCATCAAAATCTGATCATTAGAACGGACTCTACCAACCTCTAAACAGGGTAACTTTAATTATAACCACCCTGTACTTATTTATTTCAATAAACTTATACCCAGTTAAAAGTGACGTGAGAGTAAATAAATATTACTCCATAAAGACATTTCTTTATTTTTATTTCTCATTACAATTTTTTTTTTTTTTTTTTTTTTTTTTTAATAGTGTTACGATATTATTTAATGAGTAAGACAATATTTCTTTTGTCTTTTGCATTTTTATTACCGCGTTATTGAACACCTAATAAACGGGTAACGAATATTGAAATTAATGGATTTTGTTCAAAATTCTTGAGTCTTTTCTCTCTTTTCATTTTCTTTTCTTCTAAAAATCATCAAAAACTCGAAATACTATAAGAAATTAATAGATTAGTGGCATCTCGTGCGCTTAACATCATTTCGATGACGGTGATCCTTCCGAAGACGTCCAGAAGTGATCGGAATGGCGAACTTCCTTTCTATATCATGAAGCAATTGGGCTTAGCTGAATACGAGAACCATGTGCGGTAATAAAAAAAGTTATATGTCAGTGGTAATCGTTAATTTCAGCAGTTTAATATACAGCATATTAAAACATTAAAATTGGACCATCGCCGAAATGACGCATAATAAATGTACGCACGAAATTAAGACTAAATATCAGTTGATTTTAATGCAAAAAAATAAAATTGTGTCCACTTTCGGTAACGTGATCACGTGTAAATTATTAGCTTTGCATTAAAATGAGAGAAGTTCAGCTGTTTACGTCAAATGGTTGCGGTTTCGACGTGGAAAAACGGTGACGTTATCGAAATGACAAAAAAACAGGGGACATAGTAAAGAGACCGAATAAATAAAAAACAAGACTAATTTTTGCAGAATTTTTTTTTCTTGCTATTATAGAATATTCAGAGTTAGTAATTAGCTAAAATTTGAAAAATAAATGAAAACAATTGTCACGTGCAATGCAAATGATTACTCTTGATACTCGCCGGTGACAGTCACGGAAATGACGTTTTCGAAGTTTAAAATTATTTTTTACCAAAATATTTGCATCCATCCTCCTATTTTTTTCAAATTTCTTGATAAAAAAATCACTAAGTTTGTATTTATTTTATTTCCCATGAGCATTTTCTTTGATATATAAAAACACTTGGGACACGTTTTGACCCGTTTCGTGACTTTGACCCATATTGATTTGTTGGAAAATATTCAGCACGGAGAAAAATGATAGGGGGGGGGGGGGGGATTCGAGTTTGTGTTACGGTGCTAGGTTGAGGAACCTAAATATGTATAAATGTATGTATTGGATGAAAGGAGGTCTAGAGGGATATTGATTCAGTTGTTTAAATCTATCAAACACAGCGATTTGAAGGATTTTGAGCACAATAAAGGGGAAATCGCATATAAAAGTTATTTGCTTCGTATTTTAACTTAGAGAATAGGAATTATTACAATAGAGTGATTGATAAGTGGAATAAACTGCCGCACAACATCTTAAATTGCATCAAAATCAACATTTTTAGATGACAACTGGATCTAAACTGGGTGAGTTGTCCAGAAAATTTAATCAGGATCAACCTAATTAGATTTTTGGCCTGTAGTAGGTCTTAACTTTTCTATTTATATGTAGTAAGAGGAACTTCTTGTATTATGGTATATGCGCGGGTAACTCATCTTTGAAATTGTTTAAAACCTCAAAACAAATACGAATTGAAACTTTAATTCCTTCAATATTTTTTTGGAATAAAAGTTACGTCAAAAGAAATTATATG
The DNA here is from genome assembly GCA_963978545.1 of Linyphia triangularis. Taxonomy (NCBI): domain Eukaryota; kingdom Metazoa; phylum Arthropoda; class Arachnida; order Araneae; family Linyphiidae; genus Linyphia; species Linyphia triangularis. Next base: position 21,789,808 of record OZ021732.1, on the reverse strand, counting down.
AAATTATGTGATAACATGGAGTAAGGATTTGAAATTGCATCTTTTTAAAAGGGAAGGTATATACAGTGAATATTCATTCACAAATGATTATCGTAGCATTTTCCTTTTTTTTAATAGAGAGAGAGGGGATAAGCACTTTGTTTCTATTTTTTATATAACATATTTTATTGAATAGAACAACTTCAATGTGATATCGAATCTCATGTTTGTTTTATTATTTAAAAGATTAATGTTCAAAAGATATACGAATCGAAGTAATGTTTCGAAAAATAGGGAATATTTTTTAAATAGTGATGCAAAATTGCAGATCTTGTACTAAGAAAGGACAGAAGAGGAAGGGGAAGGGAAAGAGTTTTTCACACAAAAATATATAAATATTAAAATCAGTAAAGTAAAAGTAACTTCTTTTTTTTTCCGAGGAAGGATGGGAGGTTTTTTAAAGTAAGAAGAAGAGAGGTATACATTTTTTTTAAGTAAATATTCTAAGACAATACATGTTTATACAAAGTAATCCTCCTTTGTACGAAGAGGATTACTTCAATTTGTTTTTGAGACAGTTAAAATTTTCAGAAAACTTTAAAATCAGCAATCAGTCTTCCGTGGGAGAAATAAGTATTAAAATTCCTTTTAATTGTAAAGAGAAATAAATTTTCCAAACAATTTAAAATCAGATTTGTAAGCCCTTACATTAGCATTCCATGAAAAAATAGTTATTTATGCAACTAGCTGAGAAAGTACTACTTTTTCAAACGAGGCAAAATGCTTATTTTACGAATGAGTCAGCACGAGTCAAGTAAGTTGTTGAGTCTGGAAAAGTGATTTCTCACATGTTGAACATAACAATTTCTATAATCACATGCAAAAAATACCTTTAATACATACTAAAGTTGGCAACTCCAGTCAGTGAATCTCTTTCAAAAATGTTCTTTCTATACAGAATTTATACAAAATTTGAGCACGAGGCGTTTGAGAAAGGCATTTCTCACACTAGTGAGAAAAAGTTACTTTCCTGCATTCCTCGCCGTAAAGGGCTTTTTAGCGACGATTTCTGATTAAAAATTATTAAATAAAGTTTAATTTTTTGCACTTTAAAAAAAAAAAAAAAAAATATTTAAATAGGATTTTTTTTTTTTTTTTTTTTTTTTTTTTTAGAGAAATAATTTAAAGCGGTACCGAACGGTAAAAATTTATCTCGGAATCCATTTCGAGGTTTTTAGTGTATTGTTACATTAGAAATTTTATCTACAAAAAGATAAAATTTGGTGGAAAATGCAGCTATTAGAAGTTTTTTTTTTTTTTTTTTTTTTTTTTTTGTTAAAAAAACGTCACAACAAAACATACACATTTTTATACTTTAAACACTGTTTACTCAAAATACAGTGTTATCTTTCAAGTGTACCTTTTTCTTAGAATATATTGAATGTTGTGTTTTGAAACTTTTCTTGTGCATATTTTGTATTTGTTATTTTTTTCTTTTTTTTTATATATATCTTAAGCTTGTTTTTTTGAAAATTTATTTAAATTACTCAAAACATCATAAAATGTAGACATTATTTTAAACATATGTCAGTCTATGTAGAAGAATTCAAATATTAGTAGTTTCTTAGGTAGATTAAAACCTTTTTTTTTTTTTTTTTTTTTTTTTTGAATGGGGGTGGGGGTTGAAGCAGTGGCGGCTGGTGCAGGGGGCCAGGGGGGGCCTGGGCCCCCTCACTTTTTTGGACCCTGGCTCCACTTACATATATGCTTGTTAATATTGTTTTATTGTGGGATTTTTTTAATGTTTAAAAAATAAAAAAAGCTTAAAACTTATTTATTCTGTCATTAGACATTAACTATTGTGAAGGGAGCAGGGAGCTGTTGCAACAAACTCGAAAAAAATGTTAATCAATCACAATCATTACTGCAAAAAAGCGACCCTTCTCTTAAAGATGCTAGTTTTCCTGGGGACAAAATGACCCCTTCTTCGGACGACCTTGAATTTGAAACCGATAGGGCATATGTTGCGACTTTCACGTGACATCCTGTTTTGCCAATGCCAAAGCATAAATACAAAATTTCTAAAACATCTCTGATCGCTCTGCTCTGGGGTGGATTTCTCTGTAAAGGAATGGCCATTTTTTGTAGAGACGGTGATTGCACGTTGGTCCTCTAGTAAGACGGTGCGAAAAAAGTGGCTACAATAAATATCCATTGCATTCATTTTCGCTCTTTGTTTTTCAAAATGTAAGAGTAAGATTTTCTCTACAAATTGTTTTTATTTAGATATTTACTTTTTTCCCGAAAAATGTTTGAGTATTTAAATGTAGTCCATATGATCGGAAGAAGTGATTTGTCTCACATTAATATTTGATATCCTGTTAAATTATTAACGTAACTTACAATCCGATGCCATCAACGGAAGAATTTCTATACAGAGAATAAAAAATTTTCTTCTCTAAATAAGTGGCTCCACTAGAACTAAGCCATTGTATAATGCTGTGTTAAAGTTAAAAGATAAACGTCACAGTTACAGCATTTTCACCCCCCCCCCTCCCTCTCTCCCAAATAATATGTAAAATGTAGATAAAGCAAACCTAGTTACTGTTACCAGAATTTTTTTTTTTATGAGCATTTAGTAAAGAATCTGAGTCATGAACCTACACCCTTTAAAAAGCAAAATCATACAAGCAATTTGAAAGTGTCAAATAAAATTTGTGCATTCTTAAAATTGAAGAAACGATGTTTAGTCTTAACACAGGTAGGATCCAATTCTCAAAATAAATTCTGAATTAAATTAAAATTTAAAGCGAGTTCCATGTTTGCTTGTCTTTTCAAAATATCAAGAATCATAGTAAAACACCTATTTTTAACTATCGCTATGTCAAAATTCATTGACCAGAGGCAATATATTCAATTCACATGTGAAACGTCGTCGGATCGAGCCCCATCGGATGTTTTGCAGGTTGGTTTCAATGTAAGTAGACATCTCAAATTTGAGATGCATATGCAATGCATTTTTCAAGTAATTATTCATCCTCAAATCAAGTAATTATTCATTTTTTCATGAATTTGAATTAAAACTGTTGAACTGGTCAATATAACAATACCTTTGACTTTGGTTGCAAACTTATAAATATTGCACATTCTAAGTTAATGGCATTTTTCATTAGTTCTACTGTTAAGCCAAAATTATTTTGCATGAATTGATTCATGAAATATCATTGACTTGAATATTAGGATCAAAACCGATGTCTTTAAAATGATTTATTTAAATTATTTTAAAACATTATAAAATTATTTATTTAAGTAGTTACTCTAAAGTTACGAAAAGTGAAATTGTTGCTGTCGGCATTTTTTCCCTTTTTTTTTTTTCCTATGATTCATGTAATATTTGATGAAAACTTTCCCCTGTGATTTCTACAGAATTTTTAACCAAGGTTTTGACTTAATTTATTTTATAACTCTTTGTTTTCTCTTTCTTAAATACAGAATAGAAATTGAGTGACATCGGTTTTCATGCTTTCACTTATTTTTTTGTGATTAGTATTTTAATTTATTATTATGATGTCAAACAAAATAAAAAAGCTTTTGCTTCCTACACTGTTGGTATCTAATCCAGCCACCTGTATTGTACATAAAATGTTTTATACTGTTGAAATTATTGGTAACTTTTCTTATATTAAAAAAGTTTTATCTTCAAAGCTGTTTAGCTTTTACACTTCGTCCAATCGACATGAGTTCATTTTAATGTGTTCTCTATTCTTAATTTAATAAAATTATTAATTATAACATGCTTTTCATTATATGATTAGGAGTAATTAGTTATATTTAACGGGGGGGGGGGCAGCAAAAAGGGAAACTTTAACACTCTTTTTTTTTTTTAATTTTAATTTTTTTTAATATATTTTTTTTTTATTTTGCAGTGAGTCCCGGTAATATCGTACTTATGGCTGTTCCTAATCACTGACCACTGGTCATTGAGATAGCGTCCAGCTCTTGCTAGGCTTCCCGGAAGACCAAGAAGATCCTTAAAATAATCTCCATAAATAAAAAATTTAAACCTTCAAACGCATAGACAGTGGCAAGGGGGTACAGATCGCATACAAAAGGGTGCAAAGCGGCTAAAGCTTCAAACCAGAAATTTTCAACCGTGAATGAGTTTCGGATTTCTTACTGAACAACTTATAAATAGATATGACGTAATTTTGCTTTCAATTGAATAATTTGAAGCCTGTACTTTACTTTTTTGCCTAGGAATTCTTCGCTTCATTTTTAATTTTCAAAAGCAAAAGGTGCAAGTGCATTCATTTTACCCTTCCTGACGTCGTCCATTCTCAAACGAAACGTCGAGTCGTTTTTGTAATAATAATTCCTTTTATTGAAATATTTATTTTATCAGATATCAGTATGGTTAGATAATTTAACTGTTTAATAATCTTGTAGTTTTGCTTTCCCATATATATTTAAGTAACATGTACAAAATTTTATTGAAATTCATGTGTCTTGATATTTGCATGTCCCCCCCCCCCCCACCATGACATGCAATTGTTAATTTGGGCCCCCTCACTTTTAATACCCACGAGCCGCCAATGGGTTGAAGTGGTGTACTAACTCTTTTTTTACAAATTTTTTCATATAGAAATTATGTGTTACAATATTCTACACATGAGCGCCGGTAGAATTATTTAGTGGGGAGGGGGGTGCAGGACTACTAGAATTTTATTTAAATCATTAATTTATCAAAAGCCTTAATTAGAAATGATTCATTGAATTTCCCTTTGATAATAAAAGAAATTCCCCGTGTTTGTTTTTAAAATCCTCTTCTCCGTAGCAGGTAAAAAAAAAATTCTTATAAAAATATCCTTAATTAAATATATATATATATATATTTAAAGTAGTTCTTGTGGTATTCAAATAACAGAGTTTCATATAGAAGAACAGGAAGACACAATAAATAACCCACAAAATAAAGTTTTTAATATAAATCCTTTATATGTATTGCGAATATTTACCTAACAAATGCCACTTTTTGAGCTCAGATCGAATTTTAGTAGTGTTTGACCACTACAAAGAAAACATCCATTCTAAACTATTTACTAAATTTTTTGTCCCCAAAACTCGATTGAATGCATAGTCATTCACATCAAGTCAATCTGTCAAATTTCAGGTCGATTGGATGATGGCAAGTGGATTAATTATCTTTCAGAAGATTTTGTCACGTCAGCCTTAAAAGAAGAAGTTTTCAGTCACTGACTATCATCAAACTGTAGGTGTTTAAGTTAAGCTTGGTGTTTTGGATAGTAAAACGTGAATAAAAGCTTCTAAGTCTGAAGTAAGGCAATAAAAACTTGTGTAAAAGCTGCCTTTTAGTGGCAGTCACAGAACTTTATAAAAACACTGTCATCGACAATGAATGTATCTGCCATTCTTTACAGTTTCCAGAAAGTTTCTAAATGCTCATAAATCTAATTGTCAATCACAAGTTAATACAAGAGAAGTATTTAATATTTTCCAGCTTATACTAACAATATAAACTAATAGATGGCAGCACGAAACCCTAGGTAGTTTAATTTTACTAGAGGGCCTTTGTACTTAAATATCTTCATAACAGATGGCAGCACGATGGAATTGAGAGTAGACAACCTTATGAAAAGCCAATTGCTACCTCAATAAATACATCACGAATTTGAGAAAAACAGGGGTGAAAAGAAAACATTTCTGTAGGAGAGGTTTTCAATCAGGCATAAGTTTGCTCACAATTTCTCTGCATAAAAAATAACTTCCATTTGTAGAACTTGCTCAGTTCATTTTGTTTCAATATGTTTACTGTTTTTAATCTATTATATAAGTATGCATATTTTTTAATGATTTGGCCAGTTTTTTAGTTATATAAAATACCCAAACGTGGAATCATTGTTAAGTATATTAAAATCTTATTATTTATTTTCTTCTGGATTATTGATTATTCTAAAATTTTTATTATTTGTTAACATTTTATCGGACAAGGAGTAACTTTTTTTATATGATTTGGTGGTGTGATGATTTCTTTAGGTGGATTTTGGCTTCAGATGTTTTTAATGATGAGATATTTTTAGGTGGAAGAGCAAACGATATTATCAAAAGGATATTAATAGTAGTTTATGACTTAAGAAATACAAGTATCACGTAGCACTGATACATAACATCAACATTTGGAAAACGGAAATGTCCATATTGGTACAATTTACGCCAGTTTATTTACACCAAAAAATAACACACAACGAGATTTTTTTATGCTACGACCAGTGGTAGAAGTTGATGCCTAAAAGTTGGTGACAAATACAAGCCCCCCCCCCCCCCCCAACGATAAATTTTATAATTTCCTGTCCTACATTAAAAATATTAACTAGGACTTCCTAACACTAACATTGAACAACGATTGAAAATTTATACTTATTTCAATGAATAATTTGCGACTTAGTTTTTTTTTACCTGAAAGTAAGAGACCAAGTGAAATAATAACTTAAAATTACATACATAACTGATTATTTAGATTTAAATAATACTTTAAATGTGCATACTTTCATAGTAAATTAATAAAGATCGTTGATTTTTTTTTTTTTTTTTTTTTTTTTAATTTATTTAGTTAACAGCTAGTCTCTATATGAAAGAAGAATAGAAACTTAACTTAAAGTTTCTCTAAAGCTAAAAGTTGACCAAGCGTAACAGTATTTGTTAATAAAAATACTTATATCTTTATACAAAGTAGTATATTACATTTTTATACAAGTATGATATATACCATAAATAGATTTAATTTTTACATTTGAAATCACTTTTTCGCAATGTCACTACATTTAAAGGTTAATGTTATTTTTCTTTAGTAGTTTTTTAGATGGATTCAGTATTTTCAAAAGTGGGGGGACGGATTTCAGTGGTTTTAGAAGTGAGGGGGGACGCATGGGTATCTTCTTGAAAAGTGAGGGGACGCGTCACCCCGCGTCTACCCACACTTCTAGCACTAGCTACGACTAATACAAATATATTATCGATATCAAAGTTCTTAGTCTTATCTGCTACTTTAGTACAATACAATAAGCTTACTCTGTTTGAATGGTGGTAAACTACAAACTTTTTCAATTAAAATTATTAAACCCTTCCCCTGTTGCATATCTAGAGAAAACCTCCTCTTAAGTTCAGTTGAAGGGACTCTATCATTCTCTCTAGTGATATTCTGACACAGTATTATAGTCCTCGTACTGCTCTTGCACAAATAAAATCCCCAATATTTGGTGAACGAAGCTATTTTTAAGCACAATTTGTTACTTTTACCCATAGTCCAAGAAGAAAATGTGTTCAGTACTTTTATCAAAACCTTTTGTCAGTTAGAACTTAGGTACTGAAAAAAAAAACTTTATTTATAAATACTTTTAAGTCAAAAATTTATCTTATGTATTGGATGCTATTTATATACCTTTGAGGTAATATTTTTTTTTTTTTTTTTTTTTTTTTTTTTTAAATACTGTGTTTATTTATTTTTTAAAAGATTTCTAACCTGTATTATAGCAGTTAACAAATAAAATAAAATAGAACTTTAAAAGAAATACGTCACTGTTTACAATTATATGCAGAATAAAATCGAACTTTAAAAGAAATACGTCCCTATTTATTATTCATTTTTTGGGTAGCAATATACCTTTAAAATTGAAACCATATATATAATGTGAAAAAAAACCAGAAGCCTTACTGCAATCAATATCATTGAAATAGTTTAAGAGTACCTCAACATTCAGAGGACTCTCTTCTATTTCAAGCTAGTTCTTCAATTTATTACGCACAATTCAATGCAAGTTTTGATGAAGAAATGTTATGATAAATACCAATTCATAGGAATATTGCATGATCGAAAATGCGCCATGAACTAGTTAGCTTTTAATTTTACCTTACATCCACATTGTGATCTAATATCTCATAATGTTAATACCTCGTTACCCAAAAATAAGCGATATTTGAATTATGAATGTGTAATCGATATTTTTTACAAGAAGATATGAAATATATGGTTTCAAAATTTTGGAATATTGTAACCAGTAATGTAAATAAAACGTTGAAATATGACTTTCGTAAAGCATTCCTGTCTACATGTACAATTTTAGGCAAATAGAAAACCCTACTGTTAAAGCTGATTTACACTTTAAAATTGACTGCAATGCTAAATGGCAAGTCGATTAGAAAGTCACTTTTAAGTGCCAATTGGAATGCCAGTTTTCTTTTTACACAGTGCCAGCAGCTAAAACACTTCAATAATTTAGGGAACATATGTCCACCAGTTGGTGGTTACGGGACTGGAGTAGCCGTTTTATATACTGGAGCTGACAGTTATTGGCATGTCAGTAAAAATGTATATCTGGGTACTGGCATCCAGTATTTACACTTGAAAAATCACTAGCATATAATTACTTGTGATCTCAATTGGCAAGTCGACAACTTGTAAATCAGCCTTTAAATAAAGCAATCTTTGGCTCTTCTTAAATAGCATTTAACGTTTCAGAAATTATATTCAGCTAACTGTGAGCTTTATAAAAGATTGTATGGCTTTTAATACATTTATATCAGTTCACGAGGTTCTTTGTTTAATCGAGGTTTCTTATAATTGGGAAGTATGTAACATTTATTGTCGTGCTTTAAGATAATTCAGTTTTATGCTCTAATTATTCCTTTACGTTCGTGTTAGAAAAAAATAATATCAAACGAAACGAATTGAAAACGACTTTTACTTATCGCAGCGTATCGTTTTTTTTTTTTTTTTTTTTTTTTTTTTTTTAAACTAATGTCTTCACTTTTTTTATTATAAATTTGTTAGGCTTATAAACTCTAAAATTTATATTATGTAACCTGTGCTATCTAAGAATAGAATAATTGCTAGTATTATGTAGAAATAAATTTATGATAAACGAAAAATTATATAAAATACTTGAGCTGTATAAATAGAGTAAACTTTATATCATGCAAAAAAAGAAAAAACATTCGTGGAATTTTTTTTTTTTTTTTTTTTTTTTTTTTCTTTTTCTTTTTCTTGCTCATTATTTTTTAATAAAAAATATCATCGCAAGTTAATTTTTCCATAAAATTAATTGTATTTTTGCCTCAAATATCCTAAATAAATAGTACCATTACGATAGAGAATTCGTAAATAATTTTACATAATGCTAATGTTCGGTAAATTCTTATTATATTTTAGTTCAGCAATCACTTTTAACTATAGCTTTTTATTCATGTAAAAATTGCATTTAGTATCTGAAAGACAAACTTTAAAGTAGTGGCAACAATCCAGTTAGGTTTTTCTGGATATTTCTAGAATTTCGGAGAATGTCGCTATAGTCCGTGGGACGAACACCAATGAGGGCTCCCGATAGCCTAGGCGGTAGAGTATCGAGGGTTCTGTCCTCGGTTCGCCTAACCTCCTTGGTGTGTACCTAATGGGGGCTGGTGCACATTAAATCTGTCGTGGCCTCAATGTCCTCTCGTTGGTGTGGTGGGGTCGGAGAGAGGGGTTTACACTAGAAGATTTCGATCTAGTATTCTTCTAGATGCTCAAAATTACGAGTCGTATTTGGCTGTATTAAGCACTTTATAAGTGGCAGAAATAGACAGTCGGTGGTTTCAAAACAAATCAAACAAAACAAACGAACACCAATATCGTTCACTTCCGTTTGCCATGTTTTGTCACTACATAATTTTTTTATTAAACTATTGTACTTATCTAATTCCATCTGAAATATCAATGTTCCCGCACTTAAATGTGCACATTATTTAGAGAAAAACAATTTTATAGAGGACTATATTTTGGTTTCTGTTTACAGCCATTAGTAAAACTGCTACTAGATAGCGCAGTCAAATTTCAATTAAAAATTTAACAAACTGTTTTTTTATAATAATTTCCTACTTTTTATTTCATTTTATACTATTCGAAATATTAATTTGGGTCTTCATACACTTAATATTTGAGTCTATTCCTAGTTGACGTTAAAATATCGCCAAGGCGATTTGGCGCTATTTAGTAGGTGCTACAGTTCTAAATTTGGCTTTGGCAACCCCCATGTTTTTCATGCAGGTTCGACTATCAATTTTTGGCTTTCCGATTTGGCGACATTTTGGCCTTGTCGCCAACTTTTTAAAAGCGCGCCAACCCATAAACGTGAAGTAGGAATTTACCAATATTTGTGTTTTATTTTTTATTTAGTTCGCATAGAAATGAATTTTGTATTCTTCCGCCGTTTGTTTACCTTTCAATTCAATGTTTACGGTTGTCATCATTTAGTTATTGTCAGTTATTAGTGTTTAGTTAGTCATCATTTTATTGTATTATAAGAACAAGTATAAATTATAAAACATCAGTGTATTTTAAAAATAAAGAAAAACCTTACTGTTTTATCAGTTACAAAAATAATAATTTGGACAATAAAATAATAATGGTATAGAATGATAAGAGGGTAAAATCCTAGTATACGTTACACGCTTGGCGCGATTTTGAAAAATATCGCTTTCGCCGAAATGACTTGATGCTTTTATCGCCAAACTGTTGCCAACGCCGAAGTAACGTTTTTACGATTGTCACCAAGAATTTGCGTAGACAAAAACATAGAAAATCGTAACCTGAAGATGGAAAATACATAAAACATACCCTGAAAAAAAGCATATGCATCATCACCAATGTCGCCGAATTCATCGTGTAACGTATACTAGGATTAAGCCTGATAAGAGTATTATTACCCCAATTTTGTCACAATTTTCAGTAATTATATCTAGATCGTTTTTCATACATGTATTATGAAATAATTATTTTCTCATTTTTATAATTTTCTATTTTTGATAAGCAAATGATTTCCATAAATAAAGCTTGAAATGCAGTTTTCAGATAGCGATTTGAATTCGTCTATCGTCTCTATGGCAGAATGTAAACAATAACAAATGGTGGAAGGTTACAACGCATGTTTAAATATAGGGAAAATATAACAAAAAAATGAATATAAAACGATGTTTAAGATCGTATTAATACTTTTCATGATAATGGGTGATATAAAAAAATAACTTAAAGTGTTAAAAATGCTATTTTTTAAATCTTGATATAATTTTGACTGCGACATGTCATGGCGATTCTAATAATGTCTGCAAACAAGTCGGGAAAAATAGTTCTCAATATAGTTATTATTTTATAAGTTATGTGCATATTTATACGTGGGAACATCGTCATTTTCGTTAAAATGTAGTCATTAAAATGCTTAAGTAAGAAATTTTTGTAGTTTTGTTTGATGGCAAACGAAATCTTTTTGTAAGCGTATTTTTCTCTCTTGTCCCATAGTCTACTATAAAAAGGCTCGCGTTAGAATTAATGCGATCCAGTTTATCTCAATCTGTTAATGATTTTCGTTGAGCTGCTGTGAAATTAGCTCTGGTTTTTTGAAACAGCAAGAAGCTTGTATTTTCATTGCTGCTGAGATGCTAGGACTATAAGCTCTGATTCGAACTTGAATGCGTTTTACTGATACTGTTTATGGAATTGCATAATTCTTTGTGAAGATTAAAATTATATATTTTTGTAATCCTGTGTCATCATTCCTCTGAGAAAAAAATTCAGAACAATACTTTTAAGTTCAATTCGTACAAAAATATAACGTCCTAGGGATTTATCAGTATGAAACTTACAATTTTGATGTAATTTTTTGTTGTTGTTGTTTCCTCCATTTGACTCACAGCAGCATCAGATCAAATCCATGAACTCGTGAGCTTTTAAAAGAGCAAAAACTACATCAGGATTAGAGGGCAGCTGGTCCTTCTGGCATCCAATACAAGCCAAGGCATGAGCAGGAGTGACCTGAATCAAGTTACATTTCAGGCAAAGAGGGTAGACTTTAAATCCCGACCCCAATCAAAGCAACACCAAGATAGCTGCAAACGTACCAATCATGCAAGGGGGCCATTCTCCAAGAAGAGTTAATTTCCTGTTTGATCCGAGAAGCAAATTCCGAGAAAGAAAAACAGGCGCTGTCAGTTGCATACTTATTATTTTATTAAATATCGATGTCGAAAAAATGGACAGACACAATGAATACAATAAGTAAATTTTATGTGAAAGGGCTCAATAAATTATGTTTAATAGAAATGGTGCTGCAGTTGAATTACCCGCATGTGATTAATGTGACAATAGCCAGCATCAATTTTTGTTGAAAACCTACGAAAAAAACCATGGCATTTTAAACGCATAAAGTAACAATTTTTATTTTTAAGGAAAGAGGATATATGTTTTTATTATTTTATTCATTGGCTTAACACTTTACTTTTACTTATTTGTCAACAGATTGCATTCGAGTTTTGTTCCATTACATTACATTTAATTACTCTGCAAGTTTAAATGAAGAAATGTGGTGGCTGAAAAACTTTTCATTGCAGATTAAATGAAGCGTTTCAAGATTCAGAAGCTTATAAATATAGAAAATAAAAAAAAAAACTCACGAACTTTTAAAAAAAACATAAAACACATAGTTAGTATAATTGATAAATAACAGTAAATAAATAAATTTAACGACGCCAAAAACTTAAATATTGGAATGCATCATGAGTACATCACACAGACAAACCAATAAACACAAAACAGATAGATTAACATTTTATTTAATACTTGAGATTTTTTTTTAAAGTAGATTTCATGTTTAATTTTAGGTAGGCATATAGGTATCAGAGCAGTTTTCAAGAAGTAGGAGATAAAATATGAAAGGATGACACTTCCTTATCTTTCATCTGAAGAAACTGGATTTAATTTTCCTATCCATTCTAATATCTCTTAAAACTCTCTCTCTAAAAGTATCTTACACAAGCTAATCTAGCTTTTTATCCATTATAAACATAAGAAAACAGCACACACACACACAAAAAAAACATATCTGTTTTGAACTAAGCTAGTGATCAATTCCTCAAAAGTAGCACAGTTTAAACATTTCAAATGATTACATAAAAAAGACGGAAAGAAACTTTAGAAAAGGATATTGTTTACTAAGATCACACAGTAACCGGAAATAAAATAGGGAGAGCTTTCTACTTCCGAAGTAAAGTGTCATTTATTCTGAGAGTCTCAGTTCAAGTCATAAAAATTAAAAAGTTGGGATTTAAAAATGACCGAGTGCATACAGAAATAAGATGCAGAATCGTTACATCTTATTTCTCTCTCTTGAGGGTGGATATTTAATATCGTGATATCAAAGTTTTACTTTATATGACCTTTAGAATTAGAATATAAATACCTATTTCCAGAATTCTGTCCAAATAGAGAGGACTTTATATGGTTTTCCATTTATACATTTTACCTCACCTATCTCTTGAGTATAGCTATTTTCTGGTGATATTGCTAAATTTTATAATTTCTGAATACGACTTTTTGGACATTTACTCGTATTTTCAGCGTAGGGGCCGTCACAAAAATATGTTACTACGATAATTTATTTAATATTTTACTTCTTTTTGATTTCTTAGAAATGTCTGGTCACACTCATAAATAATTTAGCTCTTCTATATTCAGTTTTGAGGGTAATGAGTGTAAAGTTTCAGAATCTGGGCGATTTTCATAGTCTCTATGGAAAGTATCCCACTAGAACGTTTTACCCTTTTTAAACCCGGTAAGAATGGTTTGTCACATTTGTTATATATTTTTTTTTTACTATTACAACTTTTAAAACATGAGAATCGATTTTTTATACTAGTCTTTTAAACATGTGTACAAAGAATAGATTGTTTGTTGCATATGAATCGATATTTAATAAGTATATCATTAAATACATAATGAAAAATATATAACTTTGAATGTCTAAGTGCAATAAGATTAAATAATTGACGTTTCTAATTTAATATGCATTCCATAAAATCTGAGAGATTTTTCATAAAAATCCCCCCTCCCCTTCACCTCTCTTCACTATATTTACTAGTTAAAACCAACAAACATTAAAAAATAAATTGACCAAAGTTTTTGTCTTAGCCTTTTTAATATGTAGTGTGTAAATATCATAGGTAGTCCGGTGTTTTCGAAGGGACGGATCAATTTCATTAACATATTTAGAAAAAGAGTGACATATAAGAGCTTGGTTGTTATAAATATTTATTTCTACATAAATACTAATGTCATTGACTAACTTTCTCCATATGTTTTATATAAAACTCTAGCTGCGCTTCTGGGTACCTGTTGAAGGACATAGAAGTTTACAACTAAGAAAAGTGAGCAAAAGATATAGTATCAAAATTTAGTCTGGTTTTTTTTTTTTTTTTTCGATCAGAAAAACAGCCAAAATCCTAATAAACATGGCAAGTAAAAAGAAATTAAGATTAAAACATCAATAAAAATAAAATTATGATAAAATATAAATAATAATCATATAAATAAATTAAAATTTAACTTCAAATAAAACCTCTTGCAGGAACCGCATTTAACTGGGAAAAAACAAAAAATAAAATCGCAGCAAAGAAATATTATATACTACATCTATAACGAAAAGGTTTTATTTTCTTCAACAAAATTTTAGTACACAGAGAGAAAAGTGACCTGATGCCCCTTTCAACTTCAGAATCAAGACCAAAATAAAGCGCCAAGGAACTAAAATCTTAACTGGAATATTATACTTCTGCAGTAAATTTTAAAATAGTCTGGCCTAAATTGTAAAATATACATAATACAAAGATGCATTCAAATCTAGATTAAAAATATGGAACTTTATATACAAGACAAAAACACTATACAAATAAAAACAATCAAAAGAAAGAATTCAATATCCTGAGTTTATACTAATGGAAAGGAATAAACGTTTACATGGGAATATACAAAAAAATGAACAAATGTCGAAATGATTTGAAAGGTTTCGGTGAATTTCAATTACCTTCACCAAACTTAGGATTATCTGTTATGTTAGAAACTAGTAGATATCTAAATAAAACATAACAAATAGGGATCAAAAATCTTACAAATCAATCTCAGAATGAAGAAAAGCTAAGAAAGTGGTTTGATTGGATTTGCGGTTTTTTCTTTGTGTTAGAACTATACAAAAAATATAAAAGATTGTTGTTTTCAGTCAAAACTATTTGATGTGTTAACTGAAAAAGGGATTTTTACTGCGTATATAATTCTATGTGTTGTATAGTTTAATGCACATGATTTTTCACATAATTAATACCATTTTATATACTACCTTTATAATTTAATGGAATGATAATTACGTTTTGATACTATGAAAAAGCATAACATAGGTGAATACTGATCCCATTGTTCCTATAATAAAATTTCTTTTTATAGGAAAAAACTTCCATACTGTCAAGAAGATCTCCATTTTTGTGGAATGATAAAATCTCTTCAGGGCAAAACTAGATGTCCGTCGTGACTGCAGTAGTCTTCTTGTAATAGTGCCAACTTCTAACGAAGCTTCATTAACCAGCGAAGCCGAAACTGAAATGGCGATGAAAGACAACAACATGTACAGGAATTTCGAAGCAGAATGGATAACTTCTATGGCGTCGAACGTTTTAACAGGATGGATAACTTTGTTCGCAAAAGAATACATATATACAGAAAAGTAGATTGTGCTACAAAATACAAAAAAGGAAAACTGTCTGTCAACGAAATCCACTGTCGCTCGTAAAGAATTGTAAGAATTAGACATTATGTCCAATTCTGAGTTTGACTGAAAATTTGGTATTTTTGTGAAATTTGAGAGGGTAACCTTTAGATAATAGCATGTTATGACGTAGAATATTACGAAGATATACAAAGGTAACTTGAAGAAAAAATATTTACAAGAAGCTAACATCACTCCAGCAAAATATGTGTGCCTTTCATGGTAGATATTTAGGTAATGAAACAAAATAGAATACTGATCATAACGTATTCGAATAATAATATGAAGACAAAACAATAAAATTTGCAAGAAAACAATCAGTGCTATCCATACATATACATTAATACTCCTGGATTCTTTTCGTCTTCTGCAGTTTAAATTTTTCATCAACTCTGGTATTTTCATTAAAAGATGCATTCTTCTTTGCAGCATAAATCTTAAAACTATTTCTGTGCAACACATAATCAAGGATGCAAAAATGCCCACTGAAAATTTTCTAATTATTGAATTTGATGCGAATGAAAAAATGTGCATTGCGGAAATTAGTACGTTCAATAGACTCAAAAGCAGTTTTATAATTTTGCTTTTTCCATTTTTAGTTGTTACAACAGGGTAGATCAAAACAATCCGGTATAAAATGAAAATGATCCTGTATATAAGTTTCATTTTTTTTCTGAATTTTAGTTGCTTACCCGAAAACCACTTCACATATCTATAATTGGCTGTATACCTGTGGTCTTCAAAATCCATCAGAAAATTACAAACATATTTTTAATTTATAGTAAGATTTGTAATCCTAACACTTGACCATTATTGAGCATTATCCTTTTATTAACTCTAAGTCATAAAGTATGCACTATACAAAACTTCACACCCAATATTTCACTACGAAACTTTTCCTCTTAACAACTTTAAAGTTACAAATAATTTTTTAGGTACCTCTATTAATCATCCATAAATATCTTTAAAGCCTACGTATGTTATCTCATATAACGAAAATATTTTTCACGATTGGAACTTCTATTTTACAGTCAAAGCTTTAAATTCACAAATATATATTTCATTTTAAGCTACAAACTTATTCCATAATAATGTATGCTTCTATTTTTAAGCTATGAAGCACATTCAATGCAAAAACATTGAAACTAAAGGGAGAGTTTGAAAATGCTATGAAAACATTTAAAATTGCTGAAGATGGTGTCAAATTTGGACACGCTTTTCCAGTTTTGGTGTTTGAAGATTAAAAGGCGTATTTTCGAAAATAAAATATGTGTCGATTTCATAATACCTATGTACTTAAATAAATTAGTCTTTTGAGAACATAAATGAATATACTAATATATATTGTACAGGACTATCATTATCATCTCTTCAACGTAAAAGCAATAATTTTTAATTGATTGCCAATAATATATCTTATTAATTTCATAAAAAGAGAATGGAGGTCTTTGTTGTTTTATATCTAAAAACGAAAATACGAAATAAACAATTCATTGTTCAGTCATTCCTTGTTAAGAATCTAATATTCAATACCTTATAAAAAAATCTATTAAAACCTATTTGGATTTTTCAGTACTTTCATTATACATACAACTATTAGCTGTAAGCAGATAAATTAATAAGCAAAAGTACTAATAAGTCAATAAATCTATAAGCAAAAGTCAATAAATCTATATCACTAAAATTGAACAATTAGATAAGAACCTGCAATTGTGAATTCCTTATTGTTGCTTTTTTAATCTCCAAGCCATTGAGAAGCTCTTTATAATACTCAGATGAATAACAAATCTATAAGCAAAACGCATGGAAAATAATAAATAAATAAAAAATTTAAAAAAATTTAAAAAAATTAAAAACTTTTTTGAAGGAAGTCTATTTTATAATTATGTGATATAGCTCATTACATATATAGTTTTATATTAAATTTAATCAAGTCTAAACTTATTCAATTTAATTACTTTTAATCAAAATACTTTTAACAATCGATGAAGTTATTTTTTATTTGCAAGATTTTCTAATTGAATTACATCCATGTACAAACTAATGATTAAAAATAATTTAATAATGTCTTTTTACAAGTCATTACTATCAAGAAACAATACAGTAGTATGGATAAATGAATCCATTGACTTACCTAATACTTCAAATTATTCAATACTATCCGTGACTTCTCTTCAATTAACAGTAACAAAGATAGTAGATTTTCAAACACAATTTTTATCGAAATTGATATTGATTTGAATGTGTGTTAGTAAGGCCCCTATCATTTCTACTTTCTCGTTTAAACCACAGTAGGGCAAAAAGAGTAAAAATTGGACCATAATTCTAAAACCCCAATGATCTCCTGTTGTTGTGATGGATTTAGAGAGAAAGTTTTACACAAAAAAATGTCGACCTCGTAGTTCAAAATTATGAGACATAATTGTCTGTTTTAAGTACTTGATAGTGGCAGAAATCAGCAGCCTGAACGGTGTTAGCAAAATTGTAATTTGTTTTATAGTTTAAATTGTTTTATGGAGATTTTATACTTAATTTCAGATGTGTATAGATACAATTTTGAAACTATAGCTAACCATGTAAAGGTGATTATGAAAATATGAAAGAATGCCACTACATTGACTTTCATCTGAAACATCAGCATTTAGTTGCCAATAAAATCCGTTCCTTTCCATCCATTCTACTCTTCCTAAAAATATCTTACAAAAGCTAATCTAGCTTCACATATATTTTAAACTAAATTAGATTAGATTATATTGAAAAGAGAGTGGCAAAATCATGCGAACTTAGGCCAGTTGGCCCTTTATAACTCTCTAAACTCTTACTAATAAGAAAACGGCCTATTGCAGTGGTCTTAACATTGCAGTGGCCTTACAGAAGGTCAAACAGTCTGAAAAGGGAACATTACAAAAGTTATTAGACTCGATGTCGATAACTCCACAGGTTTCAAGCCTAATGCCCATGAATGATTGGCATTTACCAAAGACATGCTCTACTGTTTCAGCTGAGATTCCACAGCCCCTGCATAAGTTGTTTTCAACAACTTTCATTGTTTTATGATGATTCCTAAGACAGTGAACGGTTAGAAAACCAATCATGATTCTATAGGACTTCCTGTCCAGTCCCGGTATAAATCATTTTGTTTGGTTTGAGACTCCTTTTAAAAAAGTGTTTGCATTGTCTCATACCATGAGACTTCTTCCATAATAGATCAATTGCTTTATTAAGACTTGATCTATTCGATCCTCTGACCTTTGACCTTGGTACTGGGACAAATGGTGGTGGCCCAAGAGGCTTTTTAGAGGATCCAAGCTTGGCCAGTTCATTAGCATGTTCATCACCAAAAATCTCACGATGTCCAGGAACCCAAAACAACGTAACTTAGTTATTCCTACCAAGCTTATTCAGAGCAAGTTTACAGTCAAGCACTAGTTTAAGTATATAACCCGTTTTTAAATGCCTTCAGCACAGCTTCACTATCTGAGCAGATAGCAATGCTTTTGCATCTTGTTCTACAAGTAACAAGTTCCTGGGCATAGACTAGAATTGCCATAATTTCTGCCTGAAAAACAGGGCAAAATTTTCCTAACTGTATAGAGATATTAAAGTTAGGTTTAGTACTGTATACCCCAGCTCCAGAGAAGTTTTCGATTATAGAGCCATCAGTGTATATAGTAATGTCAAATCCATCCAATACGCATTCCCCCTCCCAATCCCTTCTGGTTATTTTAAACTAAAACAAACAGCTTGAAACAAACAAAAAAAGATCCTCTATGAGCAAACCTAGTGATCAATTCTTCAAAAGTAGCACAGTTTAAATATTTCAAATTGTTGAATAACAAAGCATTACCTCTTTTCGACTCCTTAAAAATGATGGATCAAAGTCATGAAAATTTAGTTATTTAGTTTTACTATGTTCAGTTTTGATAATTAATAGTACCAATTTCCAGAGTCCCGGCTTTACGAAAAGTACGCCATTGAAACATTTGACCCTTATAAATCCCAGTTACGGATTGTTTGTTTTAATTGTTTTACTTCTTTTCAGCTATTATAGTTGTGATATCATGCGGACCGATTTTCTATGTAAGTGGTTGTAGACATATGCAACAAATAACTGAATTTTGGTTGTATAGGAATCGGAAGGATTATTAATAAATAATCTTTAAATATATAATGAAAAATATGTTATGTTAAAACCTCTACATATACTTAAATAAGGGGAGTTTGAATCTTCACTTTATTTCCTTTCCAATCATTTATAGGGTTTTTTTCCGTAACCTAATTAAAAGTATAAAAAATGTATTTTTTATAGCTGAATTAGTCTAATAGGAACTGTGTTTTTACTTTAAATCCGTTTATCTCAAAACAGGTTTTCAGTGTGTGATGTATCTTTTCTACTACCCATCACGCATACAGGTCTGAAATTTTTTCTGTATACAAAATTAACACTTTTTATTTTGCTGTAATGAGTTTTTATAGAAGTTCACTCTGAATAGCTTTCTATAATTCTTTTCACATTACTTACTTAAAAAATTTCCAAAACTTAACAGTGTCCTACAAAAAAAAAATATTTATAAAAAAAAAACAAGATTTCAAGTTATTTTCAAAAGCTTATTTCAGTACATATCTAGGCACATATGGAACTTGTAAAAAACATTTAAGTTAAAGTACGAGGAAGTTTCTGAGAAAAGGGACATCAAACTGAGATAAACACATTTTGAGATAAAAGGATTTAAAGTAAAAAAACATTATTTCCACTACACTAATTCAATTATAAAAATACATTTTTTATACTTCTAATTAGATCATAGAAAAAATCGATGTTGAAAATTGGAGATTAAAAATTTGTAAAAATTTCATATTTTATATTTTTAAAAAATTGGTTTCAACTTTCCTAACAAATTGCAGTTTCTATTTAATGAATTACATAAAATGTGAGAAATGTTTCATAACCTCCGCCCACCAAATAGCTGAGCGATTAGCGGTCTAGCTTCGCACTAAAAAGTTGACGGATTCGAAACCTGGGTTGGGCATGGATGTGCGTTATGGTTGGGAATCCACGTTAAACTGTTAGTACCGGCCGGATTAGCCATTATTGTGCACAAGTATAAGTAATTGAGTGCACAAACCAACCTCTCCCCCCCCCCCCCACACACACACCCCCCACTATATCCATTAGCTAAAGACTGCAAACATTAAAAAGCAGATTTACAAACTTTATGAAATCAGCTTTTTAATATGTAGTTTGTAAGTACTATAAAAAATCGGCAATTTTTTTTTTTTTTTTTTTCGAAGAAACAAATCAATTTCATATGTATGAAAGGCGTAACATACTATATACAAGGGATTTGATTTCTGAAAATATTTCTTTCAGAAAATAGAGGTAAATACAGTAACCAACTTTTTCAATCTGCATTACACAAAAAATTTAAGCAAAGTTGCACATTTTTGACTGAGTTACTTTATTGAGACGCATTTTTCTTTAGAAAGACTAGCTCTGCTCGCTAACGCACCACCAATCCCCGGTCCCAATTAAGTGCTTGGTAACCCTTGCCGATGTCCGACCTCGCTACGCTTGGGAATTACGACTAAAAATGCCTAACAACTGAAAACAGTTTATCAGTGAAAGCTTTGTGATATGAACCTAGACATTATTAAGTTATGAATTACTATCCTTACGATATAGATGATATGATTTTTGAAATCAATAGCATTTAAACGAATCGAACTCAACTCTAAAAATCAAGGTTGCCAGATTTTCAACCTTAGTATTTTGGTACCATTATAAGAGAAAAATATTGATTTTGTATATTAAATGAGGAATATGCATGTGAAGTCACAGGAATGTTACTATATGACGTCACGGTAACAATGCTAATTCGAGTTTGGAATATTATGTTACAACTTTTTACGTTCTAATCAAGTACATATTTAAAATTAGTAAATACGAGTCGTCTTTTTTGACAATTAAATTTTTAACAATATTCAAAGTTCAAACAAGAACAATTAAAAAAAAATTCGTGCTTTAAATCGGATCATTGTCTTAACCACCATGTTTTGAAAATAAGTTAATAAAAAAGGCCACAGTTCTAAAGATGTTTAGTTAAGCTTGGCGTCCACTATCGCTGAGCAGAGCAGAGCGGAGTGGATTAGAGCCAATTACAAGGCTGTCAACGTCCATTGTGGCTCTAGGCTCGTGCTATAGTAGACATTGGCAGCCTTGTAATTGGCTCTAATCCACTCCGCTCTGATCTGCTCTGCTTAGCGATAGTGGACGCCAAGCTTAAATGGTCACAAGCATGTAACAAGTAATGCAATTCGATGCAATCCCACTTTTAATTTTGCTCTGCATAACTTATGTAAAAATGAGGATTTTACAAGGCCACGTCACAACAAATCTCCAGGAATTTTGACCTATAAAAGCAGACCTTTGAAAACATCTTACAAATTCATGATTAGTCACAAGTTCTTATGAGTTACCAGTGACGTAGTCGCCATATTATTATAATCTTTATATTCTCATACACTGTTTAAAATTTGGATTTACCTTGCACCAAAAATTGTTTCCCATTAAGCTGCAACCAACATTTGGTGCTTAGTTTCACGATTTAATGGTGCTACCTCGGACCGTAAGGGCCATTAAATCGTGAAACTAAGCCCCAAATATTGATTGCAGTTAAATAGAAAACAATTTTTGGTGCAATGTGGTACAAAGTTTGTAACAATGTAATATTCAATCTACTTTAATTAAGAACATTTCATTTTCGCTTTTATATGATGGGACTATAAAAAGACGAAATAAAATAACATCGTTTTAACTTAGTTAAATTCATCAAATTTCCGTCGCTATTTTAACAATTGAGTTCAGATTTTTTTTAATCGAATCCTGATAATTTGGTCTATGTCGTGATATAATTTATTAAAAGAAAAAATCTATTTTCGGTATTTGGAATCACACACTCATACCTGGTATCGGTTTATAACATTATGTCTGTATCAGAAGTATAGTTATTTTTTAGTTTCTTCTCTTATCCACTTTGATTAATGAAGGAGGTGTAAAAAAAAAAATTATAAGTAATTTTATATTCACTAAATTCTTCAGTTTGAGTGCATTTCGCATTAAGTTGGAGAGCAAAGTATTCGTTTAATATGTAATAGTACTATCATTTATTATATCTCCTTCTTTATTGCCATAAAGTTCATTTTATTTAATTCATTTTCTCAAGATAAAACCACTAATCTCTAGCTATAACTTTTGGATGGCTCCTAAAGCTGAGCGTTCACTACGAGCGGAGCAAAGTGGGTAAAATAATCTACCAAGAACACTCCCAGCTTTGTAAGTGTAGTTAACGTCCACTATGAGCAGAGCAGAGTGGGCTCGTGCTATAGTGAACGTTGGCAGCCTTGGAGCTAGCTTTATTTCGCTCTGCTCTGCTCAGCGTATAGTGGACGCCTAGCTGAAATATCTACATTGCAATCTGAAAAAGCTCATTCAATTGCTACCTTAATGTTATATAGTATGTCACCCTTGGTTACCAACAAAAATTTACTAATTTGAGGAAGAGTTTAATGAAACTGAATGAAACCAACCATGCACTATCTCGAAATGGCAGTAAGAGATCAGTTTATAAAACCAACTCTAAAACTGTTCTTCAACTCCTCACAATTACAAAAGACTATTTGATTTTTCTTCTCATGGATTCCGTCACCAATATAACTCAACTCCTGGAAAGCTACTGTCTATTAGGAAATTAGCTCATCCAGAAAATCTGGATGATGGTGGTCGCAATAAATAGCCGTGAGGTATACAAGAAAATGGTGTGCTTGATAATAGTATATTTGTTCATTATTACGGTATTACTTTTACTAGGCGTCATATGCACGTGATTTTTCGTAAGACTGAAAATATTTCATAAGTTTCTTTTATAATTACATTACGTTCTGATACTGTGAAAAAGCATAACATAGGTGAACACTGATCCCATTGTTCCAATAATAAAATTTCTTCTTATAGGAAAGAACTTCCACACTGTCAAGAAGATCTCCATTTTTGTGCTATGATAAAACCTCTTGAATGCAAAACTAGACCTCTGACGTGACTTCAGTAGTCTTTTTGCGGTAGTTCCGACATCTAACGAAGCTTCGCTAACCAGCGAAGCCGAAACTGCAATAGAGATCAAAGACAACAACATGTGCATTAACTTTGAAGCAGAATGGATTACTTCTATATCTTGGAAAGTTTTATCAGGATGGATAACTTTGGCTGCAAAAGAATACACATAAGCAGAAAAGTAGATGGTACAACAAAATACAAAAAAGGAAAACTGTCTGTCAATGAAATCCACTGTCGCTCGAATGGAATCATAAGAATTAGACATCATGTCTAATTTAGAGTTTGACATAAAGTTTTCATTTGAAACCTTGAAGTTTGACTTGAAATTTGAGAGGGCGACTTTTAGATAATAGCACGTTATAACGTAGAATACTATGAAGATATACAAAGGGAACTTGAA